>CM035807.1:40479910-40500146 GCA_020466095.1 Chlorops oryzae | reverse complement strand
ATGTGCATCAAGTTAGCTTGCACTTTTTCGAATTTCCCAAAAAAAAAAAAAATTATTGTGCTGTAATGTGCCCAGTTTGTGCTATCATGTGCCGTTTCGAAAAAAAAAAATTCCTCAAGGGATGCCATTTTTATGAGGAGGTCCTTTTTTTTCGTGTCAGTTAGCTTGCACTTTTTCGAATTTCCCAAAAAAAAATATTGTGCTGTAATGTGCCCAGTTTGTGCTATCATGTGCCGTTGCGAAAAAAAAAAATTCCTCAATGGAACCCTTTTATTGAGGCGGTCCTTTTTTTTCGTGTCAAGTTAGCTTGCACTTTTTCGAATTTTCCCGAAAAAAATTATTGTGCTGTAGTGTGCCCAGCTTGTGCTATCATGTGCCGTTGCGAAAAAAAAATTCCTCAGGGATGCATTTTTATGAGGAGGTCCTTTTTTCCGTGTCAAGTTAGCTTGCACTTTTTCGAATTTCCCAAAAAAAAATATTGTGCTGTAATGTCCCCAGTTTGTGCTATCATGTGCGTTTCGAAAAAAAAAACATTCCTCAAGGGATGCCATTTTTATGAGGAGAGTCCTTTTTTCGTGTCAAGTTAGCCGGGACTTCATTTTTCAATAATGTAACGAGAGAGGCCATAACAAAGGCGCTCTCTGCCGCAAGAATTGACCCAACAATCAGCTCGTGGATTAGCAACATCCTAGAGCTAAGACTCATTACCGGCTAACTTGACACGACAAAAAGGACCTCCTCATAAAAATGGCATCCCTTGAGGAATTTTTTTTTTCGAAACGGCACATGATAGCACAAACTGGGCACATTACAGCACAATATTTTTTTTTTGGAAATTCGAAAAAGTGCAAGCTAACTTGATGCACATCTTCGTTTCACTTCGCGTGACTTTTGTTAATTCCGTGTTTCTCACTTCGAAGAGTAAACAACGCGACGTTGACGCGATGACGAAATAACGCAAAGTAAAATCCATCAACAGATCCATCGTGTGTACCAACCGTGTGTATAAAACCGAAAGCTATTGTTGTTGTTGTTATCCAAAAAACCTTTCTTATGTGCAGCTACTTTGTTGGCCATTTTTTGTCTTTCTTCTTAAGCTTCAACATATCCGTTACTGAGAAAAAATTGGTAATGCCAATTTCCTGGGCATGAGTGTTTGTGAACCGAACCATTTATTATAATATTTTGGTTTGGTTTCTGATTTACTCCGCAAATTTTTTTGACATTGGGTTTAGTTACGGTTCGGCTTTTAATTCAAAAAATAAGTCAAGTTCGGTTTCCCTCCCTGGTTTTATTCGATTTTGAAGTTACATCCGCGTTTCCATTTACCCAAGACAGCAGAAACCGATCTATCGAGCAAGGGCAATCGAAAAAATCTCAATTTTTCTCAAAGTTTTAACTCGTCTGAGCTCAGCAGAAGTAAAATCCGGATTTGCAGCGAAATATGTGGCCATCATAAATACGTCAATTTTTGGGAGATTGTCGGATTGCGCATTCACAAAACCGCTTTCAGTCATTCTCGTCATTTAAAAAAAAATTTGTTATCTCTAATTGAAAAGTTTTTTGACATATCTAGGCTATCGATTGCGATATTTTACTATCGACTATCGCTAGTTTCGTGTAAACTGACGTCACGTTTTGCTATCAAAAAAAAATGTTGCGGTTTAGAAATTTGCCCGAAAATTTACAAACAGCCACTTTCTGATGCTTACTATTACATTAAAGTAAATTTTTAAAATAATTGTATAGGATGTTTTCAGGGGCACTAAAGATTATAAAAACATATATTTTATCCATATTTAAGTCGCGTGCATATTCTCCATTATAAAGGTACCAAAAATTCAGTATTTTGATAAATGGAACCCTATAGAAATAATTCTTTTTTTTCTGAAGGAACTCATAGTATTGTGCTGATGGGAATCGCTGATGCTCAATATAGTTCACCTACATAGATGTTGGAGCGAACGGAAGAATCTCAGATGGTGGTATTTTTCAGCGCACAGCCTTTTATCGATCACTGTGTGCCAATGAATTGCATTTGCCGACACCCGATCCATTGCCCGGACGTAATGAACCAATTTCATATTTCCTTGTAGGGGATAATGCCTTTGCTTTAGGAAATAATTTGATGAAGCCATATCCCCATCGTTATATAAATGGACTCGAAAGAATCTTCAACTACCGCCTATCGCGTGCCAGACGAATAGTTGAAAATGCATTTGGCATTTTAGCGAGCCGTTTTCGAGTGTTTCGAGTGCCGATTAACCTTTCTCCAGTAAAGGCACGAAAAATAACAGTTGCTTGCTGTGCTCTCCACAATTACCTTATTATGCGGAGTACTGTTTATTGTATTCCTAGCTTGGTCGATCGATACGACGACGAAGGAAATGTTATAGATGGTGATAGGCGTAGAAATATTTAAGCAGAATGTTATTTTTTCGCACTTGAAGCACACCGCACGTTCAACAAAACAGGACAAGATATACGTAATGAACTGTCACAATATTTCGTTCATGAAGGTGAACTTAGCTTTCAATATACTCGAATTTAAATAACATTTTAATTTTTTTTTTTCATTTTTTATAATCGTTATTTAATTTATTGATGTTTAAATAATCACCACGTGAAAATGATGCTTTTATTATTGATTTGCTCGACTTTTGCCTTTTTAAATTTAAGTGCCCTGGTTTTCGCCTTCAATACAATCCATTAGAAAGCGCGCCACTTTGAAACGAACCCGTTGCGACGCACTTGGATTAGAGGGGGAACGTATTTTAGTAGCTAAAAATTTCCCGAATGCATCCAAATCATCTTCTCATTTTTGGTGCTGCAAATGCAACTTATCGACCGCGTCCTGCATTCCTTCCGCTACGATCATCGCCGCTGATTGAGATGTGGCTACTGACGATGATTGCGACAGTCGCCTAGATTTTGCAAACTTTGCAGCACTTCTAAAACTTTCGTCATTTGAATTTTCATACGACGATTCGTTGGTATTCACTTTTGTAAGAAAAACGAAACACCCCAGTCGGCATTTTAAATTGCTATAATATTGCAGCAGTATTGCTTCTGCAATATCGCATATTGCAGTAACGTTGCTGCAATATGTGAATGCTCGCCTTTTCATTATATATGTATACGTATGTTATTATATATGCAATATTGCAGCAACATTTTATTATTAATATTAGCGGTATTCACAATCCAGTGCATGTGCATTTGCAAATTTTATTTTTCATTTGCAAGAAACTGTGAGTGTACTTTCGAAGCACACGGTGCATATTTATCAAACAGGATTAGGGATGCTCATTGTTTTATAACTATCGATGTTGCAAGCATTCAGAACCTTAAAGCGATGTCCAGTTTTAATCGGAGATAATAAAAAGATATTGCCAAAAGCTTATTTTATGGTTCATTTACTCCGAAAGTGTAGTAACTCTCAACATTATAATACAACACAGATGTTTAAACTTTGAACAACGATAATCGTCAAAGATCGATATTTACCCAGCATCTTTAAGACAGCTGGAAAGTCGTAGCGCCAGGAATAAATATCAGCTGTTTAATGTGCACATGCACGAAACTGATTTTTGCACTAGGTTTAGGGGCGGAGCATTTGTGCAATATCGGAGCATATGCATAAGTGTACATTTTGTTAGGTAAAGAGAAAAAAAGCATAAATATTTTGCTCATGCTCAAATGCACGGCCAAATGCACTGGATAGTGAATACCGCTATTGTAAATGCAACACTGCTGCAACATTACAGCAATGTTGCACTTTCAATATTACATCTTTTACATTGCTATAATATTACTGCAACATTATTCTTGCAGAAGCAATATAACATGCCGTGTGGGAAATGTAACATTTTTAATTGAACGCAAAATAATAGTTCTGTATATACCAAACTAGTAATCGTATTGCCACTTTGGTCATTTTCAGCACGGCCAACAAAACTCATTGCGTCGTAGAATTTCCATCTCACTGGTTCACATGCGCCTTGTCCAGATTTTGTCTTTCGGCATTTCGCGTAATAGCTGCGATTGGATTCGTATATTTGACCATGCTCTTCTGACATCTTCTTCCATTCCGATTGTCGATCCATTTTATTTCGATATTTTTCATCCTTGGCATTCCATAACATGATGTTATTAACATCGGCACACATTCAACAGAAGAAATTAATTTGATAGTTTCTTCGTCTGACCAATTGGAATTTACTTTTGGTTTCACCTGCCGTTTCTTGATATTCGTCTTTTTCGAACTCAATGCAAATATTAAGTCGTCTTCCTCATCAAGCTCCTCCGAAATTGGAACAACATTTTCCATAGCCATTGCTATCAATGAGCTGCAAATTGTTATTAAAACGTCACTTTATATGGCATTCAGACGGCATCGAAATCCCGGGATTTCGGCACTTTTGAGGATTTCAGCCGATATCCAGTCAAAATCCAGCGGATTTGCTATACAAATGAATGTCAAACGAAATCCGCTCAAAAATTGGATTTCAACGAAATCCCAAGAGAAATCCGGAACAAACTGAATGCAACTCTGTGTTTTTCGATATGTATCGAAGAAATGCTGCAACACTACTGTCAAATTCTGGAAAAACCAAAGTAAACAAACAGGCAATGCTGCCACACGCAAACGAAAAATTCCCTACAAACTAAAAAAAAATCCCACAATTCTTTACGTTTTTCCCTACCACAAATATAGTTATATTTAAAAAAAAAATATGCCTGTTGCCTACAAAAATGTATGAGTGGCTATGAATATGGTAGGCTAATATTTTTGAGATTCTTTCAGGGTAGTCTGGAACTCTGAATCGTACTAAAGTCATTTGAAATTTAGTTTTTTTTTCAAAAATAAAAAGTTTCTTTCAAAAATTCATGTTTTTGTTGTTGTTCAAGTAAAATTGATTTCATTAAAAATATGAATAGGCCTGATCTCGTAGCGGTAAATAAAATAATTTTCAATTTATTCAAAAAGGCCTATACAAATAATATTTCAATTTTCAAATTTGTAAACTATCGACGCTTAACGATCGAACTTTTTCACATAAACACATTTTGGCATAGTTTTTATTTTGTGTTTTTAATTTTATGACAACCAATTTTATTAAATATTTTGGAATACATCACAAATTCCGTACATTTGCCTATTTTTAGATATCTTTCCTTTTGTCCCTGCTAGTCATTTTTTGTTAAAAAATCCCTTAAAATTTTTAAGAAAATTTCCCTACAATTGGCAGCACTGCAAACAGATGAATGGCTGTCAAACCAAATCCTCTCAATGGCGATATTGTCGTGTGAATGCTTGGATTTCGATATTGATTTCACGAAATCCAAGTGCCGAAATCCCGGGATTTCGATGCTCGTCTGAATGGCATATTAAATGACTTGCATTTTCAGAAATGAACCAAATTAAACAACTCTATGTATTTAATGCCCAAAAACTTCCGGCAGTGCTGCATTTTCGATCAAATCAGAGACATATTTGCTATTATTTGCTAACACAGAATTTTTGTGTCGGCAAACCAAACACAGAAGCAAATATTTGATTTGGGGTGAAGCAAATATAAAATACATTCATTACACGAAGCAAATATTTTCTAATTTTTTTTGCTAGAAAACACAACAGCAAATATATTTTCTCCAAATTTTTTTGGAAAAATATTTTATTATTACACGGGAAAGCAAATATTTTTTTTCAATTTAAAGCAAATATTTGCTACGTCAAATGCTTGCTTTAGTCTAGTATTAATATATAAACGCAATAATTGCATATAAAGATTCCGGTCCCAGTGGGAAAACAAGCGCTTATGGGCAGCAAGAAAACGCTTTTTATAAGGAAGGATACATTTTCTCTCCTTTTTACCCTAATTGAGGTAACGCTAATGGACAGGTAGTACTGTTTACGTAAGGCGGATACGAAAATTTTACGTAGGTTATCTGTCTAGAGTTAAATACATCAAATTTTAACATTGTCATGTCTAACCATATAGGAGCTTTATTTCCGCAAGTACACCCAGAGAAAAAACCACTTTAAATCAATAAAAACCACATTGATTCAATAAAAAACGTTAATGTAAGTCTAGTAACGTACATAGAAAATTTTTATTTCCATATCCAACAGCATTAAATTAATGGGGCACAATATCACCGAATTTAATATAGAAACAATATAAAAAAAATATTTTTTGGTATTGAATTAATAATAGATTCATATTGAAATATATTGTTGTCTTATTGAGTAATGTGGTTTCAACATTGACTTGAAGAGTTGCCATATCAATTTTGAAAACGTTCCTTATTGATTCAATAGTTTGCAACGTAAAATTCGACGCGGCTCACGAATTAATATCAAAACAAACTTAGATCGATAGGCCTATTCACGAGACCGTGGTAGGCCTAATATGTTTCAGCTTAAAATCAATGTAACTTTAACATACTCCACGAAATATATAGAAACTACATCAAATCAAAATTGAACATTATTATTTTAACATGTTTCAGAATTATTTTTCTTCTATGATGAAAATTATTGAATTAATATGGCTCGTTTTTGATTTTAACTTACAGTGTACTTGGTGCTTGTGAACCACCTAGCACTAATTGAAAATAACGCACGTTTGCCTTTGCGCCAGTTGAAACCAATATTGAAGCGCTTATAAAGCGCACGAAACATGATTACCGCTTCGACTTTTTATATACTTTTTTAATGCTATGTTATTTTCTCTATTTTGATTCGCCTGTGTGATTGAATCTGATCCTCGGAACTCTCGTTTTGAAGAAATGTGCTAGCCCGCCAACACCGTGTTTACCAAGTTGAAAGTTAGGCATTTTTTCCTTTTATCATTAAGGTCAGATAAAATTTCAATTAAAACACAAACCCTTTTTTTATGCGATTTCGATTAAAACTTGTGCGTTGTTCATATTCTTTTTTAAAATAGATTTATAGAATCGCTTGAAGAAAAAGCTTGTATAAAAAGAAAGCTCCTTTTTAACACAGCGTAGGCAGGGTATGTACCCCTAAAAATGGTCCGATCGGGTCCATTCTCGAACTTGTTCTTACTCATGTCGCCGTTAGCACGCATATCACAAGCAAGACACAGAGTGTGTCGGGTATAAAAAGAGCCACGATGCACAGTGTAACGTCCCCATACATGTCGTGACCAAAAATAGATGGAGTGGTCCTAGAGCAATGAAATTTGGCATGGACGTTTATTTAAATAAAATTAAGAAATTTTGAAAAAATCTTTAAAATACGTCGACTTCCACGCCCACCTCCCATATAACTCAACATGCCGAAATCGCGAGTTTTTGACCTAAGGACTTGAAATTTGGCACACAGCTTACCTTGAACTTCCCAAGTCATAAAAAACTTAAATTGAAAGTTAAAAAAGTCACGCCTTTTCCATACGCCTCTTCAAAAATCGTACAAAATAAAGTTTTTAACTCATGCATCAAAGATGGGCATATTCCACTAAATTGAAATTGCACAGCATTTTTTTTAGTGGTAGTGGGGTTAACATTTAATTAACAAAATTTGGTAAGTGGTAGTTAAGTAAAAGACTTGCACCACCACTACATGGGTAGTGGTATTTAAAATCGATATTGCACTATCACTACTTTTTAGTGGTAATTGAAAAAAAATTGCACTACCACTACTTTTTAGTGGTAATTGAAAAAAAATTTCACTACCACTTCTTTTAAGTGCGTTTAACATAAGAAGCATTAACTGGCCTTATAGTGCAGCGGGTAAGCTATTGGCATTAGCGATGTGGTTAAGTGTATAAAGTGGGGGTTCGTGCTCAGTTGGGGACAACTCATGGTTACTTTTTTTGCGATAGTGCTATTTTTTTTGTTAAATTTACTACATTTAGTGGTAGTGCAATTTTTTTTCAATTACAACTAAAAAGTAGTTATAGTGCAATTTCGATTTTAAATACCACTACCCATGTGGTAGTGCAATTCTTTTACTTTACTACCACTAACCATATATTGGTAATTGAATATTAATCCCACTACCACTAAAAAAATAGTGATAGTGAATTGGTTAGTGCACTACAAAACTAGTGCAGTGTGCCCATCTATGCCATGCATCAATAATTCAAGGTCAATAAAATTGAGTAAGTTGTAATATATTTGTAAGGCCCAAATACGGATTATTCATAATAAATATATAAGCAAGCGAAGTGTAGACTTCGCCCCCAGAAAAATATAATCCTCCAAAAATATCAAAAATTGAAATATAAATAAAATTTGAAATATTTTCAATTCAATTGAAAAAGTTTACTTAAATATAAAATGTAAATTAAATAATTACAATATAATACAAATGATGAAATAAATAAACGTTTTAGTCGATATCACTTTCATGGAAGAAGTCTTATGAAGACTCGCTTGAAACAAAGTAGATAAGTTCAATGTCTTCGAGGACTGTGTCTTCATCATCCTCAGTTTCTAAAATCTCTTGGTTTGATTCTAAAAAAATCGTCAATAGCTTAATGTTTTTAACTGTTATATTCTGCCCTTTTTATTTTCCGCTCAAGCTGAAATTTGATTTTTGTTTTCTCGGTCAAACGTTGTATTTTGCCTTTTATTTTTTTGGGCAAAAATATCGGTCAAACTCAAATAACTCAAACACTATTTGTCCAATCTTCAAAATCGTTGCCCCGAATGATTGATTGCTTTCTGTCTTTTCAAAAATATATATTCAATCTTTAACTGTCATTTACGGTTGCTGGTACTTGTACTAGGGTCGTTATAAAAGTCATAAAATCAGCTATAAAATCTGCATTTTTTGAGGTTTTTTGACAAAATTAGAAATTGGAACTTATTTTGAATAGTGCTTACGTTATTTACAAGATTTGGAAAAGTGGACGTTGCCGATGGGCGATTTCAGAAAAACATCTCTTACACCCATAAATCATAGGAGAATTGAATGAAAGTCGGCATATAAGCTTCTATCGTGTTCATAAACATCCTATTAAAAATTGTATTGGTGGGCGTGGTCTAATGTCCACTTTTACGAAAAATAGTTTCTTATAGATCCGGTATTGCTTGCTTGACTACAACATTCTAACTTGTTTTTATACCCATCTTTTTATGAAGCAGGGTATATTAGTTCACAGTTCATGCTAATTTAAGGTTTAATGTGTTAAAACTGTCAAACTCCATATAAAACAAGTAAGAAAGCTAAAGTCGGTCAAGCCCGACTTTGAAATACCCAGCGTCCCGACATTACGAGCGCACTATGTTTGCTTCTCTATTTGTGGGCGTGGCAGTGGGAGGGCAACATATATTATTTCCCTACACCTTTCATTCGCCTTGGTGAACCTATGTTGCGAGTTTGAAGCTTCTACTTCTTTTACTTCGGAAGTTACGAAAAATCTTCATTTGTGGGCGTGGCAGTGGGCGGGCCGCATAAAATTTTTTCCCTACACCTTTCATTCGCCATGGTGAACCTATGTTGCGAGTTTGAAGCTTCTACTTCTTTTACTTCGGAAGTTACGAAAAATCTTCATTTGTGGGCGTGGCAGTGGGCGGGCCGCATAAAATTTTTTCCTACACCTTTCGTTCGCCTTGGTGAACCTATGTTGCGAATTCGAAGCTTCTCGCCTTTTACTTCGGAAGTTACGAAAAAACTTCATTTGTGGGCGTGGCAGTGGGCGGGCCCATAAAAAAAATTTTCCTACACCTTTCATTTGCCTTGGTGAACCTATGTTGCGAATTTGAAGCTTCTACGCCTTTTACTTCGGAAGTTATGAAAATTCTCTATTTGTGGGCGTGGCAGTGGGCGGGCTACATAAATTTTTGTTCCTACACCTCTCATTTGCCTTAGGCAACCTATGCTGCGAATTTGAAGCTTCTACGCCTTTTACTTCACAAGTTACGATAAGCCCTTATTTTTGGGCTTATTTGTGGGCGGGCTCGAGGAGGGCGGCGTCCATTTTTTGCCAGGATATGTCTCTTTTCGTAGTTTACCAGTACACCAAATATCAATGGAATGTGTTGACTGGTTCGCAAGTTACAAGCATTTTACTGAAAACACATTATATTCATTTGTGGGCGTGGCAGTGGGCGGATGTCTCCCATTTTTACTTAGGATCATACTCGGATCCCGATATACCTGTGTGTCAAATTTCGACTTGATTGGTCCAGCCGTTTCGGAGGAATCCGACCACGGACGGACGGACAGACGGACAGACGGACAGACGGACGGACGGACGGACGGACGGACGGACAGACGGACAGACGGACAGACGGACAGACGGACATGTCTAAATCGATTCAGTTTTTGATCCTGATCATTTCTATATATATTTTTCTATAGCTCCGGAGCTTAATTCTCCCTGTTACAAGATTTGCACAAAACTAATATACCCCGCTTACGCTGGGTATAAAAAGCAATTTAGGACATTAAATTACACAATGTACTTGCTTAATCATCTCAATCGTATTGACTTTAATCAAAAAATGATATGCAAGATTCTGTAAAAAAAATCGTGATCCTTCGAACATTTACTTTTGGAATAATTTTTGGTTAGAGGCAATCATAAATGAAATCTAAGTTAGACGTTTTATTTTTTTAGTTATGGGCAGAAAACGAAACCTTTACTTACGGGATATTTTGAAAGTTGCAACGGACCGAATTCGGATGCCAAATTAGCTCCTAGCATTCAGATGCCAGCCATTGGAAGTGTACTGCGGCAGTATTGTTTTCTTTTCTTTTGAATTGTTATTTATTTTCTTACTATTGAATTAATTTTATTTTGTATATTTCTTTTTTTTCCTTTTCTTATTATTTGTATTATTTTGTTAATTAAAACGAGCTTTACTTTTTTTGAAATTATTATTGTAAGTTAGTAAGTGCAAACAAACAAAACAAAATAATAAAATACAACGATGCCATATGGCAGCCGGAGCGCGTGCAATCATATGGCCCAAGTCAGCTGAATACCACCGAGTACCCACAATACCAAGTACCTATCACTAACAGCGCAACACTATGCCTTCAGAGAGGTATATAAGCAGAGCATTTCGCTGAGAAAAGACCATGTAGGACTGTAGGTCTAACTGTCGACGTCGAAAGGCCTCTGCCGCTAATAAGAAACTCCCCATTAGGCGGGATGGAAACTCAACTCTTTCAAGAAATTCACCAAAAAGCTACCAACAAAAAATTAAGCAGGAATAGGAAATTCAACTCTTTCAAAAATTCACCAGAAAGCTACCAACAACAATACGGGCAGACAAAAAGTGGCACTATGATGCCACTTGCAAGAAAATTATCAAAGAAACACGGCGTCGTCTCGGGTTTTTTATATAGCTTTAAAAGTTATAATAAGTGATGCCACGAATATTCGGCCACTATTCGGTATTCGGCCTATTCGGCGTCATTTTTCAGTATTCGGTATTCGGCCGAATAGTTAAAATATTCGGCCGATTACCGAATAGTAGAAATAACTTATTAAAAAAATCAACACTAACTACAAATTAAATTTTTCTCACAATAACGTAAAAAAACTTAATTAACGAGATTTAAAAATACAGCAGATTTGCATTTTATTCTTTAGAAATATTAAATGTACGCTAGCTTCTTCTAAATTTTCTTCGAAAACATTATAAACAGTGGGCAAATTTTTCAGCGGCAGCTTTTGCCTTGACTCCAGCTAGTCGCGAGTAGGCCCAAGCTGTCTTTACTACGTGCCGAATATTCGGTTGCCGAATATTCGTTATTCGGCCGAGAGGTTGACCGAATATTCGGTATTCGGTATTCGGCCAAATCCACTATTCGGGACATCACTAGTTATAATTGAAGCTTTAATAAATGTATTGCGATATGTTTTTGCTCAATGTGCACGAATGTTTTCATTTTGTATTAAATTTACATACATTTTTGACTACGGCTACGAATTTGTTGGATATAGAATTTTGTATTTTTGCTGAAACAGTGTGATCAAAAAGTTATGTGGACACGGTAGGACTAAAAAAAACAATATCTATTTCTCCTTGATATTGAGTTTCCTTGATTCGTTTTATGTTTTTCAAGCTTTTCATATCATTTTATCAGTTTGGTAGATTTTTACATGTAATGCACTCGAAAATCGCCCAAAATTAAAAATACAAGTGGCAATGCTTTTCACCACAGCAGAGCTAAAGATTTCGCTGCCATAGCGTGCTTCTCTTTTCCTCATGCTATATGCCTATGTTGAAGCAGCGTAGCTCTAACACATTGCAGGGATTAGAAAGAAGAAGAGTTAGACCTATAGTTCTATATGGAAAAGACATCTTCTGTCTGGCATACGACGAGATCGACGAGACGTAGCTCTCGTATGAAACCCGCGCCAGTGAATTTTCTTAGTATAGTTAGTAACTATACCAATACTTGTTGGTATACCTTTGCACGCCATTAATAGTTACTTCGAGCTCTAAAGCCGTCGTAGCTCTCGTATTAACCCGCGCCAGTGAATTTTCTTAGTATAGTTACTTCGAGCTCTAAAGCCGTCGTAGCTCTCGTATAAGCCCGCGCCCGAGAATTTTCTTAGCATAGTTACTTCGAGTTCTAAAGCCGTCGTAGCTCTCGAAATTTCCCGCGTAATTGACTTTGATTAAATTTTGCCCGCATAATTGACTTTAATTAAATTTTGCCCGCTTAAGTGAGTCTGACCCGAGTTACCCGCATAATTGACTTTAATTCAAATTTGCCCGCTTAATTAACCTTACTTCAAATTTCCCGCGTAATTGACTTCGAAGCAAAACTTTCCGCCTAATTGACATTGACACGCAATTTCCCGCATAATTGACTTTGATTAGGAAATTCCCGTATAATTGATTTTAATTCTAACTGTCTGCGTAATTGACTTCGATTCGGAATTTCTCGCGCGATTGACTTCGACCCGATTTTCTCCGCCTAATTGGCTGCTCGTCGAATTTCTCCGCGCTCGTGGTACTGGGTACAAAGACGACTAGCCAGCACCGAGCGAACCCCAATCAACACAGCGCCGAAAGCACCAGCCAGCGAACCGCAAAGAACTCCGTCAGCATATACTACGATACAATTTTGTTAGAAGAAAAAAGAGAATTGTAATAAATAAAGAATAAACGAAAGAAATTTATAATATTAAGAACAAACCTGCTGTGTTCTCACTTTTGATCTACCGAAGAAGAAATTTTCTTGTAACGAACCCTGGCTTGACTGAGTCATACCCCGGCCCAATTGAGATCGTTACAAAGTGGTGCACAGAACGCTAAGTGCAAGTCCTGCGGAAAAGTCATTAACAGTTTACATTTACAAACCTTAAAAGACACCTCCGCCAATCCATTCAGAGTTGTTGGAAGAATATAAAAAAAAAAAAAAAAAAAAGATAGCACTCAAACGGCAATTTATGGACAAAAAAGTAAAATTTACTTCAGCTCTGTCTCCAAATAACGTGATCAATGCTTGTGTTGGATTTGTAACAAAGGATTCACTGCCACTTTTCTTCCTGGACTCTGAGTCTTTTAAAATCCTAGTAAACCCTATCTTTGATGGACTTAAGATGCCACAAATAAATTCGAGAAATTTAATGGACTACGCAAATTTTTTTTTTTCTTTCCATTTTTTTGTTTAATAGATTGTATCTTTCTTCACAGAAATTAACAACTAGTATTCAAATCATAGGGACTAGACAAAAACGCAATACAGCAGTTGACATAAGTTACAATTTAATTGGAGTTTATACATATAGATAAATTAAGTATAAGTAAAAATATGTTAAAGTGGATGAGGACAGAGTTTCATGTTGACATCAGAAATTTTCGTTTTAGCCGTGAGCCCGTAGGCACAGTAAGGAGGCGCCTAGCCTGGACGTTAAGATAAACTTGTAGTTTAGCGAGATATTTAGGAATGTTGGCACGAATAACATCAGAAACTGCAGCAATTTTAAGGTCTTTGTGAATATTTGCGTTTTTAACGTACCAAGGTGCATTTGTTATTTGTTTAAGAATTTTGTTTTGAACTCTTTGAATTTTATTAATGGTTGCGGGAGCAGCAGAGCTCCACAATTCGATCCCATAAGTCCAAATTGGCTTTATAATCGACTTATAGAGCAATACTTTGTTGTCAAGGCTGAGTTTGTAATCTCTATTTAACAGCCAGTAAAGTTGGTGGAGTTTAAGGTTGATTTGTGTTTTTTTGCAGCCAATGTGCGTATTCCAAGTAAATATTCTGTCTCAGTGGATTCCCAGGTATTTAACTTCATTCGCCTGTGGTATAGGAATGTCATATAGCCATTCTTCCAATATTTTAAGGTGCTGTGTTAATTTCAGGGAAACTGTTCTGGGATCACTGTGGGTACTTAGGATAGCAGTGTCGTCAGCGAAAGTTGAAATTAAGTGATTTGGAAACAGTGGAAGATCTGCAGTGTAGATTAAGTATAGGAACGGTCCTAATACACTGCCTTGTGGAACTCCTGCATTAACCTCGACTTCCTCTGACACGAGGGTGCCATATTTAATACGGAAGCTTCGATTAGTTAGGTATGATTTGAATGTTCTTAGAACATTTTCTGGGAGATAGAGTTTTATTTTCGACAAAAGACCTTCATGCCAGACTTTGTCGAAAGCTTGTACGATGTCCAGAAATACTGCAGCGCAGTATTTTTTTTTGAATAGAAGGCCTCATGTATTGCTCTTGAGATCCTGTGGACTTGTTCAACTGTTCCATGTTTTCTCCGAAATCCGAATTGATGGTTTGGAATTAGATTACGCAGAGACACTAATGCTGGGTTCATGCTTAGCCCTAAAAGCGCTTTTAGCGCATTTAGCTCTTAACGCGACTTTAAATGTGCTTTTAGCCATACAAAATTTGAAAACTTAATGCAAGTAAAAGCAACTTCAATGTAGCATTAAGGCGAATGCAACTCTGCTAACTTCGAAAAATTTCATGTTTCGAACTATTTGACAGTACGAATATATGGGAGCACTGCTGGTTTGTTTACGTTTTTGTGGTTTGTTTACGTTTTCCAGTCGTCACGCACAAGTTCTATTCCTAGTTAATAGTCTAATGTTGATGTAGTTCATTACACAATTTTGCACACCTTTGTATAAAGCGAGCAGTTGCAAAAAACTGGCACGCTTTTTGTTTATAGCACATATCGATGTGCTTAATTGTTCAATTTTGTTTAAATTGAACAGAATGGACAGGTAATACCTGTTTCTATTCATAAAATTAATTCAAAACAAATATTTTTTGAAACGCATTATTCACTGTTTTTACGTTCGTTTCTTGAGTCTTTGCATGCGTACAGACCGAGAGAGCCATGCGTACAGACCGAGAGAGACATGCGAAGACCTAAGAAACGAACGTGAAAACAGTGAATAATGCGTTTCAAAAAAAAATTTGTTTTGAAATTTAAATTTTATGAATAGAAAACCACTAACCGATTTTAGTGGTTATAGTCTCAAAAAATCGTCATAGATTGAGGTTTGCGGCATTTGACTCGAACATTTATTTTTTTGTACTAGGGTCATTATTTGGCCAGTTAGGGGATGGAACCCAAAATTCAGTTTTAAGAAAAGGTAATAATTATAACATATTATTATAACATACCAAAAACGAATCCAATATTCTTCGTATTAGGCTGGTTTAAAAGGTAATTTTGTAAATTTTTTCGAATATGCATGCTGAACATGCTCTTTCTTGTTCCTACGGCATCTATATTATAGATTGAAGTTCGTGAGGCATTTTTCTTTAATTTTAAGCCTAATTTTGTATGGGGACCCCCCTAACGAGGGAGATAGAGGGTAGGTATGTTTTGAAGAAAATGTTTGAGGTAAAAAACTAATGGGGGTCGGTCATATATATCAGCCCCCTAGGAGGGGTTTGACTGTAGTGACGGCCATTTTGTATGAAATTTTTGCTCAAATTAAGGTAGTTTTATATGGAGCCCCCTTAAGGGGGGGGATAGAGGTTAAGTATGTTCAGAGAAAATGTTAGGGGGACAAAGTTAATGGGGTCGGTCATACATTTGACTCCTCTAGGAGCACTCTGGGGCTAGTTAGGAAGATGGGGGGAAAAGTTTTAAAAAATTATTTTTGTATGGGAGCCCCCTTAAGGAGGGGAGATAGGGGGTAGGTTTGTTCAGAAAAAATGTTCGGAGTAAAAAAATAATTGGGGTTGGCCATACGTTATATATCCGTAAGGGCGCCTTGTGGGGAGTTAAGGGCCGTTTCCTCTCTATTTTTGCCAATTTCCCAAACTTCAATTGAAAACTGCCACGGGTTCCCGTTATCCGATTGCCTCCAAATTTCTCACGTTTCTCCTCCATGTCTAATGGAACACTTCTGGACCCTGAGACCGATCAGAAACTCGCTACAAAATTTCTCCATAGAGTTAAGAGCAGCCCTAATGAACATAGCATTAGGGTAAGACATTTGACAGAAGTAATTTCGCGAATATTTTTGAAAGTTGTCGTAGCAGGCTTATTGGTCGATAAGATGTTGTGACTGAAGGGTCTTTTCCTGGTTTTGGGATCATTTTAATTAACTAGATTTTCCATTGCTTAGGGTAATATCCTAGTGTGAGTATGCTGTTGAAGATTACTAATATAAAAGCAATTTGCATTATCTGGAGGGATTGATCATTTTCCCCCAATATTTTGTCATAGCCAGGAGCTTTTTTTGGGGTTGACTTTAGCAAGAGCTTCCTTCAGCTCGCAACTTGTTATTTTGGGAGGGGTCGTGTACGAGTGGTGAAATTTGAATGTCGGGTTGAAATGTGGTTACTTGGGGATTGCGGTTGGAATACTGTTTTTAAGTGTTGTGCAAGAACAATTCCTTTTTCTTCGTCACTACGAGCCCATGAGCCATCTTGTTTGCGAATTGGCGGTATAGTTTGTGTTGGAGCTTTGCATTTTTTTGCTGCTTTCCATAACGAGAAGTCTTGTGCTTTATTTGGACCAATGTTTTCCAAGTTCGCTTGGACTTCGTTATTTTTTTTCTTGACTAAGAGCTTCTTTAAGAGCTTTAGATGCTAGGTTTTAGATTAGTTTGGAGATAGGAGATCGACGCATTTGCCATTTACGTCTTGCTTTCCGTTTTGCCTTAACGAGTTTATCGGTATCTGATTGGAACCTTACTTTTTATTTAAAATTTGTTCGGACTGCAGCAGCATTAGTCGCAGCAGGCGACAATGTAGAGTTTAAGAAAGAAATGGCTTCATCGAATTCATTTGCTGAGTTAAGTTTTGATATTTCGGGCGTTCGAGCATTTACTTCATGACTAAATCGAAGCCAATCTATGAAGGTGTTTCTTACTAAATGGCTTTCACTAAATCCTTGTAGAATTACTAACACGGGGGAGTGATCAGAGGATAGCTCATAAGACGGTGTCTACGATGGCAACCCTTTCTATTTAAGAGTAAATTAAGAACGTGAAATCATTGAGTAAAGAATAATAAGAGACGGAATCACTCGAAAACTTGTGTGCCTGTTTGTTGATGCGGGCGGGCAGAGTTAATTAGGGGAATAGTCAGCGAAAGGAAGGAACACAAACGAGATTTTTGAAAAAAATGTCAACAAAGATCGAACCTCTCTTTCCCGCAAATAGAGTTGCTATTGCCCTAACTGTTCGCACGCATTGATTTGAAAAATTGCGTGAAGAACGTCAGTTTTTGGATTTTCGCAAAAAAAAAAAAAAGCGAAAGTGAAAGAACAACAAAATCGGACCTCTCGTTTTTATTCATTCCATTTAATTCGGTTTCTTTCACACTTATTGATTTGAAAGGCCAAACCAGTTTTTGTGTTTTTGATGTGTGCTTCCAAGTTTTTGTGACCAGAAAATTGAAATTTCGTTTTTTGCTTCGATTGCTTATGTAGCCGAAGCGTTTTTTATCCTCATTGATGAGCATACGATGCTGGTTGTTAATGTAGGGTGATTTTCTATGAAGAAGTAAAAATTGTCGGCATGATCGACTTTTACAATACTTTACTTGAAATATGCGGAACTGCTATGTAAATATAAATAGCATTTTTGGCATTTTTGGGATTTTTTGTGACAGACCCTAGTACTAGAGGTACCCTTAATAATGGTTCTATCGAAAAAATTTTTTTTGGGGAGGACGTTACTGGCTATCAAGAAGCATTCGTGCCAACTTTCGTTCAAGTCCCATTTGTATTTCGGGGTAGGAGACAATTTTCGAAAAAACGTTCTGCCACGCCACTTTTCAAATTTTTTGAAATATATTATTGCCTTTTTAAACTGTTTCAAAATAACCAAGTTTTCATTTCAAAAAATCCCTTTGAAAAACCCTTCCCTTTTAAGACATTTTTGGATTTTCTTAACAACCCTTTATTACCTTTAGGTTACCCCCTCCAAATTGTTCCGAAATCTCCATTCTTGAACTTTTGTTCCACCCATTCCCTTTTATCCCAATAAATTTTCATCAAAATGGTTCAAACCCCTTTCCATAAAAAATGTATACAAACGCACAACAGAACTCTAAATCAATCTCCCAACCTGTTCCAATTTCCATATAATTTTTGTTGGTCTACCCTCAAACCTTTCTTTACAAACCAAATCCCAAAAAACGCAATATACCCTCGACACAATGGTGTCCGGGTATAAAAACCTTAAAAAATAATTTCAAAAGTCTTCCTCACAAAGGAACAAAAAAAAAATATTACTTTCCAAAATTTTTTCTTGAAATTTTTTATTTCCCATACAAAACCTTTGTCAATCATTTTTTACAATAAATTCAACCAATTTTTTTTTCTTTTTTATACATATTAAAAAAAAATTTCCAAATTATTAAACTAATTTTTTTTATTTCAAGTCAAATGGAAAAAAAACAAAAGCCGAAACCTATTTTTAGTGGTTACACCCGATTGGGTTCCCAAAAAAAATTTTTTGTTTCTCTCTATTAATTAACCAATTAAATTAACTCAAAATGAAGTGTTTTCCACTCAAATTGTTTTAACCTATGCGTGTGTACCAACACATTGTAAGAAGAAAAAAAAAAAGAAAGATCAAAGGGCTCATTGGCCGGCCCTAAGCCATTCCGCACCCGAAACGACTGATTTTATTTAATTAAAAGGCTAGGTCTTTTTCATGGTCCTTCACCTACGTTGAACCCGTAATTTTTTAAAAAAAAAAAAAAAAAAGAAAATACAAAAACCCTAAATTTTAAACGAAACGCGGCGGAAAAAAAAATAAAACCTAACAAATATTCGAGGAAAAAAAAAAACAGAAAAAATCTGGAGCAGCCCCACAACAAGGTTCCGCGAAGTGCCCTTGCTTAAGGAACATGGTGCCTCACCCCTTTTGAAGTTGTCGGTAAACCCTTTCCCCTGTGTATGTTGTTATTTTTTTTATTATTTATATTGACAAAAAAAAAAAAAAAACACAAACTGCATAAACTTTGATGATAGTTTTGGTTTTTGCTGTTTTTTTTTGTTTCTTTTTTTGTTTTCCAAAACCAAGTTTTTCAAATAAAAATCAGTCCCTAATTTTAAAAATTTTAATTTTATTTTTATATTTAATATATAAAAAAAAACCCTTAAACTTTAAAGCTTTAAAAACTTTGATTTGGTTACTATTATTTTGTATATATATATAAAAATTATAAGACCCAAGCCAAAAAAGTGCGGGAAAGTCAAAAGCCAATAAGCGGTTCTTGACTCACACATTGTTCATATAGTTTTCACCCACACTGTTAATTGCGCAAACCCAAACGAACTTACATACATACATATGTATGTATTTTTATTGCGTACAAAAATTTTACAGCAGTTCTTATATTTCTTCTTTTCTCTATCCCTCTGACAACAACACTAATGCGCTTCAAATCAAATAAAATTTTTTTAAATAAAAACACTAGATACTTCGTATCTCATAAATCACTTGTGGGAATAATTTTTCTCTGTTTTAGGACTCAACACTGAACTTCCCAATCTATCGGTTTGCCGGCAAGGCCTCTCCCAACAGCCCTTATGTTGGTGCCCTATATTCAACTCTTAGGCTGTTAAGAACTAGAGAAAGGTTGTGACAGCCCACCAACTTTATTTAAAATGATGATTGATAAAGTATATTTACGCTTGCTTTGCTATAATG
Source organism: Chlorops oryzae (assembly GCA_020466095.1). Taxonomy (NCBI): domain Eukaryota; kingdom Metazoa; phylum Arthropoda; class Insecta; order Diptera; family Chloropidae; genus Chlorops; species Chlorops oryzae. Next base: position 40,480,052 of record CM035807.1, on the reverse strand, counting down.
CACAATCCCTTATAATTCTTTTGCAAAAATCGGATATAATAACAGCCCTTATCTGGTCAAATAATAATTTCTACACTGAAAAGTCTGTTTTGTGTCACCCAAATATATCTCAAGTAAAATCTCAATATTGCTCAACCGTGAC
>CM035807.1:40418933-40479810 GCA_020466095.1 Chlorops oryzae | reverse complement strand
TCCGCCTTACAAACATCTTTCTCAAACGCGAAAGGCCTATGTGAATGAGAATTTGTAAATTTTATTACGCGATGGACGCCATTTTCATTTGATGTGGTGATGCGACTTTTGCATTTGTACTTAATCCTATTACTGCATGTCCAATTGAAAGTTTTTTGAAAAGTGGAATGCAAGTAATAGGAAAAGCCATCACAAATTATTTTTTTGCCGCCTTTATTACTTCTTAGTTCGTGCACTTTAGCCATTATAGACGCTTTCGACTTCTTATTCCTTCCGTATTCCTTAAGAAAAAATGAAGGATTGTATTTTTTACTTACAATTTCCTTCAGAATCCTTCGAAATTAATGAAGGATTGTATTTTTTACTTACCCGTATCCGTGTGGTACTCAACGAACTTATTCTTACCTAGAAGTTTATTTAAAAAGTAGAAGACTGCCTCTCAATTTAGTTAAAAGGTAAACTTTGTTTGAATCAAATTTCGAAAAGACAAAAAATACTAGATTATTCTGGTTTTGGCAAAATAGGTAAAGATGAATTTTTCAATACCTTTGTTGAAACGAACGTACAAACAAACAAACAAACAATCAATAACACACATACACACATACGCACATACATACATACATACATACATACATACATACATACATACATACATACATACATACATACATACATACATACATACATATATATATACAAACATACATACAAAAATTATATAATACATACATACATACATTCTCATTTGTAAAGCGCGCGCTTTTTCACAGTATCAACATGGTCCTTTCAAAAGTTGACAAAATTCCCATGCTACATAATTCCCATTTACAAAATTCCCATTTACAAAATTCCCAGGGTACAAAATTCCCAGTGAATTGCGAAAAATGGGAATTTTGTCAATGGGAATTTTGTAAATGGGAATTTTGTATATGGGAATTTTGTACCCTGAGAATTTTGTACCCTGGGAATTTAGTACCCAACCCCATTTTGTCTAGCTGCGAAAACCTCAATTCAAAATAGTGAAAATAAATTTTTGGGAATTTCGCGAATGGTGGTCATGGTCAAAATTTAACCATAAGTGACGACTTTATTTGGCGGCAAAATACACAACCAGAAGAAGCAAAAAAAAAAATAATTTTTGTATTCACTTCGCCTCGTTCAGCTGTGTTTTTCAAGCGCACAAATTCAAAGTTTTAAACTTCAAATTTCAAGTAATCGACTATACAGAAAACCTACGCGCTAGGTCGTTTTTTCCTCGCGAAGGGCTGAGTGGTGTTATCCAGCCAGTTACCTACTTGTGGGCAGTGATCTGAAGAGTTCAAATAAGAAATTTCCTCTAAGATAAGTATTTCATATTCCAAGTCATTCCTATTTGATACAAAAACACTTTTATAGAAAGAAAGCTGCTTGCCGCAGCTGACTCAGCTGTCAGCTGATGCCAATTGGCCATTCACCAAAAAGCTCTTCGAAAAGCTCTGCTAAATGCTCTAGTAGCGTCGACACAAACCATGGTATGGTAGTTGTCGAAGATGATGAAGATCAAGTTCCAAAAGTTGTGCAACTACCCAGCAAGCAGTTTCTTCACGAAAACGAAACTTCCGTCCAGTCCGAATCGATCAGCCAGTTTTCAATGCTGAGAAGCCAGTTCCAAAGGCAACGCTCCAACTCCACCAGTGCAATAAATCCGAATTCAACAGAGAAAACCATCTCAAGTAAATTATATCAAGCTGAGGCCACAGCATCTCCTATTTCAACCGCTACAATAACAAAAAACGCAATGAACTCAGGTAATGCGGTTATTAAGTCGAACAATATTGTAAAAAAACAAAGCGAACAGCAAGCGGTACTTATTGGCATGCATCGCTACGTCAATATAATTAAAAGAAAAAGAAGCCCAACTGCAAACAATGCCAACAGGGCTAAACTTAATAAAACGGAAACCGTATCCACTCCGCCTAGTACTCTATCGGGTAACCGCTTTGCTATTTTATCAGAAAATCTAAATGATAAATCATCTAAAAATGAGCCAAGTAAAGAATTAAAACCGCCTCCAATTTATTTGCGGGAGCGTAGCTCCAATGCACTAGTGGCCAGTTTAGCAAGCCTCCTAAACAATAGCAACTTCCATGTTGTTCCCTTAACTAGAGGAAACATTCACGAAACTAAAATCCAAACTGATTCTGAGGCTAGCTATCGCAAAGTTGTTAATCAATTTGAGAAGGGAAAAAAAAATTTCTATACATACCAGCTTAAAAGTAGCAAAGGTATTTCAGTCGTGATTAAAGGTATTGAAGGAGACGTTGATCCAAACGATATAAAAAATGCTCTCGGCGAACAGGGCTTTCATGCTAGAGCAGTAATAAATATAATAAACAAAGAAAAAATACCGCAGCCAATGTTTAGAGTTGACCTTCTTCCAGACAACTTAAAGCTTTAAAAAAATGAAAGCCATCCCATTTATAACTTGATGTACTTATTGCATCGTAAAATTACCGTGGAAGAGCCTCACAAACGAAATGGGCCAGTACAATGCAATAATTGCCAAGAGTTTGGTCATACCAAAACTTACTGCACTCTGCGTTCAGTGTGTGTAATATGCGGTGAACTTCATCACAGTTCCGTGTTTAGTAAAAAATCGCAAAACGACCGCAACTTAGTAAAATGTAGCAACTGCCAAGGTAATCATACTGCAAATTACCGAGGCTGTATAGTTTACAAAAATCTTAAGCAGCGTCTTGATATCCGAAAGCAAATGTCTCGAAATCCAGTTAAAAATACATTTGTTCCTTTAACCGCGCCATCCTCGAACATAGCTAGTGTTGCTTTTACTCCAGGTGTTTCCTATGCAAATGCATTGAAGGCAGGCATTCCATCAAATCAGTTCACACCTTCCAACTCAAATAGCAATCTTGAATTAATGATATCTAACTCTTACTCAAAGTATTTCTAACTTTATGCAGGCGATGCAAAAATCCGTCGACACAATTGTGGAAATGCAGACTAAGTTAATGACAGCTCTTCTTTCCAAAATATGAGCAGTTTAAAAATGTGTGCATGGAATTCAAACGGCTTAAGCCGGCATAAGCTAGAAATCCAAAATTTTTTAATTCGTGAATCCGTTGATGTATTGCTTCTCTCAGAAACTCACTTAACTAATAAATGCTTCTTCGCAATTCCTGGATATATATTTTACAAAACCAATCATCCAGATGGTAAAGCACACGGTGGTACAGGCATTCTTATCCGTAAGAGAATTAGGCACTTCCTAATGGAATCGTATGCAACTACTTTTATACAAGCAACAACAATAAGTATTTGGGCTAATAGCAAAAGAATGTCCGTCTCGGCGGTATACTGCCCACCGCGTCACACTATTCCAGAAAAAATGTATATAGATTTCTTCAAAACCCTCGGTGATAAATTCATCGCAGCTGGAGATTATAATGCAAAGCACACCCTCTGGGGTTCCCGTCTTTGTAATCCTAAAGGTGCTCAACTATATAGGGCAATTATGAATAAAAATAACAATCTCGACTTTGTTTCTCCTAGGAAACCTACTTATTGGCCAGCGGACCCAAATAAATTACCAGATCTTATAGATTTTGGCATTATAAAAGGGATTAAAAGAGAATCCATATCAACATATACAACGTTTGATCTGTCTTCAGATCATTCTCCAGTGTTATTCCTATTGAACGAAAGACCAAAACAAGTTGATATTCCCACAGATTAACAAATTTCAATACCAATTGGCTTAAATACAAAAAGTATATAAGCTCACATATACACACCAATTACAAAATCGAAAGTAAAGAGCATATTGATGACGCCGTGACAGTTCTTACTTCCATGTTGACTTCAGCAGCAGAGAACTCTACGCCTAAGTACATTAAAACGGAAAAGGTGTCCTTTACAAATACTGAAATAGAAAATCTGGTGGCCTGTAAAAGAAGGTGCAGGAGGGAATGGCAACAAACCCGATCACCAGCAGCTAAATGTAGATTGAAAGAAGCGGAAAATAAGCTCAAAGCAGCTCTTTCGAGGGAGAAACGATTAGAACAACATAAATTTGTGCAAAACCTTACTCCAAAAGGCAAAAATCAAAAATGCTTATGGCAATCAATACGTGGGGTGAAGACTCCGGTCGAAAGTGAATTCCCTATTAGAGTTCCTAACGGTGGGTGGGCGCGAAGCGACGAAGAGAAGGCTAACGTGTTTGCTTTGCACCTTAGTAAGGTATTTCAACCAAATCCAGGTAGCTTTGTTCACCCTGTTACACAAAGTTCTGAAAACACTCAACATTTGCACTACGAAATAACTCCCAGTGAAATCATTGACGTCATCAAGAATAAATTAGTCTGCAAAAAAGCTCCAGGGTATGATTTGATTACTCCGAAAATGTTGAAAAACTTACCACTTATTGCAGTGGTGTTTATAACAAACCTTTTTAATGCAATAATAAAGTATGGTCATTTTCCACATGACTGGAAGAGATCGGTCATAATTATGGTACGGAAACCAGGTAAAGATCCTTCTCAAGCCTCATCCTACAGGCCGATTAGTCTTCTTCCTTGTCTCTCGAAACTATTTGAAAAACTACTTATTCCGAAATTGTCGTCATTCTTACTTGAACAAAACATTATTCCCTCTCATCAGTTTGGATTTAGGGAAAAACACGGTACAATCGAGCAAGTTAATCGAATTACAAACGAAATAAGAATCGCATACGAAAAAAAAGAATACTGCTCGGCGGTATTTTTAGATATTCAACAAGCATTCGACAAAGTTTGGCATGATGGGCTGAAATTTAAAATCAGGCAATTACTCCCTAAAAATGCTCATGCAGTCTTAAATTCTTATCTGAGTAATAGAAAATTCCAAGTAAAACAAAATTCATTTATAACAAAAGACTTTGTAATTAATGCCGGAGTTCCGCAAGGGAGCGTTGCCGGTCCTTTTTTATACCTTTTATTTACAGCTGACATTCCTATTAGTGGTCAAATTTTCACATCGACGTTTGCTGATGATACAGCATTTCTAAGTAGACACAAAAACGTGGTGGTGGCAACCAACGAGCTCCAAGCGCATTTAAATAATATCCAAAACTGGTTATCCCGTTGGCGTATTAAAGTTAACGAACAAAAATCTCGTCACATTATATTCACACTTAATAGAGGGGTCTCTCCTGACGCATTCCTAAATAACATTCGAATCCCTCAAGTTGAAGAAATAACATACCTCGGAGTTCATTTAGATAGAAGGCTGACCTGGCGCAAACATATCGAAGCGAAGCGGACTCAGATGAAACTTAAAGCAATTAGCTTGCACTGGCTAATGAATAGTCGTTCCCCCCTAAAACTTGATTACAAAATCCTGTTATATAATCAAGTTATAAAACCGATATGGACGTACGGTTTACAACTCTACGGAAACGCAAGCGCTTCAAATATAGATATTCTGCAAAGAGCTCAGTCCAAAATCCTAAGATCAATTACAGGAGCTCCATGGTTCATTAAAAATGAACACATCCATAGAGATCTAAAGGTAGAGACGGTTAAATCAGAATTTATGAAGATCAAGCAAAAATATTGCCAAAAATTGCAATCTCATGTAAATCTCCTCGCCAGAGAACTCGCAACTACGTCCTCTCTTTCGCGATTAAAAAGAAAGGACCGACCGACTATCCAATTCGATCCTTAGAATTCCAGTTACTTAAACATATTGCATTCCACTGCACGACCGCGGTTCCTGATTGCGCTTGTGCTTCCTTGCACCTCGGTAAAATAATACTCAAGCATTCCATTGCACGAACGCGATTCCTAACTACGTTTGTGCTTACTTGCACTACGCTTGTGCTTCCTTGCACCTCGGTAAAATAATACTCAAGCATTCCATTGCACGAACGCGATTCCTGACTACGTTTGTGCTTCTTTGCACTCTTCCGGTAAAATAATACGCAAAATCTCCAAGTCTATTCAGACTCAACAGGCCATTTCACGGTCGGATCTCTGATCGAATTAGTCACATGTGTCGGTGAAGGGTAGAGTCCGTGTGCACATAGACTTTAGTTTTCACTAGCACAGTTGAAGTGTTCGTTCAGGGATCTGACAGTGAATTGGTCGTTTTACGCCCAGGTTTCCTTATCTGAGGCTCTCATGCAAATACTAATTACATTTATATGCATATTAATTATAATAATGCTACATATTATGTAATTAATTCCAAACTAGACTTAAGATTTTCCTCCTTATTGATGGACTCATGTAACATAAAATGAGTGATACAATAAATAAATTAAAAGTTAAAAAAAAAAAAAAAAAAAAAGATATGAGAATAAGAGAAAGAGTGTTTTTTTCTAATGTGTAGGATGATGACCATAGTTATAGCGATGTCGCAATTTTTTTCAGCGAAAGCTTAAGTCTACATAGTAGCTATACTCACACCAAATTTCAATAAGCTGGGATGTATAGTAAAAAAGTTATCCCCGAAAAACGTTAAAAATCGTGATTTTTTAAACTTCTGAACCACTTCCCACGACCCAAGAAGGGACTACGAAAAAAATTTGTATGCAGTTTTTCGGACATTTACCTGGTTCAAGTCCATGCCAAATTTCAATATGATATCTTTCATGGCTTAGGAGTAAATTACGAAAAACTAAAGTGTGACCGACAGACAGACAGACAGACAGACAGACAGACAGATAGACAGACATGGCTAGATCGACTCCTCTTGTCACCTTGATCAAGAATATATATATATGTCTATATCTATCGCGACTCCTTTGGCATGTTATATACTCCGAGCCAAACTTAATATACCCTTTCCTTCGGAAAAGGTATAAAAAAAAACAAACTTTGCAAATGTAACTTCACAAAATCATAGTGCTTAAAACACAAACTTAATCGTTTAAACAAAACAAAAAGCACATATGCTCAGAAGTGAAAAGTTTGGGGCTCATCGATATTTACAACAAACCCAAACTCAGGATTTCTAAAACTAACGTTATTGCAGTGGTCTTGTTCGGCTGCGAAACATGGCTTGCAACGAAATCGACAGCCGAGAACAAAATATCTGTGTCAACAAATTTCTAAGAAGAATATTGGCTATTTCTTGGCCAAATGTTATCAGCAATGATGAGCTGTATAGGATACACAATTTCGTACCTACGGACTCTGCGGAAACAGCCAACAGAAATTTTCGGCTAAGCTCTTGACTGAAACCCACAAGGAGGACACAAAAAAGAAGAGGACTCTAAGGATCATGGCGACGGACATTTCACGCCGAGATTTTAGCAACGGGGAGATCGTGGAGCTAACTTAAACCTATCGCAAACAGTCAGATGAAATGGAAATGCGTAACTGAGGCCTTACATGCCATAAGGAGATAAAGGAGTTAGGAAGAAAAAGAAGTATCAAAAATAATTTTTTTTTGCAAATTGTACGGTAATTTTTTTCTTCTAAATTTTAAACCTTTGTTTTGAGGATATATTGCGTTAATGTGGTTGTTTGTAACACCCAGAATCAGTCGAGATTGACCATACAAAATATACATGTACAGAAAGTATCGGTGTCATCAGGAGATTCGATTTAGCGATGTCTGTCCGTCTTTTTGTCTGTCTGTCAGTCTGTCAGTCTGTCCGTCTGTCTGTTTACAGTTTTCTAATCGAAGGAGTTGAGCTATTTGTTCTTGAGCTTGACGAAATTTTGTGTGCGCGCTCATGGGGACATGAGGAAGAACAAGTTCAAGAATGGACCGGATCAGACCCGTTTTTTAAGGGTACCTCCAGTACTAGGGTCTGTTAAGGAAACCACAAAAAATTCTCTCAAACCGATGTTTTTCAAGATAGCGGAGATGAGGAATATCCGCTTAGATTTACACTTTTAAAACTGGATTAGCTTGGATTCATTTTGCTTAAAAAAGTTTAACCTGTTTAAGTTAAAGTGACTTTGTAATTTATTTTTGCTATATAGAACAAAATAACTTCCGAACGCTATCTAATTGTTGCATATTATACAGGGTGTCCCCAGAATTGTTGGCCAAACTTAACCAGGTGATAGCTTAGGTCAAGAGGAACAATGTTTGTTCTAGCGAAATTTGGCTAACTGTTATCGATTTTGAGTAATAACCCAGCAAGAAACTGCTACCGAAACTCACTAACACATAGGAGCAAATGTTGCAGTTACTAACACCAATACATGTTCTGTAAACATATTTTTTCTAGTGTTGAATTTTTGCGATAAGTAACCAGTAAATTGTTTCCAGTCTCCTTAATTGGAATAAGCCAAAGTGTTGCTCATGAATAAAAGCATAATTAAAATAATATGTAGTAAGGAAATAAATCGCAGAAGTACTTCAAACTACTACTTTGAAGCAAGTATTTAATGATGTACCCATTGATTTACTCATTCCTGAATGTCTCTGATGTTTATACATCAATAAGATATGTCGCCATTTAATTATTTCAAAAGTTGCAAGCGTCGGAGCCACATTCTAAGTATTGAAGGATATTATGAAACTAATATGCTTTAAAAATCTTTAAGTACTTATGTATTCATATATAAAATAATATTTGGAGATAATTTTTTTTTTCATTTCAAATAATCGAATGGTAAAGGGTGGGTTGCATGAAAAAAGATTTCCATATCTTTTCTTTAATAATTACAGGGTATTAACAAGTTACAAGTACTACGACATTTCCGATATATTCAATGTGCCAGAAAGAGACAAACCTATGCACAGATTCGTGCAACAGAAAAAGATGGTTGCTCCATGTACGCAGTGTGCGCAACATTTTTTCAGCAACATCGCGGTATAAATCTCCTCTTGCCCATAAGCGTGTAACGATGAAAATACCGCAACATCTGGTACCCGTATCCGGTACGTAACTAGTTATATAAATGTTACGATTTTTGCTGGGAAGTGTTTGAAAATAATGCACTTTTGAAGGCACTTTTCGAAAAATGACTAAAACTATCACCTGGTTAAGTTTGGCCAACAATTCTGGGGACACCCTGTATATGGGTACATACATAAATTTGAATCTGTACTTTAGTTACGTTCCACCAAGCCTTACTTAGCATTAGGTTATTAAATTTTTTAATTGTTTTATAGAATAATTTGAAATTTAAACAAAATTTTTTTGCTTTTCAGTTCGACACTATAGAAAATGGAACACAAATATCGAAGTTGATGCAAATATTCTCCAAACAAGCTGCTTTAATTGATGCCTTAATATCACATTTCGTAGAACAAAGAAACAAAAGGAATCAAAATGATTACGCCTCTGACCAATATAATAATGGTAAATCACAATATAACACTTTTTTAAATAATTTTGTCTCAGGAGATTTTAATGCAATTTTTATATGGACTTTGGCCTTCTTAAACCTAAGCTTCCACTTTCATCAAAATTTTCGCTTTCAAAAGCCGCGCACGTATAAAAAACGCGACGAATTGCAATCAGAAATTTCAATCGATATGTTTTTGTTTCCAGTCAAAATTAAATAAGTGCAAAAAAGTTTGTGGTGTCACTGAAGAAACGAAATAAAGGGACGGACATTTATTTCATTCGAAATTTTTGAGCGTGTCGAAAGCATTAGGGCGTTTGAATATTTTTATAATTTTTGAACTACAATCATACAATACTACAACCCAGTTGGAAGTTTTCGAGCGCTTTCGAGAAAAGCTGGAAAAAAGCGCATTGCTTTCATACAGTTTTGTGCTGCTTAAAGAGCTTTTAAAACAGAGATTGTCAGGCCCATTAAACGTCCATAAGCGACATTCAAAAGCTGTTTTAAAGCTTTCACATCGACAGCGTGTACATGTGAGTTCGAAAGCTGTTTTTTTTTTTATTTCGAAAGAATGCGAGAGAGCAACGCAACTGACGCTCCCTTTTTTCGTATGCTTGTTGTTTTTGTACTAGTACACGATAAAATATGAGCATGGAGAGTCTCCAATTCTTTCCTTCGATAGTGCTCAAGCGAAACAGACATTTTTTCAAAATACTTGTTGCATAGCAGAATGGAAATGCGACGCAACTAAATATGATATTCCACTACAAATTGAAATTTTAATGATGCAAACAGATTTGACAGTTCCAATTCACAGGAATTAATTTTTGAAAAAATATTGACGAAGGAAAGTATGGCCAAACAAAAAAAGCTATGCACAAAAATCAAACAAGTCATAAAAGTAAACTGACAAACACCTTCAGGATTTACTTCGCATCAAATGCTGCTAGAATGATATACATAGATCTCAATTGCTTTGTTGAACATACTCCTTCTTCGCAGCATTTAATTACTTCATATATTTTCATATTTTTTTTTAATTCCTTTCATTGCTTTTCTTATACCTATATATTTTTGTAGTGAGAAAAATTTGCACAAAATGTCATGGAAATTTGGTTTTTCAATTTGACGTACAATTTTTTTTTTCACTGTAAGCTTTTAAAAGCTTTTAACACATAGACACTCAAGCGTATGTATCGTACCCTGACAACCTCTGCTTTAAACGAATAACAAAGCAAAACTGTGAAACAAAAACCAGTCTTAAATATTTTGTTTGTTTTTGTTTCAAATAGAAGCGCTTCTAAGAAAGCAGTTTTCGTAGCAATTAACAAGTAGCATGTTTAACGTGCATAACAGCAAGCAGGTTCTACAGCGAGTGCTAAGCATAGAACGAATAATGTACAAGTTCGGCAGAAGGGATTCGTATTTTCCCAATAATTTTTGAACTGTTTTCAACAAAGTGGGCTCAGTTTTACTAAATTTTGAAAAATTTTAATTCGAATGCTTTCACTTTTACAGCACGTGTAAAAAATTTCAAAAATGTTTCCCATTAAAACATTAAAGTTTTTTAACACAACCGGGTTCGGTGAGTTAACCATATATATTTTTTTACGTATAAGAATTTTAAAGTATCTCATCTTCTTTTCAGACGCTGTAAAATCAACCGAATATTCGTACACATATTGAGAAAAGGACATGAAAGTGGGATTTAGGAAATACAAAAATAAAATGTATTCTTAAATATATACATAAATAAAAAAATAATTAAAACTACAAAAAAAAAAAAAAAAAAAATAAATAATGATAGAAACTATACACAAAAAATTTTAAATTTTTAAAAACCTTTTTTATGGATAGACTGATTCCTTACTAAGTAATTATCTAGAGCGTTCTTATGCGCTTTTACGAGGGCGTGTCAAAGTGCTTCTAAGAGAAAATTATTTAATTCGTTAAAAGCGCTTCTTTTTTGCACTAAGCTGGCGCAGAACAAAAGTGCGTTATATTTGCTCATTGCTTAGCGCTTTTCTTGCAATGAAGTAATGAAAGCGTTTTATGCGCTTTTAGGAAGGCCTGTCAAAGTACTCCTAAAGCAGTGATGTTCACGCCATACATCATTTGATGGCGCTCATTTCACACGTATTGCTTACGCTCTTTATTCAGTCGGTAGCAAGAGGCCGACGAAACAACATCGCAAGCATCTGTACAGCGTTTTTGTTCACTGCATAGAAGAATTAATACACATTTTTTTTTTTATCGCTCGCTCTTTTCTCACTCACACCGTCTCACGGCCAATTTTGAACATCACTGTCAGTGATACCAGTCGCTCAAAAAATAATGTATCAAACTAATTTTTCAAAAGTATCAAAAAGTATCACCATTATGTCCATAAAAATGGAGAAAACTCTACTAAAGTAAGAAATGGAAATTCTTTACTTTCTTCCGGGCGCATAAGAATTTAAAAAAAACTTCAAATTTCAATGTTAAAAAAATAAGTCTTTTTTTCACAATTTCAAAAGATAAAATAAAACAAGTAAAGAAGTTTACATCGGCTAAGCCGATTGCACACATACCTTTTCCTCAGCCTGAAATATGTTAAAACATTACCTTAACAAAAATTCCTGCCGTTTTCGTTGTTCTAGCTTGGATATCTATTTATACCTTATCTGTACTTCGATTTAGCTTCTAAGACTCGAGATTATTATTAAGCACAAAATTTTCGCGGATGGTGAGCATGGTCAAGTTTTAACCGTTAGAGGATATTTTGTCTAGCTGGGAAATACTCAATTCAAAATAGTGAAAATCAAATTTATGCGAATTTCGCGAATAGTGGTCATGGTCAAATTTTAACCGTTAGAGGACATTTTGTCTAGCTGCGAAAACCTCAATTCAAAATAGTGAAAATAAAATTTTTGCAAATTTCGCGAATGGTGGTCATGGTCAAATTTTAACCGTAAGTGACGACTTTATTTGGCGGCAAAATACACAACCAGAAAAAGCAAAAAAAAATCATTTTTGTATTCAGATATGAGAATAAGAAAAAGCGTGCTTTTTTATAATGTGTAGGATGATGACCATAAAGATAGCGATGTCGCAATTTTTTTAGCGAAAGCTTAAGCCTACATAGTAGCTATACACACACCAAATTTCAATAAGCTGGGATGAATAGTAAAAAAGGTATTCACGAAAAACGTTAAAAATCGTGATTTTTGAAACTTCTGAACCACTTCCCACGACCCAAGAAGGGACTACGAAAAAAATTTGTATGCAGTTTTTCGGACATTTACCTGGTTCAAGTCCATGCCAAATTTCCATATGATATCTTTCATGGCTTAGGAGTTAATTACGAAAAACTAAAGTGTGTCAGACAGACAGACAGACAGACATGGCTAGATCGATTCCTTTTGTCACCCTGATCAAGAATATATGTATATGTCTATATCTATCGCGACTCCTTTGGTATGTTGCATACTCCGTGCCAAACTTAATATACCCTTTCCTTCGGAAAAGGTATAAAAAGGATGCTCCGAAGTGCAGGGTTCTGTGACAGAAGAGATAGGGCCACCAATCAAGAAATGACCGCGGGTTAGCGGAGCTAGATCCATTGGATCAGACGATTGAGGACTCAGTGGACGGGAGTTTAAACAGGCCTCGATTCTGTCTAGTAGTGTTTGAAACTCTTCAAAAGTGTATTTAATAAGTCCCTTCGTTTTGCGAAAATGCAGTTTAAAACTCTTGACTCCTGCCTCCCACAAGCCTCCCATATGTGGCGCTCCTGCAGGTATAAATTTCCATGAAAGATCATGGTGGGTATAATTTGAAATTTCTGCAGAGGAGATAGATTTAATTAACTGATCGTAGTCTGTTTTGAGAATTTTGGCGGCTCCTACAAAATTAGTGCCGTTATCCGAATAAATTTCTGAAGAACAACCTCGCCTAGAGACAAATCTTTGAAATGCCGCTACAAATGTTTCGATGAAAAGATCTGATGAAGCGTCCAAATGGATTGTTTTGGTTGAGAAACAGACAATAGGCAAACATATCCCTTGGATAATCGACAACCACGTCCGCGAAAAGATTTTATCTCGCATGGGCCAGTGAAGTCTATTCCGGTTATCTAAAAAGGTCGTGAAAATGTGCAACGCTCGGGGGGTAGTGCCGCCAATAATTTTGTTTGCAATTTCTTGCGTTCAATGATACATACCTTACATCGATGGATGGTAACCCTTAATAATGTTTCGTATTCGTGGTATATAAAACTCGCTTCTGATCATTCGCAACATCAGAGCATTCCCACTGTGATGGGTGATTTTATGCGTGAATAATACCAGCAAAGTGGTGAGTCTAGAATTATAAGGCAATATAAAAGGATGAGACTCATTATAGGATAGAGATTTGGATGCGAGTAGGCGACTATTGGCTCGTATAATAGAATCCTGATCTAAATAGAGAGTCAGAGGCACTAAAGGGGCCTTTTGGCGAAAAAGCCTGGTTTGTCTGTAAGCGATGTTTCCCTTCCCTATAATGCGATGTTTGTGTCAATCGAATCATTCGAGTTTTTACGAAGCGGAATTAAAATTGAATCGGAACACATAACTTAGCACCTTATAGGCTCGAGACAAGCACGAGAACCGGTTTAAAGGGTCTTCAATTTCTTCAGACAACACAAAAAGGGACTTCTTAAGTTTCATTTCAAATGTCGTGGAAAAATTCTCCCGAGAAGAAGCCTCCGAACTATCCGACTCGTTCTGCAGCCACTCCGGGCCGTGCCACCATAGAGTGTTTTCCTTTAATACTTGAGGTGTAGTCCCTATGCTAGCCAAATCCGCTGGATTTTCTTCGGATCGGACATGCTGCCATTGTGCATTCTTAAACAGAGAAGTTATTTTCGTCACACGATTGGCCACAAAGGTCGTCAAAGTGCAGGGGGTTTGCGCAACCATGATAAAACAATGGAAGAATCCGTCCAACAGAATATGTTCTCAATGGGGATTAAGAGCTAATATTTAAGAGAGGCAAATGCTCGTATCGAGGAATCACAAAAGGCATGCAACTGAAACCTCTGTTGACGGAGAGTAAAAGACCCATCGAGGGATTTGAATGGAGAAGATATGAGATAGGTTATTGACAAAGTTTCCATACTCAGATAGATTTTTTTTTAGAAACGGTGTCGTCCCATGGGGTGGCTTGCAACCAGATTTGTTGCATAAGGTTCTTTGCAACGATTATGACCGGTGCTAACCATCCAGCAGGATCGAAAAATTTTGCAATAGACGATAAAATTTGTCTTTTGGTGATGCATAGATTATTTTCGAGGGGTTGAAGTTTGAAATAAAAGCTATCAGATACGGCGTTCCACCGTAAGCCCAGAGTTTTTGCTTTACTCATCTCCTCTAAAGCTAGAAAGTCTGTGTACAAAATATGTTCTTTAGGAATGTCAGCTGGGATTTCGCTGGAATTTGTTGTTCATTTTCTGAGCTCGAATCCTGCGCCACTCAAGGCTTCGATTAACTGTTGCCTTTTATGGAGTGTGGACTGTATATCATGTCCTCCAGCGAAAATATCATCGACGTATATAAAGTTTTTCAGAATACTCGACGCTAATGATAGGGTATCCTGGACGTCCAACGCTTATTGCTGAAGTGTTCGAATGGCCAAGTACGGAGCGCAGTTAACACCGAAGGTGAATTTCGTAGTCCTGCAATGGGTTCCGAGGAGACGATCGAAAAATTGGCCGTTGGAACCGGGTATGTTCTGGGTGTACTAAAATTTTTCGATACAGTTTGGCAATATCTGCATTGAAAACACACCGAAAGAGACACAATTTGGAAATAAGCAATGTCAAGTCGTTTTGTAAGAACGGACCAACGTGCAGAATGTCGTTGAGGCTAGGCCCATTGGAGGTGGGAGGCGATGCGTTGAAGATTACTCTAAGCTTGGTAGATGTACTTCCTTCTTTGATAACGTAGGACAAGGACAAGAGCTTGGGGAGGCGATAGGTTCCATATGTTGGAGCTGTAGATACTCTTGCAACACACTATCATGCTCTGACTTGAAGTTAGGTTGGCGTATGAGCCTTGTTTCATGACATAGAAATTGGCTGATGGCTGGTTTGCGCGACTGCCCTAACATAATTTCGTTCGGAAAATCTGACTTGAAGGGCAGACGACCAATTTACCTTCCATCGGTGTTCCGAAACGTAGCTTCAGCATATAAATTCTCACATAACGTATCCGATTCACTCATTACTCGAGTAGACGGTACGTCTTCGACGTCCTAAAATTTTGATAGCAAGTCGCTCAAGGCTACTTCAGTAAAATAAGAAACCACTGAATGAGGTTGTGGAGAAGACGTTTTCGGTATAGGCCTAGTCAGGATCCACCCAAAGGCGTTTTCTTGAACGATTAATGTGTCCATTACATTTCGCTGGATTCCCTCAAGGAGAATTAATCGATAAACGTCCCCACCTAGTAAGATATCAATTTGGGAACTTTTGGAGAAATTTGGATCCGCTAACTTGAAATTGGGTATTATTTCATTTACAGAGCAGTTAAATGTAAAGCTTGGTAACCTGCTAGTCAGTCCTGGGACTACTAAAGCATTCACTGGAATCTGAAAGGTCTGGTCTACCATGGAGCCAATCACAAACGTGCATCCCTTGGAACTGTGAGCCGAAATCACCCCATTTAAGCCGGAAATACTCGCTGGAATTACCCGAGTCGGTATTTTGAGATTTCGTTGAAGTTTCTCAGATATGAAGGTACCTTCAGATCCTGGGTCGATTAATGCTCGAACCACATAGGTCGAGTCTTAAATACAGATTTTCGCCATAGCGGTGCCTAAGAGAACATTCTTAGTTTGATTGAAGTAACAAGATTGCGCCCCGGTAACTAAATGATTATTCGAAGACAATTGGATAGGAGCGATATTGTTTGACGGGTTCAATGGAAGACCACCAGATTCAGGAGGCGTAGTGGATTGGCTTGATGCAATTTCAGTTTTCTCCAGATGTTGAAGGGTGTTATGCCGTTTTTTACAGCGAAAGCAGTTGTCCTTACTCTTGCAGTCCTTCGTGCCATGAAAGGCAGCAAGGCAGCTCATAGAGAGTCGTAATCGTTTGCTAGTGGATATGCGGGTTTTGATGTCCATTTTTAGGAAATTTGGACAAGATCGGATCGTATGGTTTTCCTTACATATTACGCATTGAACGGAGGTATCCGCAACCTTTGCGTGATAAGACTGCCTATTTTTTGAATCAGAAGTTGAAGGGGTTTTGCTATCGGAGGCTTCGCCTTTAAGGTCTTCGAAAGCTTCCAAAGCTTGAAACCTCTGTGTTAAAAAATTATCTAATTCTTCCCATTTAGAAGTCTCTGAGTTAGAGGCGATCGACTGTTTGCAGAGAGATACTGTCACTTTTGGCAGCTGCGATGAATATAAAAACACAAACATGGAGTCCCAACTGCTGATATCTATGTTTTGTTGAACGAGAGTTGAACGACATTTATTGATGGAGCGTTAAAGCTCCTTCAAAGCTGCCCCAGATTCGGTTTTAACCGGATTCAAATTGAATAGAATCTTATATTGACTGCTTATGAGAAGCCGTTGGTTTTCATACCTATCTTGTAGATTTGGCCATGTTTGTGCAAAACCTTCATTCGGTAAAGGGGAATTTTTAACGATTTCGCTGGTTTTTTTGCAGAAGATGAAATAATTTTTCTACAATACTGAGCCGAGAGTTGCAATGTAAACTGCTGAAAAAAGATCTCGAAATGAGTGCCATTTAGTATAATCTCCCTAAATTACCTCAGTGTCACATGCAGGCAGACGGATGTTATTCCGATTAGTTTCCTCCATAGAAAGAATCGCAGTGGATGAATTATCCACTGAAAGATGTGCACTTGATTCGCTTATCTTCGAATGACAGCGCAAATAGGTTTGATAGGCATTCTTATATTTAGCCTTTATACTATTGACCGCATCGGTAGGCTGATCCTGGGTATTTTTTAATTCAATAAGACACAAATTGTACGAACTTCTGATTTCAGACCACAACAACTTTATCTCCTCCTTTTGAATTTCGAGTGAAAAGATAGTATGATCGCCTGAGGAAAGCTCGCTGAAATTGGCCCCAAAGTCGACCAGATTGTCAGCTGCTCGAATCAAGGGATCCAGAACCGACATGATTGGATCAAAAATAGACCATAAATTACTATCGGTCATATGATACCGAGTACGAGTGCTGATAAGTAAAAATGCACATGTTTTGTTTTTTTTTTTCTAGGACTACCACAGTATTTATAGCTGACTTCACACCACTTTTTCTATGGGAAAAATGTTTCCTCAGAGAAACCAATTTTAAACTTCACTTTTTAACACTATTCTTTATTAAACTACATTACTAAATTTTCGAAAAGGAATAGTCCGAAGGATTTTTTCCACCGAAATCCTACTGTGCTTCAGCTCAGCGACAACCCTCGTGTAAATTGTGCCCCAATCAAAGCCATAGGTTACGACAATGTGTGAAGTTTCAAAGGATGAACCTCTCTCAACGGTCGGACGTCGTAAAAACATAACTGTTGCATTAACTGTTTAGCTTATTCGCATCTCCTAAAAGATTTTCCAACTTCATATTCGTGTAGTAAATGTCAGCAGCGTCCTCACACCCTCCTTCATAAAGAATCCAGTAAACCTCCAACCAGACCTTCGAACTCAACACCCACGAATGGAGGTCAGGCGCGCAGAGCTCTGCATAATCAAGTAGAATGGTCGGCATCTCCGTCGACCATTGCAAGTCGTCTCAGTAGATCACAGTCGATATCCTCAAATGTTTCTGCCGCCAGTTCCTCGGCATCTCATTCTTCCGCTACCGTATTACAAAACCATTTCGCAAGGTCGACGAAAAGGGTCTTGTTAGGCACCGCCATTGTCCATCTGAGCCACAATGGTGAAATTTATCCCGCCAGGGCATTAGTGGACCCAGGGTCGGAGTGTAATTTTATTTCGGATAGGTTGCGAAAACTAATTTAGTTGCCAGCGGAGAGAGTGGATGCAAAAGTCTCTGGTCTTAGCAATGTGGTTACCGCACAAGTGAACAAATGCTGTAATATCACATTAAGCTCCGCTCGAGATGCGGATGTATCTACCTCAACTGTTGCCTTAGTCTTGGGCCAATTAACCGTCAATCTGCCCTCTTTTTCGTGTCCCGCAAATGCTGTGAATGTGGTTGACCTTCCGCTTGCTGATGTGAATTTCGCCTGTCAAGGAAGTGTAGATCTTCTGATCGGAAGCGATATTTATCCCTCTATTCTCTTAGATGGAATTCAGAAAAATGTGCTTAACTCCTTGGTTGCTGTTGAGACCGTGTTCGGCTGGATTCTTACGGGACCTATCGAAAACGGGCAACCAATTACCGCTTTCTCTAGTTATGTTTCGTTTTTTAGTGAAGTCACCTTGGAGAAACAATTAGCAAAGTTTTGGGAGGTGGAAGAGCTTCCTCGCGTCCCATTCATTTCTGAAGCGGATAGAAGTTGCGAAGAAAATTTTTCGAAAACCACGTCTCGTCTTCCTTATGGCCGTTATATGGTCACGTTGCCCTTCAAGAAGGACCCCTTTTCTAATCGAGAAATAAGCTCATCCCGGCACATTTCGATAAAACAATGGCTGCGGAGTGAAGTTCGACTGTCCCGTGATCCATTTCTAAGGGAGAAGTACGATCAAGTTCTTGGAGAATATCTGGTATTGCAGCATATGTCTCCATCACACCCTTTTCAAGATCGACCTGCGCACTTTTGTTTACCGCATTACGCCGTGATTAATCCGGAAAGCACCATTGAAAAAATGTATCGACGTATATTAGTCCACCCCAAATACACACCTTTATAGCAAATACTCTTTCAAACAACGTCTGATGGGTTGGTCAAAAATTTGGAGTTGAAGACGGTTACGTTTGGCGTTAATTGCGCTCCGTATCTGGCTATTCGCACCCTTCATCAGCTGGCTGAGGACTCACAAGCTATTTATATGCTTGCATCAGACATCATAAAACACTCTTTGTATGTTGATGACGCACTCGGTGGGGCCCACGACCTGAACACCGCGATCAAAGCTCGTGATGAGTCAATCAACGCTTTGGAGTCAGCCGGCTTCCCTATTCGAAAATGGACTTCCAACCATCCTGCACTTTTGTCAGATATCCCCAAGGAACATCGACTCACTGAAGACTTTCTGTCCCTTGAAGAATCCAGTGAAGCAAAGACCTTAGGTAGTCGGTGGAATGCCTCGTCTGACCGGTTGCACTTTAGAGTGAAATTTTGCCGTTTGATCAAGGGGTATGTCTGTCACTTTGTTTGCTTTGATACCAAAGCTGTTCATTTAGATATAACGAGTGACATTTCCTCTGCATCCTTTCTGGCAGCTTTCTCTCGGTTCGCCGCGTGGCGGATATGTCCGCATAAGGTCTTTTTCGATAACGGAACGAACTTTTGTCGGAGCGTCCAAAGAGCTTCGTCTTGATTTGCAGAAATGTTTGATGGAAACCAGACAAGGAGTTCATCATGAATATTCCGACCAAGAGGTATCCTGGTCATTCATACCTCCAGGGGCTCCACACATGGGCGGTCTTTGGGAAGCTGGTGTAAAGAGTTTTAAGCAGAATTTCCGAAACTTGACAATAAACGTCAAATATACGTTTGAGGAATTTCGTACGTTGTTAGCGAGAATAGAAAGCTGTGTTAATTTGCGCCCCCTTCATGCGATATCCGATAATCCTCACGATTTTCAAGCATCGGTCCCAGGGCACTTCCTTGTCGGAGGACCTCTCCTCGCGCACCCGGAGCCTGAGAGCTTGCAAAATCCACTCTCTTTAGTGAAAAGTTGGCAAGGGATAAAAGCCTTATCCCAATTAGTTTGTGTCCGATGGAAAAAGGAACACCTTAAAGAAGTTCAGATAAGAACGAAGTGGAAAACACCATCTGAAAACCTTCAGGCTGATGATTTAGTCGTTATAACAGAGGAAACGCTTCCCCCAAATGAGTGCCGATTAGGTCGTGTCGTGAAACTCCATCCAGGTCGGGATAAACGGGTTGGCGTCGCTGAATTTCTTACAACGCGCGGTGTATGTACTCGTCCGATAGTCAAATTGGTGATTCTCGCCAATTCGTGATCGCCCTCTAATAAAAGACGCACTAATAATTAAACTCATGTTCTTTGGTTTGCTCGGTCCTGTGGTTGTCGCTTTCTTTGCTCTTACGTCTTTCAGGCAACTCAACATGTCGACAAACAAGTCGTGGGCCGCAGAAGTCGAGGAGATGGATCCTTTAGAGCCTTTTTTGTTGGAGCTAGTAGCCAAGCCTGCTCCTGTGGAGGAATTCGAGAGGAGTGTACCACCTACCCCATGCGTCGTGTCCACCGTCTCCGCTACCGCCTGTGTCGATCACTCTCCCCGTCAGTCCACCGACACACGTGGTCAGCGCTAGAGCTCCGCTCTACAATGCCCCGTATGCCATGATTTCCATATGATATCGCACTGCCAAAACTATCAGGAAGCCTCCCTTGAGCAACGTCTTTGTGCGGTCCCGCTAAACAACTATTGCTCAAACTGCTTGGCCATATCTCACAAAAGGGGAAATTGCACGAGTGGAAAACGCTGCCTAAAATGCCAAGGAGACCACCATACCACTCTCTACGATGATGAGGAAAACATTCCGCTAAACCTGCGACGCTTCCGACGCCAACAACCTCCTCGAAGATCCGCGGTGGCGCCCCCCTGTGCTTGTCCTCCGCCACTACGCGCGTCAACAAGCTCGGTGATATCGACCGTCACCCGGCTACTATCAGTGTTGCCCACCACGATGGTTAAGGTGCGAGTGGGCAGAGTTAAGTATGAAGCTCGCGCAGTGCTTAACGCCTGCTCACCTCAATCTACCATTACCTCCGAGCTGGTCAGCAGGTGGCGGCTTGCTACCTTGGACATCGGGGGCACCTCAACTTGCAAACTCGTGTTGCGTGCGGGATTCGATCTCAGCGTGGTGGTCGAAACGTACGCTCGGGTGGTCAATCAGCTTCCGGTCGTGTCCCCCTCGCAACCGGTGATTGAAAGGGTTCGTGAGCATTATATAAACATAGTGCTCGCGGATCCTGAATTCTTTCGTTCTCGAGCGGTGGATATTGTCCTGGGGCTCGATATCTACCCGAAGTTGATTCGGCCCGGCGTTCTACCAATGCGAATCGGACAGGTGCATGCCACAAATACCATATTTGGTTTTGTGCGAATGCGAATATTCCCAACATCACTAGCTCCTGGCCATTTCCACAATAGTTCTTTTAGCACGTTCCGATACACCGTTCTGCTGCGGAGTACACGGCACTAATAAATACCTTGTTATTCCCTTTGATTGCAGAAAATTTTCGAATTCTTTATTGACACATTCAAGCCCATTATCAGTTCTAAGACATTTTATTTTTCGTCCGGTTTGCTTTTCTGCGGTAAGTTTAAATTTCTTGAATACCTCAAGAGCTTGACTTTTCTCTTTCAGAAAAAAAAAAACACAAATAGTAAACGCAATGTATCATCAATGAAAGTTATAAAATATCTTGAGCCGGCAATCGATTTCTTATTGATTGGACCACAACTGTCGCTATGAATAGTTTATATAATTTCACTTCCTCGATGCTCCGATTTGTCCAACAAAATTTGCGTTCTTTTGCTTTTAGCACATGTACGACAACTTAAATCAATAAAGGTGTTCACAAATGCTAAAATGCAGAATAAACAAGTAAGGGTGTTATAGTCAGGCGAGCCTGACCATAGAATACCCGACACAGACACACGTGTTCAAATAATTTTTAATATCAAGAGGTGTTTAAGGCCATAAGGGGCCCAATACACCGACTTTTGTTATATTTCTTTATGAAAACTGCCCCTCTGCCACGCCCACTTTTCCAATTTTTTGGAATTCTAATCGGAGGCTTAGATATACGCTCAAATCCTAAGTTTCATTGAAATATTTGGAAAAAGTCCGATTTTGAGGCAGTTTTGAGATTTTTGTGACAGACCCTAGTACTAAAGGTACCCTTAATAATGGACCGATCCAGGAAATTGTTTGGGAGAATGTTTATGGCTACAAAAGAAGCATAAGTGCCAACTTTCGTTCAAGTCCCATTTGAAGTTCGGGTGTAGGGGACCATTTTCGAAAAACGCCCTTCTGCCACGCCCACTTTTAAAATTTTTGGAAATCGTATTACATGCCTTTAAATATGTTCAAATATCAAATTTCATCAAAATATGTTGAAAAACTTCAATTTTAGAGCAGTTTTTGTGATTTTCGTAACAGACCCTAGTACTCGAGGTACCCCTAAAAATGGTCCGATCGGGTCCATTCTCGAACTTGTTCTTACTCATGTCCCCGTGAGCACGCATACCAAATTTTGTCAAGATAGCTCAACTCCTTCGATAAGATAACTGTATACAGACAGACGGACAGACAGACAGACAGACAGACAGACAGACAGACGGACAGACGGACATGTCTAAATCGAATCTCCTGGTGACGCTGATCATTTCTATATACATTTTGTATGGTCTATCTCGACTGGTTCTGGGTGTTACACACAACCCAACAAACGCAATATACCCTCGACACAGAGTGTGTCGGGTATAAAAATACTACTACTACTACTACTACTAAAGGTGTTCACAAAAGATATATTAATAGTGTCTTAATATTGCCACCGTCTTAATTTAATACTTTATTTTGAGGGTGGTAGTTACCAGGCCGGTTTAAGAGAATTCTTAGCTTTCGCTTAAATTTTCGTAGTTACCAAATCAATTAAACCTGGTTTATTACCCCATCGAAGCAGTCATAAATTTTAAGAATGAAAGTGTTCGAAAACTCGAAGAGAGCAGAGAAACTAAAATAAAAACAAGTAAAGAAGTTTACATCGGCTAAGCCGATTGCACACATACCTTTTCCTCAGCCTGAAATATGTTAAAACATTACCTTAACAAAAATTCCTGCCGTTTTCGTTGTCCTAGCTTGGATATCTATTTATACCTTCTAAGACTCGAGATTATTATTAAGCACAAAATTTTCGCGGATGGTGAGCATGGTCAAGTTTTAACCGTTAGAGGACATTTTGTATAGCTGCGAAATACTCAATTCAAAATAGTGAAAATAAAATTTTTGCGAATTTCGCGAATGGTGGTCATGGTCAAAATTTAACCGTTAGAGGACATTTTGTTTAGCTGCGAAATACTCAATTCAAAATAGTGAAAATCAATTTTTGCGAATTTCGCAGATGGTGGTCTTGATCAAATTTTAACCCTTAGAGGAAATTTAGTTTAGCTGCGAAATACTCACTTCAAAATAGTGAAAATCAAATTTTCGCGAATTTCGCGGATGGTGGTCTTGATCAAATTTTAACCCTTAGAGGACATTTTGTTTAGCTGCGAAATACTCAATTCAAAATAGTGAAAATCAATTTTTGCGAATTTCGCGAAATGTGGTCATGGTCAAAATTTATCCATAATGGACGACTTTATTTGGCGGCAAAATACACAATCAGAAGAAGCAAAAAAATAATTTTTGTATTCAGATATGAGAATAAGAGAAAGAGTGTTTTTTTCTATTGTGTAGGATGATGACCATAGTTTATAGCGATGTCGCAATTTTTTTTCAGCGAAAGCTTAAGTCTACATAGTAGCTATACACTCACCAAATTTCAATAAGCTGGGATGTGTAGTAAAAAAGTTATCCAGGAAAAACGTTAAAAATCGTGATTTTTGAAACTTCTGAACCACTTCCCACGACCCAAGAAGGGACTACGAAAAAAATTTGTATGCAGTTTTTCGGACATTTACCTGGTTGAAGTCCATGCCAAATTTCAATATGATATCTTTCATGGCTTAGGAGTAAATTACGAAAAACTAAAGTGTGACGACAGACAGACAGACAGACAGACAGACAGACAGACAGACAGACAGACAGACAGACAGACAGACAGACAGACAGACAACATGGCTAGATCGATTCGTCTTGTCACCCTGATCAAGAATATATATATATGTCTATATCTACCGCGACTCCTTTGGTATGTTACATACACCGTGCCAAACTTAATATACCCTTTCCTTCGGAAAAGGTATAAAAACATATGTTTAAAAATAATACTAAAGAAAACAAGTAAGAAAGCTAAAGTCGGTCAAGCCCGACTTTGAAATACCCAGCGTCCCGACATTATGAGCGCACTATGTTTTGCTTCTCTATTTGTGGGCGTGGCAATGGGAGGGCAACATAAATTATTTCCCTACACCTTTCATTCGCCTTGGTGAACCTATGTTGCGAATTTGAAGCTTCTACGCCTTTTACTTCGGAAATTACGAAAAATCTTCATTTGTGGGCGTGGCAGTGGGCGGGCCACATAAAATTTTTTCCTACACCTTTCATTCGCCTTGATGAACCTATGTTGCGAATTTGAAGCTTCTACGCCTTTTACTTCGGAAAATACGAAAAATTTCCATTTGTGGGCGTGGCAGTGGGCGGGCCACATAAAATTTTTTCCTACACCTTTCATTCGCCTTGGTGAACCAATGTTGCGAATTTGAAGCTTCTACGCCTTTTACTTCGGAAGTTACGAAAAATCTTCATTTGTGGGCGTGGCAGTGGGCGGGCCACATAAAATTTTTTCCTACACCTTTAATTCGCCTTGGTGAACCTATGTTCCGAATTTGAAGCTTCTACGCCTTTTACTTCCGAAGTTACGAAAAATCTTTATTTGTGGGCGTGGCAGTGGGCGGACCACAAAAAATTTTTTCTTACACCTTTCATTCGCCTTGGTGAACCCATGTTGCGAATTCGAAGCTTCTAGGCCTTTTACTTCGGAAGTTACGAAAAATATTCATTTGTGGGCGTGGCAGTGGGCGGGCCACAAAAAATTTTTTCCTACACCTTTCATTCGCCTTGGTGAACCTATGTTGCGAATTTGAAGTTTCTACGCCTTTTACTTCGGAAGTTATGAAAATTCTCTATTTGTGGGCGTGGCAGTAGGCGGGCTACAAAAATTTTTATTCCTACACCTTTCATTTGCCTTGGTCAACCTATGCTGCGAATTTGAAGCTTCTACGCCTTTTACTTCACAAGTTACGATAAGCCCTTATTTTTGGGCTTATTTGTGGGCGTGGCTCGAGGAGGAGGCGTCCATTTTTGTCCTTTTTGTAGTTTACCAGTATACCAAATATCAATGGAATGTGTTGAGTGGTTCGCAAGTTACAAGCATTTTACTGAAAACACAATAAATTCATTTAAGCAAAAGGCGTAGAAACTTCAAATTCGCAACATAGGTTGAACAAGGCAAATGAAAGGTGTAGGAACAAAAATTTATGTAGCCCGCCCACTGCCACGCCCACAAATGGAAAATTTTCGGAACTTCCGAAGTAAAAGGCGTAGAAGCTTCAAATTCGCACCATAGGTTGACCAAGGCATATGAAAGGTGTAGGGAAAAAATTTATGTGGCCCGCCAACTGCCACGCCCACAAATAAAGATTTTTCGTAACTTCCGAAGTAAATAGGCGTAGAAGCTTTAAATTCGCAACAAAGGTTGACCAAGGCAAATGAAAGGTGTTGAGAAGCAAAACATAGTGCGTTCATAATGTCGGGACGCTTGGTATTTGAAAGTCGGGCTTGACCGACTTTAGCTTTCTTACTTGTTTATTGTAAAATTGGTGCGAGAGAACTCTAGCTATTGCATTGTTTGAAGCGTCCTGTGTAAGTATTATAGGTAGAGTCGGATTGAAGTGAACAAAACTTTTTCTGAAATTATGTCTCTTTTGATCTTTTCAAATGCTTTTTGACATTCGTCTGACCAGTTGAATTCTACATTCTTTTTAAGCAAATTATAAAGAGAATTCATTTTGTCAGAAAATTTTTCTATAAATTTCGAATAGTAATTCACCATTCCCAAAAAAGGTCTCAATTCCGAAATGTCTTTTGGAATTGGTGCATTTAAAAGAGGTGCTTTTCTTTCAATATTTTTGTTTAACCCATGTTTATCTATAGTGAATCCTAAATAGGAAATCTTAGGTTGAAAGAAGACACATTTCGATGGATTCACTCTTAGGCCCGCAGATTTGAGTTTATTTAAAACAAGTTTGAGATTTGTAATATGTTCAGATGAGGTTCTACCCGAAACGGTAATATCATATTGATACAAGACCGTATATGGAATGTCACGCAACAACGTTTCCATTGTCTTCTGAAATATTTCTGCCGCTGGCTTCACACCAAAGAGTAATCTTTTCGTTTTCAATGTGGGGTCAGCTGTTGCTTTCGCTGCGTTTGGCTGTGTTTTGAAGTCGCTCCTTTTTAATAAACATTAATCGGAGAAATAGTAAACATATTAGAACAACCAAGTTTCAGCTTTGTTTGTGCTTTTCTCGCGAGTAACTGCGTGTAGTTTGCGAGCCGCTCGGTCATCGGTGAAGTGGAAAAACTATAAAAAATCAAAATCTAAGTTTCAACAAAGATAAGTATTACGTACATACATACATACATACAGCGTCCCGCTTGCGGCTGGAAATCAGAGAGAGACAGCTGTTGCAGCAGCTTAATCAGCTGATTCTCGAACCACCTGAGTGATGCCAATAAGCCACTCACCCACATCTAGTGCTACCACTAACGTTCAATCGGTTATTTCAGAAACAGATGATGCTGTAAATAAAATTCGACAGCTTCCCAGCAAACACTTTCTTTGTGATGGAGAAATTCTCGATGGAAGTAAATTTTCAGTGCTTCAACAACAAACAACACATCACACTCAGGTAACGCAGGTACCGATTCAGTTATTGAGCATAATAAAAAGGTAAACAAACCAATTGAGCAGAAGGCGGTGCTAATCGGTATGCATCGCTATATTAATATAACGAAAAGGAAAAGAAGCCCAGTAGGAACAAGTGCCAATAGGTCTAAAGTTAATTAAACTGAAAATCCATCCATCCGCCCCAATACTCTATCGGGAAACCGTTTTGCTCCACTGGCTGATTCAAATGATAATCCATCCGAAAATCAACCAACTCAAGAAATTAAACCGCCTCCAATTTATTTGCGTGAGCGTAGCTGTAATGCGCTTCTTGCAAGTTTAGCTCGCCTCTTAGGCAATAATAAATTTCATGTTGTTCCCCTAACAAAAGGGAACATACATGAAACAAAAATTCAAGCTGATACTGAAGTAAGCTATCGTAAACAATTTGAAGAGGCAAAAAAAGCCGCGTAAATAAAGTGCAGTCCATTGCACCAACTCGATCCTCGAATGATAATTCCTATATCCAAACTTATAAAAGTCGAATTCCAAAGACTCACTGCTTGAAAATTGTTCAACGGAGCTTTCCATTTCCACTTCCTACGAATTCTCTTTATCCTCTCGTTATGCTTCCTTGCACTTTTTCCACTAAAATGAACCGGCACATCATCAATTCCACTGATATCCGGATTAAAGCCCAGGTTTCCTTATCTGAGGCCCATAACATAGTAGTAATTACATTTATATACGCAAGTCCCCTTTTGGTTTCAGTATTGGGACTACAGGTGTTCCCCAATCAGCGTTGTCAATTGGTTCTAAGACATCATTTTGAATAAGATCACGTAAACTCTTTTCTATTTTGTCCTTATAGGTAATGATATTTTACCAAGTTTTTAAGATCCTATTTCATTTTTAAAAACCTCACAGAATTCGTTTTTTAATTGATGTTCTATAATTTTTTGTGTACTTTTCACGACGTTTATTTGTTGTAGGCCAAAGTTAAATGCCCTTAAAAAATTTCTTCCTAACAGTGGAGGATTATTTGTATTTGTGACAATAACGTTAATATATTTTCGAATGCCATTGTATTTATTATTTGCCTCATATTCGCCAATAACGTTGATTTGGTTACCACCATAATCTAAATATAATGAGCTACATGGTTTAAGACTCACATTTTTATTTATTTGGGGTTTGTTCGACTTTCAAAATTTTTTCAAAATTTCATAGTTTTATAAAAATAAACTTTTATGCTAAATTTCATTGCTCTCGCACAACTCCTTCTATTTTGGCCACGAGATGTATAAAGACCCGACACTGTGCGCCGCCGCCACCAGCACCATCAAAAGCACCGATACTGATTCAACATTTTCTAGCTATCGTAAGCCACATTACGGCACTATGCAGCCACAATTACATCCATACATCCACAACCAACACAACCAACACCATCACACCCACCCAAGCAAGCAACCTACCAGAGCATTACCAGTGACATCGGCAAGCCTACAGCCACTATCTAACATCATGGCAGGCTGACGCAAGCCTCAGATTTCAACCTGGTAGCCGCAACGCTTTTATGAACAGTCACGATGCTCGCGACTTGCCAAGGAGGGGAAGGATGTTGTGAGTCGTATTAAACACAAATGACGCCACGTCACACTCCAACGCCACGCTACCAGCTCTAAGCGGGAAAAGTGCCAAAACATATAAAAACAAGTAAGAAAGCTAAAGTCGGTCAAGCCCGACTTTGAAATACCCAGCGTCCCGACGTTATGAGCGCACTATGTTTTGCTTCTCTACTTATGGGCGTGGCAGTGGGAGGGCCACATAAATTAATTCCCTACACCTTTCATTCGCCTTGGTGAATTATGTTGCGAATTTGAAGCTTCTACGCCTTTTACCTCGGAAGTTACGAAAAATCTTCATTTGTGGGCGTGGCAGTGGGAGAGTCACATAAAATTTTTTCCTACACCTTTCATTCGCCTTGGTCAACCTATGTTGCGAATTTGAAGCTTCCACGCTTTTTACTTTGGAAGTTACGATAAACCTTTATTTGTGGGCTTATTTGTGGGCGTGGCTCGAGGAAGCCGGCGTCCATTTATTTCCAGGATATGTCCCTTTTTGTAGTTTACCAGTACACCAAATATCAATGGAATGTGTTGAGTGGTTCGCAAGTTACCAGTGTCTCCAATTTTTACTTAGGATCCTACTCGGACCCCCGATATACATGTGTGCCTCATTTCGACTTCATTGGTTCAGCCGTTTCGGAGGAGATTCGACCACGGACGGACGGACAGACGGTCAGACGGACAGACGGACATGTCTAAATCGATTCAGTTTTTGATCCTGATCATTTCTATATACATTTTTCTATATCTCCGGAGCTTAATTCTCCCTGTTACAAGATTTGCACAAAACTAATATACCCCGCTTACGCTGGGTATAACAATCAAAACAAAGCAGAGGAGTTGGACGACACAACGCCAAGAATGAAAGTGGACTCTCTTTTAGCCACAACAACAACAGCTCACGTCCAGGCGTTCAAGGTAGAATGGCAAAGCAACGAACTCACGCCATTGCAGTCAAGAGCTTATGTGACAAACGGAAGCTCGCAACTGCAGCCAACCAAGAACAACAGCCAGAGGTGCTTATGCAATCAACGCAACGTATGCAAGAATTAACAAGCCGGTCAACAGAACAACAAGAGCCAAGTGCAACAACAACAAGTGCAACAACAACAAGTGCAACATAGGCACACCGGCATGGGAAGTTCGAAGTCATACTGATGAAATCAATCAATATCCAATATTGCTAGATCGGCAATATTGGTCAATTTAAGCGAAGCTTCGATCTACGGAAGATGACTTGCGGTTTGGAAAAGAGAAGTAACTAATCAGATGTCCACTTTGGCGCACCTACGTACGAGCCAGGACGACAAAGTGATGATCTGAGTGTAGCTAGGGACTAGGTAGTTAACTGAGCTAGCATAGGAAAAGTAAACGATAATATGATAATATAAAAGAAATCAATAAAGGACTTATTATAATCAAAACTTGAAGCAAAGGACTTTCCTTTCTGGATCAACTTAGCCGCTCATCCTCGCACAAAACAGAATAGTGTAACAACAAGCGCTCATTATAAACAAAAATCGCAGCGATGACGCTTATGCGATTAGATAGACACAGGCGACTAAGGGAAAAGAATGAAGAACACGAGCCGGGAAGTCAACATTGCAACTGCATAAGCTATGCTCGAGGTCGATATATATATATGTATATAGATATATATATATGTATATATAATATATATATATATATATGTATATATATATAAAGCGTTACACAACAGCGAGCCTTCGGCGAGTAAGTGACAAGATGGGAGGGCACAAACTGACGAGTCATCAAGCGAACAATAGCAGAATTAAAGGTACACTTACAGGTAAATGCGATGCAGCGATATCCAATATTGCAATATCAGCAATATTGACCTATAAAACAGACGCTTCGAAAATGTGAAGCTCAGGCTGATTTTGGATGTCGCACTTCTATGCGCGTACTCACCAATGTGCCATGACGTTAGCTTATAATTTGAAGTATAAAAGAATTGTAATTTGTATTAACTAAAATTTTATTCAATACATAAAAGGACGTTAAAACTCCCTAGCGTTCCTTTTTGTGAAAAGCACACCGTTATATCCAGGTCAGTGTATTAAGTTGACGTGCGTGCACACGATCTACGGCGTTCAGATAAATGCACCGTTGGATACAACAGCGGTGACTATACCTTAGACTGCTTCTTTAAATTTTCGACTGAAGTGCCAACACAAATGCTAAAAATAATTTTCTTTCAGCAGTTTTGTATAATATTCGTCAGTCGCTGATCGCAATATGGTTTTTAAGGCTTAGAAATAAATGCATTTTGACAACACTTTGTTTATTTTCTGTCTCGTTATATGTTTTGTTTCTCATTTTTCGTCTTTCTTTACAGATCCAAATCCGACTGAAAGTAATGGAAACGGTGTGTTTTGTAACAAACTATCTCGTTTAACTTTGGCTAGTATTG
The DNA here is from genome assembly GCA_020466095.1 of Chlorops oryzae. Taxonomy (NCBI): domain Eukaryota; kingdom Metazoa; phylum Arthropoda; class Insecta; order Diptera; family Chloropidae; genus Chlorops; species Chlorops oryzae. The sequence goes on along the minus strand of CM035807.1, from coordinate 40,448,665 downwards.
ACGAGGAAGGGCGTTGCCTCAGCCAGATGGGTTCATTATCTATAAGTTATTAGTAAGATAATAAAAGCAGTTATCATTTGTTTTTAATAATCAAATCGTGTTATATACAAAAAAAAATATTAAAATAAGAAACCGGAAATTACAACCCCGTTTCATTGTGCCTATTAATAGCCCCATAATCATCAAAACGACTTTTTCACGTTTAAACTACACCAAAACATTTTGGACTAAAGCCGAACAAATGTTTAACAGAATGGCAAGTGGTATGTTTATCTTATTTAAAGATCAAGAACGGAACTTGCTATGGTCGCAGCATCAAAAATATGTAGACATAATCAGAAATGCACCCTAATTCACGTTTTATTTCAAAGCGGAATTCCAATTATGCGCGAGCTGCAGAACGTAAACTCTTGGAAATACTCAACACGTGCAAATATATGGACCCTATTTTCTTAAACTGCGTGCGCACAGTGGTTTAGCCCATAGGCAAAAAATACAAATAAAAAATTGTTAAATTTTAATTTTTTTCTCAGCACTGATTGATGTGATGCCGAATGAACAAAAAACAATAATTTTTTTATCTTCTTTGCGCTCTTAGGGTGGTAGTTACCAAAAAGTTTAAGCTAAGGCTAAATCTTAATCATTCAAAGCAAACGTGGTAGTAACCAAGTCAAATTAAATCGGTCTTAAAGAATTCGATACTTCAAAATATGCTGCCACATTTTTAAATTTTAGTTCAAAATCATATGGTTTTACTATTTTTAAACACTCTTTCAAACTAGCAGGCCGATGGAAAAACGTTAAAATTTAAACAAAAGTATTTTTTTCTTTTGCATTTTTTTTAAACATATGTTTTTTGTTTGGCTTCTTTTGCTCTCTTCGAATTTTCGACCATTTTTATTCTTAAAATATACGACTGGTTCGATTGGGGTAATAAACCAGGTTAAGTTAATTTGGTAACTACGAAAATTTAAGCGAAAGCTCACCGAAAGAGGAATTCATTCACACATCATTTATTATATGAATTGAAATTAAATTCTCAAGACTACTTTTAAAATTTCACGAGAATGGATAATGCATCTTTGGAAGAATTGCTATATATGATTGGAACTTATACTCGTATTTACAAAGAAGACACAATTATGCGTGAAGCAATTCCGTTAGATCTTCGTCTTTCAACAACACAAAGATTTTTAGCGACCGGAAATTCCTTTGAGCACCTTAAATTTTTCGAGTGCTATTTCATCCAGTGCTGTTTCTAATATTTTATTTAAAACGTTCGATGCCATTATCTTCTGTTTAAAAGAATTTATAATGGTCAGTAACTGTGGCGTAACTATCGCGTGTGTTAGGGGTGACATTCTCCCGGGCCTCTAACCCAGGGGGTCCCACGCACCTGTGTCAACTAACTGTGTCAAGCGAAAGATATTTTAAAATATCGCACTAATTTTGTCTCTACACTTATTATTGTTGGAAACGGTCGCTCCCCAATGCCAACTGGGCTCTAAACAAGAATGCTCGCAACCGAGCTAACTTGATGATACGCAAGGCTAAGAAAGAATGTTTTCATAAGAAGCTTGATTGCTCACTTGACTCTAAATCATTATGGAGGAACCTACGCCAGTTGAGCATTCACAAAAAGGCTCATTCTACCTTTGCTCTGTACCCAAATGATCTCAATAGTGTTTTCTCTACTCCCATCTTTACACTCTCTGAATGAAATAATTCCATGCCTGAAGGACGTGATCATATTCTGAGCTCTCTTCGATTTGTCCCTATTTCGGAGGAAGATGTCGCACGATTTGTATTCCAAATCAAAAATAATGCGGTTGGTGAAGACGGCGTGCCGATACGTTTTATTAAGTTGATCGTTCCTTATAACCTTAAACCACCAGCTCATATTATAAATAACTGCATTTCATCCTTGAAAGTTCCTTCCTCCTGGTAAAATGCATTTGTTATACTAGTACCCAAAAACGAGCATCCGACGGAGCTTTCCGACTACCGCCCGATTGCTATACTCCCGTGTCTCTCTAAGGTACCTTAACATAAATGGTTATCTTTGAACAAATACATGATCATTTAAATGCCTATAGTCTTCTATCTCCGTTGCAGTCTGGTTTTAGGCGAGGGCATAGTTGTTCCACCGCTATTATTTAAATAACCGACGATATCCGTACCACCTTTGACAGTGGCTCAATAACCTCGCTGGGCACACTTACCTTCTCCAAGGCCTTCGAGCGCATTGACGACTTGATCCTCTGAAGGAAGTTAAAGATAGTCTTCAAGTTTGATGTCTCTGCAATCTCCGTTACAGCATCCTAACTATCGGGTCACACCCAAAGAGGAAAAGTATAAATTGTGGCGCTCCCTAAGGGACAGTCCTTGGGCCATTACTCTTCTCATTATTAGACAGCGGATTTTATGCACTTTTTTGTTTTAAGTCAGAATGAAATAAAATTTTGAATTTGGACTTCTTGAAAGACCTATTTTTGATTTAAGACTGCATATCCAAAATATGCAAAAACATATGCAAGAATATGCAAAAACATATGCAAGAATATGCAGAATAAAAACAGTATATTTTGTATATAAATTGAGATATTTTATTTTCGTTGACATTTGGAAAATAAAACAAGTAAGAAAGCTAAAGTCGGTCAAGCCCGACTTTGAAATACCCAGCGTCCCGACATTATGAGCGCGGTATGTTTTGCTTCTCTATTTGTGGGCGTGGCAGTGGGAGGGCAACATATATTATTTCCCTACACCTTTCATTCGCCTTGGTGAACCTATGTTGCGAATTTGAAGCTTCTACGCCTTTTACTTCGGAAGTTACGAAAAATCTTTATTTGTGGGCGTGGCAGTGGGCGGGCCAAAAAAAAATTTTTCCTACACCTTTCGTTCGCTTGGTAATCCTATGTTGCGAATTCGAAGCTTCTACGCCTTTTACTTCGTAAGTTACAAAAAATCTTCATTTGTGGGCGTGGCAGTGGGCGGGCCACATAAAATTTTTTCCTACACTTTTCATTCGCCTTGGTAATCTTATGTTGCGAATTTGAAGCTTCTACGCCTTTTACTTCAAAAGTTACGAAAAATCTTTATTTGTGGGGCGTGGCAGTGGGCGGCCAAAAAAATTTTTGTTCCTACACCTTTCATTTGCCTTGGTCAACCTATGCTGCGAATTTGAAGCTTCTACGCCTTTTACTGCACAAGTTACGATAATCCCTTCTTTTTGGGCTTATTTGTGGGCGTGGCTCGAGGAGGGCGGCGTCCATTTTTTGCCAGGAAATGTCCCTTTTTGTAGTTTACCAGCACACCAAATATCAATAAAATGTGTTTGAGTGGTTCGCTAGTTACAGCCATTTTATTGAAAACACATTATATTCATTTGTGGGCGTGGCAGTGGGCGGATGTCTTCCATTTTTACTTAGGATCATACTCGGATCCCGATATACCTGTGTGCCAAATTTCGACTTGATTGGTCCAGCCGTTTCGGAGGAGATCCGACCACGGACGGACGGACAGACGGACGGACGGACAGACGGACAGACGGACAGACGGACAGACGGACAGACGGACAGACGGACGGACGGACAGACGGACATGTCTAAATCGATTCAGTTTGTGATCCTGATCATTTCTATATATATTTTGCTATATCTCCGGAGCTTAATTCTCCCTGTTACAAGATTCGCACAAAACTAATATACCCCGCTTACGCTGGGTATAAAAATTGATAACATAGGCTTCGTGGCGTAGTTGTCTGAGATGCCAACTTACGATTTGGAAGTATGTGGGTTCGATTCCCGCCCTGGTCGCGTTTTTTTTTCTTTTTTTTTTTATTAATTCAAAACTTCGCCTAAGCGTCCAACCTTGGGAGCTTAAGTTTAACTTAAGCGGTACTTTTTAAAGCACTCTGAAATTGATTCTGTCGCTTAAGCAACGTTGAATCATTAAAGGAGGGTTAAGTGTGCACTTTATTCCTTGGTTCACTAAGAAAACTCACATATTTTTTGCACCTTTTTTTTTTTTTTTTTTTAAAAACAATTCATTTAATTTATTGGATCACTCCTTTAGGATAGGAGTCTATCAATAATTTATAAAATCTTACACCTAAAGTTAACAATTACATATCACAGAGCATATTCAGATTTGAAGAATCCTTTATGGGATGTAATTTTTAGATAATTACGTGCCTTTTCGCTGGAGCTAGGCTTTTATGATGTGTGTGTAGGAGCACATGTAATTGAGAACGGTGTTGGAGAGCTTAATATAAAGCTCAGTAAGCTGGTTATGCAGTGGATTACCCGGGAGAATGTAGATTTTTTGACTTTATAGCTAGGAAAGCTGTTGTTTTTGGAAGTGCATGGATTGCACTCCGAAAACCGCGTCGGCAATCAGCTAGGAGAGCTGTGTTGTTGCATGTGCATGGATTGCACTCCGAAAACCGCGTCGGCAATCAGCTAGGAGAGCTGTGTTGTTGAATGTGCATGGATTGCACTCCGAAAACCGCGTCGGCAATCAGCTAGGAGAGCTGTGTTGTTGTATGTGCATGGATTGCACTCCGAAACCGAGTCGGCAATCCGCTAGGAGAGCTGTGTTGTTGAATGTGCATGGATTGCACTCCGAAAACCGAGTCGGCAATCAGCTAGGAGAGCTGTGTTGTTGAATGTGCATGGATTGCACCTGTTGTATTTGGAAGCGCTGGTCGATCATTTCTTTTTAGCCTCGAATAGTGTAATGAATTAGTTAGTGAACGCGCTACTGGATTTACGTGCGCTCGCAGTTTACAAAAATATTTTTCTTTGATTTTGGCGAATTCCGTTTTCACCATTTCTACGTTGAGCTCTCTATGTATTCTTTCATTTGTAACAAACCATGGGGCTCCTGTAATTGTCCTAAGGATTTTAGATTGTGCTCTCTGTAGAATGTCTATATTCGAAGCGCTTGCATGTCCATACAATTGCAAACCATAAGTCCATATTGGTTTAATAACTTGCTTGTACAGAAGGACTTTATAATCTAGTTTTAGATCAGAGCGATTATTTATGAGCCAGTGTAACCTGCTTGCTTGCAGCTTCATTTGGGTTCTCTTAGCCTCGATGTGCTTACGCCATGTCAATCTTTTATCTAAGTGAATTCCGAGGTAAGTAACTTCTTCACATTGAGGGATGCGCGTGTTATTAAGGAAAATGTCCGGCGAAGCTTTCCTGTTTAGCGTGAAAGTGATATGTCGGCATTTGAGTTCGTTTATTTGGATTCGCCATTTAGTAAGCCAGTCATGGATTTCGCGGAGATGATTTTGGAGCTTAGAAGTTGCAACACAAATATCCTTGTGGCGGCTTAGTATCGCTGTGTCGTCAGCAAATGTCGAAATTGATACTCGATCGCTATTAGGAATATCCGCTGTGTACAAAAGATAGAGAATAGGCCCAACAACACTTCCTTGAGGAACCCCTGCATGAATTTCATAACATTTTGTTGTAAACGAGTTGTGTTTTACTTGAAACGTTCTATGTTTTAAGTATGACTCAAAGGTCGCGTGAAAATTTAAAGGAAGTAAGTTTCTGATTTTATGCAGCAAACCGTCGTGCCAAACTTTGTCGAACGCTTGTTGCACGTCCAGAAAAACTGCTGAGCAGTACTCGCGATGTTCAAATGCGATTCTTATTTCGTTGGTAATACGATTTACTTGCTCAATAGTACCGTGTTTTTTTCTGAATCCAAATTGATGGGAAGGAATAATATGTTGTTCCTGAAGAAATGGAGTCAATTTGGATATCAAAAGTTTTTCGAATAACTTTGAAAGGCAAGGAAGGAGACTTATGGGTCTGTAAGAGGAAGTTTGCGTAGGATCTTTACCGGGTTTAAGCACCATTTTAATAACCGACCGTTTCCAATCTTTTGGAAAATAACTATACTTTATAATAGAATTAAAAAGCACAGTTAAAAATACTACTGCTACGAAAGGTAAATTTTTTAACATTTTCGGAGTAATAAGATCATGTCCAGGGGCTTTTTTACAGACAAGTTCACTTTTTATGGTATTAGATAACTCACTCGGAATAAAGTTTGCGCGAATTCTGTTTGTGTTTTCGGATTGAGTTGGAAAGTTGTGTACAATAGTGCTCGGGTTTGGTTGAAATACTCTATTAAGGTGTACTGCAAAAGCCGTTGCTTTCTCTTCGTCGGAACGCGCCCACCCATTGTTAGGTCTACGAATAGGTGACTCACTATATACAGGAGTATTAAAAGTGCGGCTCGCTATCCACATGGACTCCCGATTAACACCCCTGGGTGTAAGTTTCTGGATAAAATGGCTTTTTTCAATTTCCTTTTCCCGGAATAGAGCTAGTCTAAGCTTTTTTTCAGCGTCTTTTAGTCTATCTTTGGCAAATGGTGACCGGAATCGTTGCCATTCGCGCCTGCATCTTCGTTTTTTGGCGACAAGGTTTTCAATTTCTATATTGGTCCTGGTTTTTCTAGTCCTGTCTTCCGTACAAGGAGTAGAATTTTTCGCTGCTGATTCAAGAATGGAAGAAAAAACAGTTACGGCGTCATCAATATGCTCATTGCAGTCTATTTTATATTTAGTATGTATATGCGAACTTATATACTTTTTGTACTTCAGCCAGTTAGTCCTTGGATTTGTTAGGCTGATTGAACGTTCAAGTTTTATTGGATACTTGTGTAATAGAAATACAACAGGCGAATGATCCGACGAGAGGTCAGCTGTCGCTTTAGCTGAAATAAGTTCTCTTGCAATACCCTTAATGATCCCGAAATCTAAGAGGTCAGGAATTTTTTGGAGGTCTGATGGCCAGTAAGTTGGTTGCCTTGGGGACACAAAGTCAAGAGCATTATTTTTGTCAATTATTGTCTTGTATAATTGTTGGCCCTTAGAATTGCAGGTTCGCGAGCCCCAGAGAGTATGCTTTGCATTGTAGTCACCTGCTGCAAGAAACTTATCCCCTAGTGTCACAAAGAAATCTAGAAACATTTTTTCTGTTATACTGAACCGAGGTGGGCAATAAATCGCCGATAAAACGATATTTTTACCACGTAATACTACGCAAAGTGTCGTTGCTTGAAGGAAATCATAACAATAGGAATCTAGAGAAAAATGTTGGATTCTTTTGCGAATAAGTATACCAGTGCCTCCATGCGCCTTGCCGTTTGGGTGGTTGGTTTGATAGAATAAGTAGCCTCCTCTAATTTCCTCTTGGCTTAAAAAACTCTGAATTTCCAGCTTATGCTTAGTTAACCCATTCGAATTCCACGCACAAATTTTCAAGACACTCATTTTTTCTCTAAAACTGCAGTCAAAAGTTTATCGAACTTTTGCATCATTTGCACAAGTACATTCAAAGTTTGAGCTAGACTGAGTATCATTACTTCAAGACTGCTATTCGTGTTAGCAGGGGGATTAACAGTGCTCGCGGACTTTAATGCATCAGCATAGGAAATTCCTGAGTTCACAGGGTTGTTATTAGAACTTGAAGGGGCTATTGGTGCGGAAAAAATTATATTATTAGAAGGATTTCTTACCGATTCTTGCTTGACATTCAAGCGTTTTTTTAGGTCTTGATAAACTAAGCAGCCTCTGTAATTTGCAGTATGGTTAGCTTGACAATTACTACATTTTATTAATCTGCGATCGTTTTGAGCTTTTCTATTGCAAACTGAGCTATGATGAAGCTCGCCACAAACTACGCAAATGGTGCGCAAGAGACAATACGACTTTGTATGTCCAAACTCTTGGCAGTTGGCACATTGAACTGGACCATTTCTTTTGTGTGGCTCTTCGACCGATATTTTGCGATGTAATAAGAATTGTAAATTATATATGGGATGAACTTCGTTTTTTCTTCAGCTTTAAGTTGTCAGGCAACAAATCTACTTTAAACATAGGCTGTGGAGCTTTAGATTTATTAAATATATTTATAACGGATCTAGCGTGAAAGCCCTTTCCCCCCAGTTCGTTTTTTATGTCATTTGTGTCAACGTCTGCTTCAATACCTTTGATCACAACTGTAATGCCTTTGCTACTCTTTAGCTGGTATGTATAAAAATTTTTGTTATTAGCTTCGAGCTCTTTTACAACCCTGCGGAAATTATCCTCCGTTTTAGTTTGTATTTTAGTTTCGTGAATATTACCCTTTGTTAGGGGAACAACATAGAAATTGTTGTTTCCTAGCAAACCAGTTAATTTGGCAACGAGTGCACTAGAGTTCCGCTCGCGCAAGTAGATTGGGGGTGGTTTAAGAGTTTTAGCTGGCTGAGATTCGGAATTTTCGCTGATAGTTTCAGCTAGAGGAGCGAAACGGTTTCCCGCTAGTGTTGTTTGGAGAGGAATTTCCGTTTTATTTAACTTAGCCCTAGCATCAGTTTTTCCGACAGGACTTCTTTTCCTCTTCGTAATATTAATATACCTATGCGTACCGATCAGCACCGGTTGCTGTTCATTTGCCTTTTTACTCATTTCATCCGAGTCAACTATTTTGTTTTGTTTGGGCGAAACGGGTTTAGTTTGAGCACTAGGAAAAGTGGGTGTAGGGTAACCAGAACTCGAACTTTCGAAATTGTTGTTGGTCCTATTATCCTTGCTGGCACAGCAATTCATTCCACTAATAGATCGCGATCTTTGTCTCTCAAATTGACTTTTTATATTAGAAATTTGGCTTGTACCTGGCTGTACACTGTTGAACTGGTCCAGATTGAGACCATCTTGCAAAAGTTTCCGACTGGGAAGTTGTGGAGCTTGGCTTATTGCGCCATATGTAAGTCCAGACTTATGGTTCGTGTCTAGGCTACTCGAGGGAGGTGATCTATCCACTGGCATCACCTTCTTTGATTAAAAAGCTAGCCGGCAGATGGCAGCTGTAAACAGCTGCAGAGACCAGCTGTCTCTCTCTCGGTTTTGTCTGTAATTGGGTTACAATGTAAATCCAATTCACGTATGTATGTATGTTTTTTACAATACTTATCTTTATTTACAGCGCCGGAATATCCACAAATTAAATGGGCCGACACTGAATTTCTTCTCGAGATGGATCCTTTTTTGAGCTTTTGCTCATGTTTGGTTGGTAACTCTTTCTCTTTAAACTTTGTTTAACTTTGGTTTTTTTTTTTTTTTTTACCGGAGCGCAAATTAAAACAGCTTCACTCGACTAGGGTTGCCGAATGAATGAAATTTTGCACCTGAAGCATATTAATTGATTGCCATCAAACTCAAAACATGCCGATTGCGTTTCAGTGAGCCAATTATTTATTTGTGCTCGTTTGGAAGCAAACTTCGTTTTCGGCATCTTATTACGTTCATTTAAAAATCGAAGTAAAATTATAACTTTTGATTCAAATGACAAATATTTGCAACGGTTTTGCATTTGCCTACTAGATCAGCAGTTGTATTTCGCGTAAGACAAGTCGAAAACAATTATTTCATAAGGTTTTTTTCGTGCATATTAGTGCATATTTTTGCATATTGGAAATATGCAAGAATATGCAAGAATATGCATTTATGCAAAATATGCAAAATGAAATAGGGCTCATTTGCAATATTTTCTTATGAAACGAATTTGTGTGCAAACAAAATTTAAATCCGATCATCTATTAAAGATATGCATGTAAGCAAATAACTGAGAGCATCAGTCATCCGCTCACAAAGTCATTAATGCTGACTTGAAACCGGTTTAAGACTTGATACAGTTCTGTGTAAGCGATCAGTCAATTAGCTCACGCCGAATGAGAAAGAGTTGCGTAAGAAAACTTCAAACGGAATGAAAGAACTTTAATTGTCGTTTTCCTAATTAATTTAGGTAATTATGTTATTTAGTTCTAAGTGTTTTGTAAAATTAATAAAAACCTAATTAATTTTAGAACAAACCAATTGAGTTTTCGAAGGAACCGAATTACGCATTACAAAACGACAACTTTGAAAAGTACAGTATGGGAAAGTTGCTATTCACGTTTTCGATGACAGCGGCGGCAGAAAAAAAAAACAAATGTAATAAAGCTGACTGCAATTGGAACTCCACGAGGTAACAGTTATAAAATCCCATTGGAATATCAAGAATTAGCAATGCATAATGAGTTATGCAAAACAAAAGCGGTGGAAAAAGTGAGGAAAACGTTAACCCATCGACACCAAACAAGGAATATTTGGATATTATTAACGAAAGAATTAAAAACGTTTTACATGGATGAAGATGAAAATCTGATGCTTCACGATTTTTATTTGGAGGAAATACCGATGCAACCGAAATCAACATATGAAGAAAAAAAATTATGCACAAATTTAACAAAGCTATCAGAAAGGTTTGTCATTGCTAAATTTTCAGGGAAAAATGCAAATGGTGAACAATGGATAAATACATTAGAAAGTGAATATGTGCGCTTAAATATAGAACAAGACTCAGAAAAAATAGAGGCTTTAAGATTATTTTTAGAAGGGTCTGCCATAGATTGGTACAATTCAATGCTCATAAAATATTCTTTAACATCACACTGGAAAACATGGAAAGAAAATTTTTGTACAACATATACAAACAAGGGTTGGTCGATGATTAGGTATGCACTTTTGTTCAAATATATAAATGGACCGCTACTAGATTATGCTTTAAAAAAAGAAAGAATTTTATTAGAAATGAACAAAGACATAGACAACAGTACGTTAATAAATCTTATTGCAGTTGGGTTACCGAGTTCATAACGGAAAATTAATTAGAACAGAAATAATTACATCTAAAGATTTTTTTGCTAAATTGGCCAGCATGGAACACCTAATAAAGAAAAAAAATTTTTAGTAGAGATTCAAAAGAAAATTTGGATAAAAAACAACAAAAACATCCATGTAAAATTTGCGAAAAGAAAGGAAAGATTAACCGTTACCATACTGAATCCTCATGCTGGTTCAAAACTAATGAGAAAACTTTAAAAGATAATCAGATAAAGGTTGTTAATAATACAGAAATAGAGTCTGAACTATGCGAAACAGATACAAAAAACTTATAATTCCACCATTAATCAAATTAAAATTAATACTACAAGATAAAATGGAAATATTTGGTATATATGATTCAGGGGCAAACGTTTCATTAATTAATTCAAGATTATTAAAAATTAAAAATAACAACATAGCGGACACAAAAGTGACGAAATTATCAACGATTAATGGTGTAAAGAAAACAGAAGGAATTGTAACCATGAAGATTAAAATATTCGATATAGAAAAAATTATGAATATTTTTTGTAATAGATAAAAATAACTTTCAATATGATTTTCTGATTGGATTAGATATAATAACAGAATTTAAGCTTATGCAAGATGAACATTTGAATATTACGCAAAAAAAAGAAACAAAATCTGAACTTAATGGAAATGTTGTAAACAAATACGCTATAAAATTTTAATGAACACATAAATGTATCAAATTTTAAAATCTCCGTAAATCACTTACAACTTCATGAAAAAACTGAAATAGATAGATTAATCGAAAGATATAATGGAATTTTTGCGAAAGATAAATATGATGTAGGTATGGTAAAAGATTATGAAGCCCGTATCGATTTAACGATTGATAGATATTGCAGTAAGATACCATATAAATGCAATATGCAAGATAGAAAAGAAATAGAAACGCAAATTGCAAAATTACTAGAAAAAAATTTGATAGAAGAATCTTATAGCCCATTTGCAGCGCCAGTAACATTAGTTTACAAGAAAGAGGAAAATAAAAAAAATAGATTATGCATTGATTTCAGAGAATTAAACAAAATCGTAGTACCACAATCACAACCTTTTCCATTAATTGGGGACCTAATGGTAAAAACAAGAAACTGTAGATACTTCTCAACATTAGACATAAATTCCGCTTTTTGGTCAATTCCTTTAAGAATAGAAGATCGGAAAAAACTGCTTTTGTAACTCAAGAAGGGCATTTTCCAATGGACTTGTTTGCCATTTGGACTAAAAACATCTCCAGCAATATTTCAAAGAATTCTTAGTAATATAATAAGAAAACACAAGCTTTCAAACTTTGCGGTCAACTATATAGATGATATATTGGTATTTTCAAAAACTTTCAAGACCATATAAACAATTTAGCGCAATTATTAGAAGCTATAAAAACTGAAGGATTCAGATTAAAATTTACAAAATGCAGATTTGCTGAAAGTTCGGTTAAAATATTTAGGTCATAATCATAAGTGACAATTCTATATGTCCATTAAAAGATAATTTAATCTCAATTCAGAACTTCCCAGTACCAAAAACACAAAAGAATGTCAGGCAGTTCTTAGGGAAAATAAATTTTTATAATAAATACATACCAAATGTAGCTATAGCTTTAGACCCACTTCACAAATTATTGAGGAAAGGACAAAAATTTCTCTGGACAGACGAATGTCAAAACGCTTTCGATAAAATGAAAAAAATGCTTTGTTCAAAACCAGTACTAGAAATATATGATCCAGAATTACCGATATACATATATACAGATGCAAGTATACAAGGTATAGGTGCCGTACTAAAACAAAAACCAATACATGGAGAAAAAAAGCCAGTAGCATTCTTTTCAAAGAAACTATCAAATAGCCAAAAAAAGCATAAAGCAATATATTTAGAATGTTTAGCCATAAAAGAGGCGATAAAATATTGGCAATATTGGCTTATTGGAAAATCATTTGTAGTGTTTTCAGACCATAAACCGTTAGAAAATCTAAACATAAAATGCAGAACAGATGAAGAATTGGGTGATCTTACATACTATTTATCACAGTATGACTTCACAATAAGATATTTACCTGGGAAAAATAATTCAGAGGCTGACTGTTTAAGTAGAAATCCAATTTTTAGAAACTTTGAAAATGAGGACGAACAATTAAAAATTGTAAACCTGATAAAAATAGACGATCTTATCAAAGATCAATGCAATAAATGAAAATTTACAAAAAATAAAAGATAAAATGGTATTAAAGAATAAACTATATTACAAGAAGTTTAAATCAAAAGAAAAGATAATCTTATCAGAAAGTTTTAGTAAAGAACTCATCCAACAAGTACATCAAAATTATTGTCATATCGGAATAAGGCAATTACAAACTAAAATAATGCCATTTTATACCGCAAGGAATTTGATAAAAAGTATAAACGAAATATGTAGACACTGTACAATATGCATAAAGAATAAAACAAGAGGGCAAAAAAAATATGGATTATTATCACAATTAGGACCAGCAGAAGAGCCATTTGAAATAATGTCAATTGATACAATAGGTGGTTTAGGCGGATCTAGATCTACAAAAACATATTTACATCTACTGGTGGATCATTTTACGAGATATGCATTTATTTCAACGTCAAAAACGCAAAATGCAAGCGATTTTATAAAATTACTAAGAATGGTAACCGATACTAATAGAGTTGGGATGATTCTGTCAGATCAGTAATCCAGGAATCAATTCAAAGGAATTTAAACAAATTTTAGAAAATAAAAGTATTCCATTGGTATTTACCGCAGTTAACGCCCCATTCTCCAATGGTTTAAACGAGAGGTTGAATCAAACATTAATTAATAAAATTAGATGCAAAATTAACGAGAATCCGGGGAAAAAAGCTTGGACAACAATAGCACACCAATGTATAAAAAAATATAACGAAACGGAACATACAGTCACTGGTTTTACGCCACTATATCTTTTGCAAGGAACAATAGTTTCGAATTTACCAGAAGAAATAATGTCAAAAGAACAACCTAGTCGGTTGGAGAAAGACAGAAAACTAGCTTTGGAAAACACAAAGAAATCACACTTGCACAATAAAACTCTTTATGACAAAAATAGAACAAAGATTGAAATTGATATGGAAGATTTTGTATATGTAGAAAATGGAAATAGAACAAATAGAAAAAAATTAGATGAGATACGGATAGGACCTTTTAAAATACTAGAGAGAGTATCTAACTCCATTTATAAAATAGATACAGGATACAAGAAAAAAGAATCAAGTCTATTTCATATCTCAAAACTTATTCCAATAAAGATGAATTAAATTTAAATTTCGTAAAATTTTGTATTCAACAAAATTTTCTCCTAGGAGTGGAGATGTAAGCAAATAACTGAGAGCATCAGTCATCCGCTCACAAAGTCATTAATGCTGACTTGAAACCGGTTTAAGACTTGATACAGTTCTGTGTAAGCGATCAGTCAATTAGCTCACGCCGAATGAGAAAGAGTTGCGTAAGAAAACTTCAAACGGAATGAAAGAACTTTAATTGTCGTTTTCCTAATTAATTTAGGTAATTATGTTATTTAGTTCTAAGTGTTTTGTAAAATTAATAAAAACCTAATTAATTTAGAACAAACCAATTGAGTTTTCGAAGGAACCGAATTACGCATTACATGCATTTGCATATTATCCGCTGTCTACTCATTATACATTAATGATTTACTTTCAGTTTGTAGAAATATAACTGTCGATGCATATGCGAAGGATGTTCAAATATATTTTTCAAGGCCTGTGGGGCTCATTGAGGACCTTTGCTGCAGATTCAACGGGGATCTCACGAATTAATTCCTGGGCAAATATTGAGAGGCTTACTTTGAACAGTAAAAACTGCTTTGTGCTACCGATACGTAGACTTCCAATGCCTGCACCCAATATTCCACCAACTTAAATTGGTGAGTCTCAGGTTCCGCTAGTTAGTAAATTAGTTAACTTGGGTTACCACATGAAGTCTGATTTCACGTGTGTTGACCATATTAACGCAGTGGTCAACAACCCAATAAACACAAAAACGATAACGTGTTCGAATCGAATTCGAATCGAATTCGTAGAGCGCGAATCGCATTAAGCGAATTCGAATTGAATTCGATTCGAATTCGCGGAAGGCAATTTTCGCGATATCGCGCTTTTATCGTATTTTGCGTTCGATTCGAATTCGATTCGAAGACAAAACGCGATAAGAATTCGAACCGTTTGCAACGAGCTCGCCTCGAGCTCGCTTTTTTATCGCGGATTTTAGAATACGCGAGCTCGCGCTTTTATCGTATTTTGCGTTCGATTCGAATTCGATTCGAAGATATTTTGGGGTCTTTTTTTCATTTTTAATTTTTTAAATTCTATAACGGCCGTTTTGTTTTCTAGTTTGGGGCCATTTTTCATATCGATTAAAAACACCTCTTTTTGTTTTTAGGGGCCTTTTTCATTTTATTTTGGGGCCAAATTTCATTTTTGATTTGGGGTAATTTTTCATAATGCAAAATGACCCCAAATTTTGGGGCCTTTTTTCATTTTCAGTTTGGGGCCATTTTGCATTGGGGCCATTTTTCAGGGAGCCCTCGAGGACTTTTCAAAATATCAACAAAACTTCAAAATCCCTTTCAGGGTGCCGTAGTCGGTAAGACTCTTATGAATTCCACGATAAAAAAGCGAGCTCGCGTATTCTAAAATCCGCGATAAAAATGCGAGCTCGAGGCGAGCTCGTTGCAAACGGTTCGAATTCTTATCGCTATTTCTCTTCGAATCGAACGCAAAATACGATAAAAGCGCGAGCTCTCGAAAATTGCATGCCGCGATTCGAATTCAATTCGAATTCTTTAAAATATTTGTGTTTAGTGGATACGAAACTTTAATTCTCGAAGGTAGTTTTGTTAATTTGTTTCCAAATCGCAAGACATTCGAGGTAAATATAGAATCAAGCTAAACTTATAAACGAAAAAAAGTCATTCACTTCAATTCGGCGAAGACGGCGTAATGCGTAAGCAGACTAGAAATAAGTATGACTAGAAATCAAGAGGTTCGGTGTTCAAATCCCACAGTCGGTGGATTCAAAAGTCTGGTTACCAGCATTAGAACCGTTTTTTTTTTTTTTTTTTTTACCAAAAATAGTCTTATAATTAGACTGT
Source organism: Chlorops oryzae (assembly GCA_020466095.1). Taxonomy (NCBI): domain Eukaryota; kingdom Metazoa; phylum Arthropoda; class Insecta; order Diptera; family Chloropidae; genus Chlorops; species Chlorops oryzae. The sequence continues at coordinate 40,432,759 of CM035807.1, read as the reverse complement.
TATTAGAATCATACATTAAATATAAAAATTAAATAATTTTTTTTTACTAATCGAATTTAATCGAAAATTCGACAAAAAGGCGAATCGAATATGATAAAAAATTCGAATAAAGCGCGATAGCAAAACGATGGCAAAATACGAATCGCGCGTGATGCGTAAACGATAAGAAATGCGATAAAAATATGAATCGCGTAAAAAGGTGACTCCCTCACGAATTCGAATTCGATTCGAGCTCGCCGCGAAGAGTTTGCACGTCAAAACGAATTCGATTCGAATTCGATTCGAACTCGTTGTGCTTATTGGGAAGTAAGAAAGTTAAAGTCGGTCAAGCCCGACTTTGAAATACCCAGCGTCCCGACATTATGAGCGCACTATGTTTTGCTTCTCTATTTGTGGGCGTGGCAGTGGGAGGGCCACATAAATTATTTCCCTACACCTTTCATTTACCTTGGTCAACCTATGTTGCGAATTTGAAGCTTCTACGCCTTTTACTTCGGAAGTTACGAAAAATCTTCATTTGTGGGCGTGGCAGTGGGCGGGCCACCTAAATATTTTCCCTACACCTTTCATTTACCTTGGTCAACCTATGTTGCGAATTTGAAGCTTCTTTGCCTTTTGCTTCGGAAATTACGAAAAATCTTCATTTGTGGGCGTGGCAGTGGGCGGGCCACAAAATTTTTCCTACACCTTTCATTCGCCGTGGTGAACCTATGTGGCGAATTTGAAGCTTCTACGCCTTTTACTTCGGAAGTTACGAAAAATCTTCATTTGTGGGCGTGGCAGTGGGCGGGCCACCTAAATATTTTCCCTACACCTTTCATTTTCCATGTTCAACCTATGTTGCGAATTTGAAGCTTCTACGCCTTTTACTTCGGAAATTACGAAAATTCTTTATTTGTGGGCTAATTTGTGGGCGTGCCTCGAGAAGGACGGCTTCTATTTTTTCCAAGATATGTACCTTTTCGTAGTTTACCAGTACACCAAATATCAATGGAATGTGTTGAGTGGTTCGCAAGTTACAAGCATTTTACTGAAAACACAATAAATTCATTTGTGGGCGTGGCAGTGGGCGGATGTCTCCCATTTTTACTTTTAGATATTTAACTTTCTCATCCTATTTTCAAAAAATTTATTAGACATATGGGGTACCAAATTAATGGAAATCAATCCAGCATTTTGAATAAAATAAAAAATGTGGGTGTTGATGGGACCTTTTTCATACCAAAATGGCTCTCAAAGTCAAAAAATGTTTAAAAAATTTTTAAATTTTGACTTTGAAGGCTCAAATACCCCTGAAGTTTCAATAAAGTATAAGACTATTTTATACGCCTAGAAAGGTCTGACAATTATCTGTCGAACTGCATTAAAATTTTTATCTTGCATTTAAACGTTGAGGCGTGAAAATTTTTTTTCTGAAACAACTGCAAATTTCTTTCTGTCCCTTATAACTCCTCAGAGGTGCATTTTGTCGCGATCAATTATGCCTCTTGTTACGTATTTGCTTGAGCAGATTTGACCATGTGAGTTGCTAGAGTAGACTTATACTGGGATGTACCTTAGAAAAATTTATGACAGCGAATTACCCAGGCGGAACTGTGTACAGGACGTGCTCGAACACGTGCATAGCACACAGAATGCAGTGCACAGCACCCTGCTAATATACGGGACCTGTCCACTTTTTCTAATACCTGTCCTAGGATGTGCCGTGGTGTGAAAACTGGGTTCACTGTGTACAGCATTGGTATATTGAAATAATGAAAAGTACCGGTTTAGTTCGCTTCGTTCCATACACAAGCTATATACCGGGTGTATGGCATTGTACACAGCTTGTGGAATAATTTGAAAACAGATTTTTTTTTTCTTATGTTGACCTATCTACTTCTTCATACACTTCGTGCTGATACACCACAACACCCGATTGGTATCTAATATACCTTTACAAACTCATCTACAGTAAAACGCCTACTTAGTTATTTATGTATATGAAAAACTTTATTTTGTCCAATCAGAGTGCTTCGGTTAGCAAAACTCAACGAAGTATAACTATTTAATATCTTCTAGTTATTTTTTTCGTAAATGCCATCCGTGAATGGAATTGTCTTCCGAACAGCATAAACAACATTGTCGAAGGCAACCAATTTAAGAAATTGCTTCTGCAATATTTTGCCAACAAACGCACCTAGTCTTTCTACTTTTCTCTTTTTCTCTTCCTGTCTACCTCGCTCCTCTATGTCATTTGATCTCATTTAATTTCATATCATTACTCTTACAAGCTATATTTGAATCCATTTGTATGTCTGATTTAAGTTGAGCATGATAAATTGTTGGAATGTACAAAAAAGTAATTAGTTCTTAACATAGCTGTTAAATAATGATTACAAATCGTAATCATTACGTATTTGATTACTTTTATTCAAAATGTTGAAATAATTGATTAAGTACGATTCTTTTCTGCCTGTTATCATAATCAAACGATTACGATTACAAATAATCAAATTGTAATCATAATTACTTCGAATTCCTAAAAATAATAAGAAATAATCAAAAAAGTTATCCGACTATTTTTGATTATTTTTATAATTTTTGCCTATTCAAAAATTTATACTTATGTTACATGTGAGAAAATCCAGGCGTTAGCGACACTTGAATAAATGGAAGACCTGTTTAAAACATAGCAAAAAAATAACAAGTAAGGGTGTTATAGTGAAGCGAGCCTGACAATACAATACCCGACACAGGCATATTGTTAGAAATTTGTTTTGCATTTTAACTTTTTATTTTCTTTTTATTTTATTTATTTTTTTTTTTTATTTTTTATGACATCTAAAATTTTTATTTTTTTATGTTTTGTATTTAGTTTTTTTTTGCATTTTTTTTTATTTACGCTTACACTGATACGTGATAGAAGGCCCGTGCGCAGGAATTGTCATAGGGGGGCATTTTTTTCTATTCATCAAAACAAGTGATTAAAAAATCAAGAGTAACGATTTGAATGACTTTATTAAAACAATTCAGTTTTGGTGAGTTTCATGTAACAAAGAAACCCTTCGAGGCACAGAAAAAAAGTGTTCCAAAATCGTTTCCACGTCAATTTCAACCTCATGACGTATATTCAGTGAGGCTAGGCCATTTAGTCGATCTTGAGACATTGTCGATCTGAGGTACGTTTTGAGACGACGCAATGTTGAGAAAGACCTTTCATTTGTAGCAGTAGTGACGGGTAAAATTGCCATTATGCGGAGGATTTGATGAATGTTCGGAAATGCATCTGCGTTGCACATATCAAGCGAATTTTTTAAATCCATTTCAGAAATGCGTCGATGCCAAAGTTGAACTTCACTGATCCGGAAGTTAGGACTGCCATTGTTCAAGATAGAAGAGTATTGTGTAAATAATATAACACAAGACTCTATATCGAGTGCTTTCATTTTATTTGGGAACAAGCAATCGAAATTTGATGGGATATTGCGATGATTGAGGAACCTATCATGAAGATGAGCGATGAAAGTATCAAGGTATGGTACGTATATGATTATGCGAAAGTAATCTTCAACTGAATCAGTGACGACGTTGTTGCGATGTGTTTTTTTGCACGCTTTCTCAAAAATTTCTTATGAAAACCATTGATTAACACTTATATATATCTGATTTTTAACAACAATTCTAGTTCATGTTACAAGATTATAATATATTTGTTTGACCGGAACCGGAATTTTCAGGGGGCGTGCTACGTTTTTGATTTTTCCATAAGAATGCATGCAAAGGGGGCCTACTTCAATTCAACACACACGTTTTTTGCCAAATGCCATCTATAGTACTATATGATTTAAGTAATCAATTGCAGAACGAAATTGAAATTGCCTCAATTTTAAATGTCAGATTTGTTTCGAAATTTTCTGAAATTATGCAATATCGTTGTTCGCCTGGACATAGAATAAATTTCTATTGAAATCGAATTGATTTCGAATGTTTTTATTTCGATCGCATGGCCTTATTTGGATCAGTTACCGGATCTGCCGGAGAATTTTCAATTTTTCGGTGCTAGGTTTGAAAAACATGTTCAACGATTTTTTTCTGAAGCATTTTGGATATGAGTAGAGTCATTTTCGTGATCAGCGACTCCAATTTAGTCTTAAAACCATTCTTCTCTGCTATTTTTATACCCAGCGTAAGCGGGGTATATTAGTTTTGTGCCAATCTTGTAACAGGGAGAACTAAGCTCCGGAGATATAGACATATATATATAGAAATGATCAGGATCAAAAACTGAATCAATTTAGACATGTCCGTCTGTCCGTCTGTCCGTCTGTCCGTCCGTCCGTCCGTCCGTCCGTCCGTCCGTCCGTCCGTCCGTCTGTCCGTCCGTCCGTGGTCGGATCTCCTCCGAAACGGCTGGACCAATCAAATTGGCACACAGGTATATCGGGATCCGAGTATGATCCTAAGTAAAAATGGGAGACATCCGCCCACTGCCACGCCCACAAATGAATATAATGTGTTTTCAGTAAAATGCTTGTAACTTGCGAACCACTCAACACATTCCATTGATATTTGGTGTACTGGTAAACTACGAAAAGGGACATATCCTGGAAAAAAATGGACGCCGCCCTCTGTGAGCCACGCCCACAAATGAAGATTTTTCGTAATTTCCGAAGTAAAAGGCGTAGAAGCTTCAAATTCGCAACATAGATTTGACCAAGGCGAATGAAAGATGTAAGAAAAAATATTATGTGGCCCGCCCACTGCCACGCCCACAAATGGAGAATTTTCGTAACTTCCGAAGTAAAAGGCGTAGAAGCTTCAAATTCGCAACATAGGTTCACCAAGGCGAATGAAAGGTGTAGGGATATAATTTATCTGGCCCGCCCACTGCGACGCCCAAAAATAGAGAAGCAAAACATAGTGCGCTCATAATGTCGGGACGCTGGGTATTTCAAAGTCGGGCTTGACCGACTTTAGCTTTCTTACTTGTTATTTTTGTGGATGAGTGATGACTAGAGCGTGTATTTTTAAGCATTTATAAATTTGAAGTATACTTTGTGGGGGGGATATTCTTTTTCTTATCACCATTTTGGAAATAAGTAGCGAATTTGAACTTCAAGGGGATTTCCTAGCTTAAAAAAGTCTTAAATAGGCTAAAAATCGATTTGAATATTAACTTTATGTAAATTGAACAAATTTTTTGCCCCATAAAGTACGCTTTAATTTTATAAATGCTTAAAAATACACTCTCTAGTGATGACATATAAAACGGAAATATAATTCTATAATTAATGTCACTTATTCAAGATAAAAATCATATGCATTAGATTACTTAAACTGTTGTTTAAATTTATTTATGAATAATGATTTTTTTAAACGTTGTGTTAAATTAAACAACGATTTATCAAAACAATTGTTTAAACCTATTTTATGGTTTTATTATGAATAAGACGGTTAAGCTGTGTTCAAATACGTAGCTATGCTCGTTTGATAATCAAAGTTCTTAATATTTCTGCATGAATAGGCAAATTTTTAAAAATAATCAAAAATAATTATCAAAAGTAGTCGAATTACTTTTTTGATTATTTTTGATTATTTCTGATTATTTTCAGGAATCCCAAGTAATCATGATTACAATTTGATTATTTGTAATCGTATTCAATTACTAATCACAAATTTCCCACATAAGGATTATATAATCATTACAATTCTTTTTAAAATGTAATGTAATTGCGTAATCGCAATTTAACAGCTATGGTTCTTAATGTACTAATTGTAAACAAACAATAAACAATAAACAAACTTTTCCAATCAAATTCGAGCATTTATGAACGGGGCCTCGATACATTTAGATGTATTCTTACCTTTTAATACGTTTTTATATTTAAAATAAACATTATTATCCATTTTATTTCTTTTTTTTTTAATTTGGCATCGAAAGAGGAGGGCTTCTGAAAAAAAAATCTCCCGGGCCCCACAAGGTGATGTAACGCACTGGTCAGTAATATTTTTAAATTCAGTTTTTATTTCGAGTGTAACTAAGCTTAATCATAAATATTCAGTAAAAGTTTTTTTCATTAAAGGAAGCATAATAAGAAGTAAAATTCGACGCATTCTCGTCGTAATGCACTGATTTATCCCCTTCTTGGTTTAAATTTATGGGAACTGGCGTTGAGGAAGTCATTGCTGGAACTTGGTGGAAAAGTTGTGGGCTCAGTGTCGGAGGAAGAACAAGTTTCCTCAGGGGCAATTTTGTTGCACTACCGCGCTTGGAATATGCCGAGGAGCATATTGCATATTGAAGCTCGGGAGTGAATCTTGCGATTGCTAGTTAATAATATCCACTGGTTTATAGTGGGAATAAGGCGTTGAATTTATAGTCAGCCTCCTTAAACTTGCCAAAGATGTGTTATAGCCCAGCAGTCACAGCTCTCCATTAAAAAATACGTCATTAACTAGCTTTTCGGCTTGATTAAGTTGAGAGAGTCTATAAGCCCAAACATTTCCTCTGCTTTGGTTTATGTTATATCAGCGCTTCCCAGCGTAATACTCTTTCATACAAAACTGAGTATTGCGGCTTTGTTGTTTCTTTGTTGTTGTTTCTCACACACAGCGTCTGTGTTAACGAGAGAATTCAATCAGTTTGGCAGCGGCAATGAACGAAGCCTCCCTGTAGGAAGTTGAACTAGTGCAGAAGTATTCTTCGACTACTTCCCAAATCAACAGTATTACTCGCTCGTAATTTCCCCGCCAATGCATTGAACTGTAAACTTTTACTCTGAGGTGCCATTCGAAAATCGACAGTCGCGTTTGAACTAGTGCAGAAGTAGAGGCAACAGGGCCAATTCAGTAAATTTGCTATACTACGTTGATAGAATGGGGACCTGCTCACGCTGTCGTAGCTCACAGCGTAGCGCGTGCACCCCGAGATCCCAAGAACCCAGGTTCAAATCCTGGGCCAAGCGAACGCCGATTTTTTTTTTAATTATTAGTAAAAATTGGAATCTTAAGAGGAATAAAAAGCAAATATATAAAAAAAAGAAAGGTTTCAAATTGGCAAAAAATTTTGAACAAATTTGTGTGCAAAGTTGTGAGACAGCATCGGTGAAGACGTGTTTTTCAATCCAATTATTTGAGTTTTTCGAAACATGTCATTCTTCCAAATTTTTTCGCCTGCGACTGGAATCGAACTCGAGCCCTTCATATTGCCAAGCGAATACGCTTTGACTACGCCACGGACCTTAACCACACATACATTGAAGAGTGAGGGAAATTGTGCTAGTGGTCGTGCTGACAAGCACTGTTTTATATCTTGGGGCTTCTTTATATAATTCGTTGCCAAATTAATCAGCTCATCAGCTGTATCCGTGTCCGTGTCACGTAAAAAAAAGGTTGCCGAGAAATTTTTATTTTTTTGTGTGTTTTTGGCGTTTGCCTCGTTCGCGTTTTTGGAATAAATTAAAATAACATACTTAAGTATCCCTGATTTAGGGTTGATTTTAAGACTAAAAAGACGCGTCCTGGCATATTCCGCCGATTTAATATAATAAATGCAAGGATTTTGTTGCATTAGCACAATTAGCTTTTCTATGCATTCGCGCGGCCACTTCCCCGACATTTGAAATTTTAAATTTTATATATCCCGAAAAAAATCAGTTGTTAACACCTCGAAAGTAGAAAGCGAATGAAGCAAACGTCAAAAACCAGCTCGCAGCCAACTTCACATTTGACAAAACGAATAAGAGCAAAACGGATTTTCCGAATATGGGCAATTCTGAAACGAGCAATTTTTCTCTACCCCCCGCTCTGCGTCTCGCCATCAAACAAAAAAATTGCCGGCGATAATTGCCCTAGTGTAAAAGGCCTCAATGTGCCCTTTTGTTATGAAATGAACTCAATTATTTAAGTTTTTTTTTATGTAGATATAAAATGTTCTTAAAATCAAACATAGATCAGGGATGCATAATTATATTATATTAATGTATTCTAAAAATCAACCCTGCACAAACGCGGCAAACGTTAAAACAGGATAGAGAAAATAAAAATTGCCAGGCAATTTTTTCATACTTTTACACGTAGGTAGGGCAACTTAAAACGAAAATTTAATGAAAATTGCCGGCAATAATTGCCCTAATGTAAAAGGGCACAATAGAAGCCACTAACCGATTTTAATGGTTATAGTCTCAAAAAACTCGTCATAGGTTGCGGTTTGCGGCATTTGATTCGAAAATTTAATTTTTCTATACTTGGTTAATTATTTGGCCATTTAGGAGAAGGAACCCAAAAACCAGTTTAAAAAAAAAGGTAATAACTATAACATATTATTAAAGCATACCAACAACTAATCCAATATTCTTCATACTAGGCTCGTTTGAAAGGTAATTTACGGTACGTTTTTGTAATATGCATATCGAACATTCTCGGTCTTGTTCCTACGGCACCTAAGTATGTTAAAGATTGAAGCTCGTGAGGTATTTTTCTTTAATTTAAGCCTTATTTTGTATGGGGACACCCCTAAGGAAGGGATATAGAGGGTAGGTATGTTTGAAGAAAATGTTTGGGGTAAAAAAATAATAGGGGTCGGTCATACATTCGACTCCTCTGGGGCACTCTGGGGCTAGTTAGGACGATAGGGAGAAATGTTAGAAAAATATTTTTTTTGTATGGGAGTCCTTTAAGGGGGGGTGATAGGGGTAGGTATTTTCCGAAAAATAGTTGGAAGGGAAAATTAATGTTGGCTGGTCTTACATTTTACCCCTCAACGAGGGACTCTGGGACAGTTATAAAGGTTTTCATGTATTTTTTCAATTTTTACAAGACTTCAAGGACGATGCGCCCCCACCAAACGATTTCCGATTGGGGACTTCTGGAACCAAAAATTTTTGTTTATTATTTCAAACATTAATCCGTTGCCGGAGGTCCAAATATATTAGCTTTAAAATCCCCCATACAACAAAGGGCCACCTTAATGTAAATAAATAGCGCAGCTCGTATTCATTCCCACACAACATTTTACTAAGTTTCTGATCAAAAGCCACCCAACATTTGGAAGATTGTTTTTACAAAAATCACCTTGAGGAGCCTTATTCGATTATTTTTGATGATTAAAAAGCGATTGCTATCATCCGCGATTAAAATAAGACTCGAAAAAGGCTCTGCAATATGTTTCAAAAGCAAGTCGTATTTCAATAACCCAGATGAGTCGTTTTCGAGCCCCCTGGATGATTAAAAAGCGATTAGTCACATGGATGATTAAAGAGAAGAGTCGAAAACGACTCTTCAATATGTTTCAAAAGCGATTCGCATTGAAAGAACAAAAACAAAACATAGAGCAATCGCCAATTAATCACGTAGATGATTGAAATATGATCATTCAAATTGTTTCTATCTTATATCTCACTAAAAATTTGACTCAAAATAGAATTGGAAGGAACTCGAATTTAAAGTTATAAACAAAAAAAATCCATGACTTTCGATTTGGCAAACACGGTGTCGACGGGGTGAGCAGTGCACTAGAAAACGAGAACTCCCGGGTTAAGATCCCACACAAGACAAGGTAAAACAAGTAAGGGTGTTATAGTCAGGCGAGCCTGACAATAGAATACCCGACACAGACACACATCTTCAAATAATTGTTAATATCAAGAGGTGTTTAAGGCCATTACGGGCCCCATATACCGACTTTTGTGGAATTTGTTTATGAAAACCGCCCTTTTTCCACGCCCACTTTTCCAATTTTTTTGAATTCTAATCGGAGGCTTAAATATACGCTCAAATTCTAAGTTTCATTAAAATATTTCGAAAAAGTCCGATTTTAAGGCAGTTTTGGGATTTTTGTGACAGACCCTAGTACTGGAGGTACCCTTAAAAATGGACCGATCAAGAAAATTTTGTGGAAGGATGTTTAAGGCTACATAGGAAGCATAAGTGCCAAATTTCGTTCAAGTCCCATTTGAATTTCGGGTGTAGGAGACAATTTTCGAAAACCGCCCTTCTGCCACGCCCACTTTTCCAATTTTCGGAAATAATATTACTGGCCTTTCAATATGATCAAATATCAAATTTCATCAAAATATCTTGAAAAACATCGGATTTAGAGCAGTTTTTGTGATTTTCGTTACAGACCCTAGTACTAGAGGTACCCCTAAAAATGGTCCGATCGGGTCCATTCTCGAACTTGTTCTTACTCATGTCCCCGTGAGCACGCATACCAAATTTTGTCAAGATAGCTCAATTTCTTCGATAAGATAACTGTATACAAACAGACGGACAGACGGACAGACGGACGGACATGTCTAAATCGAATCTCCTGGTGACACTGATCATTTCTATATATATTTTGTATGGTCTATCTCGACTAGTTCTGGGTGTTACACACAACCACACAAACGCAATATACCCTCGACACAGAGTGTGTCGGGTATAAAACATTATTGAATCTATAATAATACGTATGCACACGTACGAAGGCGGTTGAATAAGTACCCGTGTTTGACGACAGAGGGCAACCCTGAGGGAAGTTGGTGTTGTCATCGTATGCTGCTATCTATCAAACGACTGATGTACTGTAGGTGTGTCGACCGGAACCGCAATTAATATTTTACATGATAGGAAAGGTCATGGCGACGATTTTTTGGGATGCGAACGGCGACATCCTGATGGATTTTTTAGAAAAATGAAGATCGATCACTAGACAATATTTTCGCCGCCACACTGCATGAATTGCAATATGAATTGCTGCCACAACCCCCCTATTCTCCCGATCAGGCTCCCTGCGAATTTTTCTTGTTCCCTAACATGAAGAAATGGCTCGGGGGAAAAAAATTTGGCTCAAATGATGAAGTCATCGCCGAGAGAGAGGCGTATTTTGGAGAGTTCGAAAAATCCCATTTTTGGGAGGGGTTAAAAAAATGGCAGCAACGTTGGGAGAGATGCAGCTTTATAAAAGGGGACTTTGTTGAAAAATAAAAAAAATTTTTTTTTTTAAATGGTTTCTTCATTTCGAACACGGGTACTTATTGAACCACCCTCGTAAAAGCCAAAAAGTGTGTATTGATATATCAATAACAGAGAACGCAACAATAATAAGATTTATTATAAAAATTACAGTTTAATATTTATTTCAAAACTCTTTGAAGGAAATTAAAAAATAAATATAATTTCATTATATTTTCAACATATTACAACATAAGACTTATTTTCTACTACTTATATAAAAACTGAAAAATATCTCTTAAATCGCAAAATTTATTTATAAATCATAGAATAAATCTTTTATATTGATTTTTATTTCACAGTCAGAAAGTAAAGTATGTCTTATTTTACGATATTTATTTTGAAATGAAAAAATAATAGGTAATTATTTCTGATAATTATTTTAAAAATCAAAAATAAAAATTAATTTAACATATTTTACGAACCAAACGGGATATTGGAAAAATTTTTAATGTTTACGTGCCAGAGTGGGGGGTAGTGCACTCAAAAGTGTTCGTGCACTAAATGATGAGTGCACTAAGAATTTCCCTGGCTTGAAATATAGTTAAAGAAATTATACTTTTCACTATTTGTTACCAGCTTTAGTGATAATGAAACATCTCTTCACTATCACTTAAAATAATTTCTATGATTTAAAAGTTTTTCACTACAACTCAATTTAGTGGTAGTTATTAAATTTGCACTACACTCAAATAGTGCGAAATTTATCAATCACAACATTAAAACTGCAATACAAATCGTTTCACTCAACTGTTTATAACATATACAGTGCAATCGGTATACATGAACACGCTCACATGTTAACACCCCATAATATGAATGATCTGTAAATATGAATAGGCTCAGTTTAAATAAGCACATGTTATCACGCTATCTTTGCCTTTTTACGTTGAAAATTAATTTGAGAACAACGATCAGTCATGGAATTCGACTAAATTGGTGAGCATACTTTTAGGCGGATATGTAAAACTAAAACACTATTCAGAAGTTTTTAAATTTCTTAGATTTTTGATTTTTTTTTTTCATGCTGCCTAAAAGTGTGCTCAATAAATTTGATTAAAATAATTTTTCTGGGAGTCAAAAATACAAAATAATTATTTGCAAACCTTAGTTTCGCATTGATTGTGAAAGTTTTTTTTACCAACCATGGTATCAAATTGAAGAGAAAAACTCAAAGTTTTCGAAAAGAGTAAGAAAAAGAGGATCGATCGTATTTCTTTTGAATTAAATCACTTTAAAAGCCAAAATTACACTATTTTAGGCTTAGATGGTAGTACCAGAGAAAACGGAGTTGAATTTTTTAAAATCGTAGTATGCAGTGTTGACGGCAAAGCGCCAAGCTTTTCATATCATATGTGATTTTGAATTTACGGCCTGTAAGTGAGGAGCACCAGTGAAAAACCAAAATATTGTTTTTTGCATGTAACTCCTCAGGGGTGCATTTGCGATCCCTCCCTGCCATACGATTTGTGGTCCGTCTGGACCCCCCTATCACCACCTTTTTTTTTTATCTATTGAGTATGCAACACCCTGTATATTAATAAATATAAAGGAATTTTCGGCCTTTAGTCGTGTTGTGATCTTATTTTTATCCTTTTTAAGGCAAAGGAGCAAAGCTGAACTTCTTACAACGTCGTGAAAAGGATCCTCGGTTGTTCCAACTTGCTGCATCAGAGCTATAAAAAATGAAAAATTTGTATTTTGATACCGATGATAGTGCTTTTGATCCTACCTATGTATATAAATGATGATATTCCAACTTCATCTTGGCTCTTGAAGAGGAAAAAATGTGGTAACAAGTGCAATTAAGAGACGTATGTTAGAGCAATGGAATCCCAGCTTGTTTCGCTTAAAATAAATATTCGTTATTATTTGCTTACATTTTTATACCCAGCGTAAGCAGGGTATATTAGTTTTGTGCGAATCTTGTAACAGCCAGAACTAAGCTCCGTAGATATAGACAATTATATATATGCTAGATCAGGATCAAAAGCTGAATCGATTTAGACATGTCCCTCTGTCCGTCCGTCCGTGGTCGGATCTCCTCTGAAACGGCTGGACCAATCAAGTTGAAATTTGGCACACAGGTATATCGGGATTCGAGTACGATCCTAAGTAAAAAATGGGAGACGTCCGCCCACTGCCACGCCCAAAAATGAATTTAATGTGTTTTCAGTAAAATGATTGTAACTTGCGAACCATTTGCGAAACAACTGTTTTTTTTTTTATTCAGTGAATTCTTTCGGTTCTCAACTTCTATTAGTGAAAGAAAATATGTTTCACTCAGCTTTAAAATTTTTTTCGTCAATATTGCTCTATGAATATTAGTGAAAAAATTTTCCTTTTCACTATCACTAATGTATAGTGAGGCTTTTAGTTTTCCATTCTTTAAAAAAATAATAAGTTTAGGGAATAATTTGGCACTCATAGTAAATGTTGTCTGGAGCTGAAAGCTTAGTGCACTACACCTAACTCTGATGCGTACTATGAGCGTTTATACCCAGTAACGTTTTCAGTCCTAAATCATTGCCAGGCTTTGGCCTGACAGGTAATAGCTCAGACATTACCCCTAGAATATCGGTCCATTTCCTTTTGCCCATGCGATTTCCTACTTACGTATTGCATAAATAGTAGCTGGATATTCAGGCTGGAATTTCCCAAGTAATTTTCAGAAATAATTATTATTTTTTCGATTTCAAAATAAGTATCGAAAAAATACTTTTTTCCAAGTTTTGGGTTTCCTCTTTACCACAAAATTTTTGCTTGGCCACCTAAACCTAATTTTTTGTGGGCAAGGAAAACCAAAAGCTAAACAAAAATTTAGTTTGTTGTAAAGCCATATTATTTTC
>CM035807.1:40402762-40418833 GCA_020466095.1 Chlorops oryzae | reverse complement strand
CAGTCTTGGATAACTAATGGCCATTCTTTTTACAATAAATGTTGCGCACAAAAGAAGTATCAAAAAGCTAGTAATCGTCACTGATAGCCTTATCGCATGCCAGTTACTAGATAATAACAAGACGGACAACTTTTGCGTTGCTAAAATTCACAACCTAATATGGAAATATGCCGTCCGAAGGGTAAGCATTGTGTGGACTCCTAGCCATATAGGTATTCCTTTTAATGAACGGGCGGATCTGTTGGCAAAGGAAGCCTGCACTGATGGGGTGCCCACTGAGGTGGATCTGTCGGATTGTGAAGCGCTTAGAACTATAGAAAACAAAATACAGGAGGATTGGTATGGGGAAGTGGTGAGGCATGACAGTGTGAGTTGCTTTTTTTTTGAGAAAATCTTCCCAAATAGAAGAAAAAAGCCATGGTAGTGGAGTAAGCCGTATTTAAATTCTTTTGGGGCAGTCGACACAAATCTTTGCTTTTGTGGAGATGTGGAATCTTTACGTCATCTTGTTTTTGATTGTCCTTCTTACGACTGTTTACGCAGCAGATATGCTATATTTACCAAATATGACAACTTCACTGATATACTGAAAGACAGAGTAATCGACAGGTGGGTTTCATTTGCCAATTTGCTGTCAACATTTTTTAAATCAATTTTTTCATGTTCACCAACATTTTATTGCAGGAAAAAGAACACTTAGAAAATTAACATTTATATTTATTGATTCTGCAGTTAATCTATATATATAAAATAATGTTACGAAATGTGTTTGTGTTGAACTTTCTCGGCACTGGCTGAACCGATTTGCATGCAGTTTTTTTTTGTTTGAAAGGTGAAGTCTGCCTGAATATTTTAAGCTATATGCGACATTGGTGCGTGTGCGACATTGGTGCGTGTGTCGTGAGATATAAGCATTTTTGTGAATTGTAAGAAAACTGTCGATAATATCGACTCGATATTGATTTCGTTATTCACTACATTTGTCGAAATTAGATTTGTATATATATTCCAAAATATATTTCAGCAAGAATTTGTGAACCATTCAGCCTGATTTTAAATACTCCTGCGGATTTGGAAAAAATTCTCCCATTCAAAGAACACTGGGAAGGTAATATGAAGCATAGGTCACCGCTTTCTTTTCTTAGTTGGTGGCTTAGAAGACTTCCATTTTCCGGCGGAGAAAATTTTCTCGAGATAAAATTCCTCGATAATATTCATTTAAATTGTTTGTGGTAAAAATGCCCCGCGGACATCGTCGTTCTGCATGTACCAATATCAAATGGGGCGTTACATCAGCAGTAATGAAGCAATTTGGCTCATATTTTCGTTTCATATACATGAAAGATATCCAACAGTTGTTCATCTTGCTGTGCATCTTGAAAATGGTCAACGTGTGTATTTTACAGTTGCAAATGCTGCTGATAGAGCTGTTTCACCGCCAAATACGACGTTAACTGCTTTTTTTAAATTGTGTGCAGTTGATCCTTTTGCGAGAACATTATTGTATGCTAAAGTACCAACATATTTCATTTGGATCGCATCAAAAAAGGAGTTTCAAAGGCGTAAGCAAGGAAATCCTGTTGATGGATATACCAATGTGTTTTCCAGCGATGCTTTGGGACGTGTTTATACTGTGCACCCAAACAATGACGAATGTTTCTATTTACGTTTGTTATTATTTAATGTGCGTGGACCAAAATTGTTTTCGGATTTAATAACAGTCAATGGAGTGGTATGTGCAACGTATCGAGAAGCGTGCCAAAATCTGAATTTATTGGAAAATGATAGTCATTGGGATGATACTATTGCCGATGCATGTGTAAGTGCCCATCCACATCAAATACGAATTTTATTTGCAATTATTTTGACAACATGCTTCCCATCAAATCCATTGATTCTGTGGACAAAGTATCGAAACAATTTGGCGGAAGATATATTGAATCGAGTTCGTCGGTCGACTTTTGATCCAGTGTTGGAATATACACCAGAAATATATAATGAACAGCTATGGGCACGGAAGCTGTTTAGGAGCCGCGCTCTCTCACTCATGTATACGTACACAAAAACAAAAAAGCAAGCAGAGTAATGAAAATTGATTCAGTCTGACTAAAAACTCGAAGCAAGTCAGACGTGTGCCACATCGCGCGAATAGAGAGAATATAAATAGACGAAAAAGTACATTGTAGAAAAGCGAATTCAAAAATTTTTGACTGCGTTTGTTGCTCATACCGCTTCATTTATGCGCGTTAATTTAAAGAAATATTGTAATATTACACGTTTTTAACACGTTTTTTTTTTCTATATTTAGTAGTTTAATGGTTTATATAAAAAAGAAATACAGACATTTATTGACGGACCAACATTTGGAAAACCTATTAAGAATAAAAACTTCTACTGCAAATATCGATTTCGATGAGATTATAAGGTTTTCAAAACCATAAATTGAACAACCAAAAGGCTTTTCCTGTTACAGTTATGAAAAAAGCAATTCTGTTTTATAAATTTTTATTTCACGCAAAATATTTTTTCCAGTGCCACGCATACAAATATGCACGCAAAACAACAATGTAGTGGTGCCCATACCTGATAATGAAGCATTGATAATAATTGAAGATTTGTGTTTGGCTATTGGTAGTAAAGCATTAGCACAGTTAGGACTAACTGAATCAAATCGTTATATGCATGATATTTTCGAGCTTGAGTTACAACGTGAACTGCGATATGATTGCGACGAATTGAGTGCATATGTAGTGGAAAACCTTTCAAAATTAAATGCTGAGCAAAAGGTGGCATATGACACAATCACCCAAGGTGACAATAGTGGAACTGGTGGCTTTTTTTCTGTACGCACCTGGTGGCACTGGAAAATTTTTTTTGATTTCTTTGATTTTGGCAACGTTACGTTCCTCGAAAAAAGTCGCATTAGCATTGGCATCGTCTGGCATAGCGGCTACTTTATTAGATGGCGGCCGAACAGCACATTCTGCGCTCAAATTGCCTTTGAATATTCAAGTTATTGAAACACCAATATGCAATATTTCCAAAACATCAGGAACGGCAAAACTATTAAAGTGTTGTGACAGCATTATTTGGGATGAATATACCATGTCACATAAAAAATCAGTGGAAGCACTAGACCGAACTATGAGAGATATTCGAGATAAACCTTATTTATTTGGTGGTGCATTGATATTGTTGTCAGGTGATTTCAAACATTGCCAGTTATGCCCAGATCAACTGCAGCTGACGAAATCAATTCTTGCTTGAAATCTTCGTACCTATGGATTCTGGTTTGATCAATTTGCCATCTGAGTTTTGTCATTTCACACAGTCCAGAGATGTATTGATTGCAAATGTTTTTCCGAATATTACGGAAAATTATAAAAGTCATGCTTGGTTGAGCGAGCGAGCCATTTTAGCAGCGAAAAACAAGGATGTCAATGATTTGAATTTAGCGATTCAATCAAAAATTCCAGGCGATTTAGTGTCGTATAAATCAGTTGATACGGTAACCAACCAAGATGCGGTAGTGAATTACCCTATAGAATTCCTTAATTCATTGGATGTTCTTGGACTACCACCCCATAACCTTCGATTGAAAGTTAGAGTCACCGTCATCATGCTTCGAAATATCAATCAGCCACGTTTGTGTAATGGTACGAGAGTTGTTGTTAAGAAGCTAATGACAAATGTTATTGTGGCAACAATCTTGACTGGCAAATTTAAAGGCGAAGAAGTGTTGATTCCACGCATCCCAATGATACCTAAAGAGTTGCCATTCGAATTCAAACGACTTCAATTTCCAATTGGTTTAGCCTTTGCTGTTACTATCAATCAAGCTCAAGGTCAATCGTTAGCAGTTTGTGGTTTAAATTTGCAATATCCGGTGTTTTCACACGGTCAGTTATATGTGGCCTGTTCGCGTGTAGGAAAACCATCCGTTTTATTCATTTACACCGACAATGTGAATGGAAAAATAAAAATGTGGTGTACCAAAGAGCGTTACAATGAAAAAATTTAAAGAATTTAATAAATTGATGTTACAGAATGAATTGTGGGATTATTGGTATTGGTGGTATTGGTGGTTTGGTGTTATTGGTGGTATTGGTAGTATAAGTGGGATTAGTGGAACGAGTGGGATTAGTGGTACAAGTGGGATTAGTGGTACAAGTGGGATAAGTGATTCAAGTGGGATTAGTGGTACAAGTGGGATTAGTGGTACAAGTGGGATTAGTGGTACAAGTGGGATTAGTGATACAAGTGGGATTAATGGTACAAGTGGGAATAGTGGTACAAGTGGGATTAGTGGTACAAGTGGGATTAGTGGTACAAGTGGGATTAGTGATACAAGTGGGATTAATGGTACAAGTGGGAATAGTGGTACAAGTGGGATTAGTGGTACAAGTGGGATTAGTGGTACAAGTGGGATTAGTGGTACAAGTGGGATGAGACCGGTTAGAGCCTAGATGGCGCGAAGGCTCGCGGAGCGAGCCTTGGCGACAGCTAGTTAAGAATAAAATAAATTTAGAAAAAAAATTGATTTTACAGACGTTGAGAGTTATAGGCTGTTTGCCTGAGAAATGCGAAAATTAGAGTTGTGCCGATTTAGTGATTAGTGTGCGATATAATAAATTTACTATAAAATCTCAATCAAATTATTTTGAATTGATACAATATTTGTTTTTGTAAAATAAAACGTTGCTTCCACGGCCGTGCTTATGAGAAGTCAATAAAAGCTAATTCACCCCAAAATACTGGCAACGCCAATAGAATATTTGAAGCTTACCCTGGCGATCATCTGATGTCCTTTCCATCTACCCCAACTATAAAGACGACAAACATTCAATGAAATTGGATCTGACGAAGGTCGCAGAAACGGATAACGTTTTGCCACTGACAACGGTCAGCTAAAGGTGCTGAAATAAAACGACTACGTGATTCTTACCTCTGCTGGAACACAGAGAAACTGAAGAGGCAGAATCCACATCGTCTTCAAATATCTAATAAACAAACTGTCTTGACGGCGGTCATATAATCTCGAATAAGTGCGAACTGACGATGGTCATAAATTATTATCATCAAGGAAAACTCTGAGGGCATACTATGGCCTTGTGGCACAGGAAAGCTCCAAGCAACAATCTGCTCCAAGCAACAATCTGCTCCATACCGGGCAAGAAACTTTTGGTTATTGAAGGCGATTTAATAAAACCACTGGAACATGTGTGCTCCGCTTCATGGTTAAAGTAAAGAATTGATGACGAAAAAGTGCCTCTTTTAACAGTAAAAACCGTTAAAAATCAAGTGAAATGGCATCTAAGCACTTTTTCTTTACAAAAAATAGAAATTTCGTTATAAATTTAAATTATTTATTTATTCAACAGGTTGAAGGGTATTCAAATTTTCGAATTTTCAAATTCGATGCACAACATTCAATAGTTCGCGATCAGGAGCAATTGCTGGTATTTATAATTAGTATGTTTATATAAAATTTCATTTAAATGTATGGGAGTACGTTGTATGGGAGTACGTTCCCTGCAGAAATGAAGCGGTTAATTTCCTAAAAAGGACTGACCTTTAACCAGTCCCACATCGACCGGTCAAAATAGGACTCTTTCTTATAACGAAATCGGTTAGCCGGCGGTCAGTCCCCCAAACGACACTCATATTAACTTAGAAAATTTTTGTGAATTTCCTACAAAAATAATAGCAACTTATTCGAAGCATGCGAGAGCCAGTGGTAGCTCAGAGGATAGCGTGCAAGCTTACTAATCAAAATTCCGCAGGTTCGCTTGTTCAAATCCCGTGCCCATAAAACAATTATTCGAATAAAGATGTTCAAATAGAATTCTATAAATATACGCGCGAAGGGAGAGAGAGGCACATTGCCTACGCAAGGCTCTCGAATTTTTTTGACTCCATAAATAGAAACTTTCAAAAGAGACAGAGAGAAAAAGAGAGAAAAATTGGGCGCACCGCTTTATACACTTTTGTTGCTATCATGAATATGTCTATAAATAGAAACATTCAAAAGAGAAACAGAGAAAAAGAGAGAGAGATTGACGTGACGCTCTCAACAAAAAATCAAATTTTCGAATATTCTTTCGAATGACCCTTATGGGACACACCTACGGTCAGTCCCTCAGCGGACCGGTCCCTCTCCAATGACAGTCCCATGTTAAAAAGGTCAGTTGAATACATTGCAAGTGGAATTAAGAGGGGACTAGTAGTGGTAACATGAGGGACTGACCGAAGGCTACACTTGGGTCAGTCCATATTTCTGCAGGGTTGTATGGGAGTACGTTGTATGGGAGTACGTTGTATGGGAGTACGTTGTATGGGAGTACGTTGTATGGGAGTACGTTGTATGGGAGTACTTCTAAATGAAGCCATTTAATCAAATTAAAAAAAAATAAATACATTTCCTATACAAACTGCAAATGGTTATAACTTCTAAACTAGATAAACCCCCACATGCAAACGCAAAAGAAAATAGAATTATTTCCAGAAAAACAAAATCGAATCGAATATGCTACTTATGTTCAAAAATATTTTACAGAACAAGCATGTACTAAGTGCGATCACAGCCGTTATTAATAACGTAAATACAACGGATTGGCTCCTCATAAGCTTCGAATTTCAAACAATTTTGCCATACAACGGATTGGCTCCTAATACGGACTTCAAAAAATTGAAACTTTTATGATAATTTCCCACGCACGTTTGCATTGAAAATCAAAATAGAAGCCAACACTTAAAAAGTGTGACAGCTTCCCAATAAACACAACGATATCGTAACGATATCGAGGCAATATCGTTTTCTCTTAAAAATGTTTCGCGACGATAATTCGAGACGATATCGAGACGATTTCGATATCGTGAGAGTCACTTATCATTAGCGAATCGAGATTTTCATCGTCCTCCAATCGTTAACGAGCCTTAACTCGAATCGCTAGTAGAGCTGTAAAAGTAACGAAGAAGACAGTACCGGTATGTATTCGTTATTAAGCAATTAGGACTCGTTACTATCCTATCGTTACTAGTTACTACTGATATTTCATAAAGCGCTATGAAATGTTAACAAAACGAATCGATTGCTTGCGCGTAAAA
The DNA here is from genome assembly GCA_020466095.1 of Chlorops oryzae. NCBI lineage: Eukaryota > Metazoa > Arthropoda > Insecta > Diptera > Chloropidae > Chlorops > Chlorops oryzae. The sequence continues at coordinate 40,411,726 of CM035807.1, read as the reverse complement.
ATACTCCACAGCTTACTTCTTTTCTTGCCCATTGTAGCAATTAAACTGAACTGTCAATAAAATGTGGTACTTGAGTAACCTGAAAATTCGCGTTTAGATTAGGGAAACAGTCTCTCGAAAAGTACTGAAATGCTCCTTTGATGTTTCGTTTGCTTTTGCACAGGACAAAATATTGCGTTTGCACTTGAAACCAAATTGCCACTACGTAGACTAAAACTGATTTTCCCCAATCGTGACATCGCCTTAGCTGAAAAATCGCAAGGTACGCATAATACGAGTAACGAAATGTTTTCGTGAGTAACGTTTCGCTACTCGGTACGATATGGCGCACCCGTTACTCAGTAGCGAATACATGCGGTTTGTTACAGCTCTAATCGCTAGCGAATCGAGATTTTCACCGCTCTCGAATCGTTAACGGACGATTAGCAAAAAAATCATTAATTTTTATATTTAATGTAAAATTCAAATAACAGTCTTATTATAATACTATTTTCGGTACAAAAAAAAAAAAAAAAAAAACGGTTCTATTGCTGGTAACCACGCTTTTGAATCCACCGGCTGTGGGATTTGAACCTCTTGATTTCTAGTCATGTTTCTAGTCTGCTTACCCATTACGGCGTCTTCGCCGAATTGAAATGAACGACTTTTTTTCGTTTATAAGTTTGGCTTGATTCTATATTTACCTCGAATGCCTTCCGATTTGGAAACAAATTAACAAAACTACCTTCGAGAATTAAAGTTTCGTACCCAATAAACAAATGAACACAAAAACGTTAACGAGTTCGAATCGAATTCGTTTAATGCGACTCGCGCTCTACGAATTCGATTCGAATTCGATTCCAACTCGTTATCGTTTTTGTGTTTATTAGGTCCTACTTATTTTTCTTCTTTTCCCTTATGTGTTTCGAGTTAAAAACGAGTTCACTAAACTACTTTCTAGGATTTCGTTTTTCTCAAATTCGTAACGAATTTGTGGCGATATAATATCTTCGTTTTTGTATTTATTGGGCTAAAAATGACGACTAAGTGACGTCTTGAATAAAGAAGACTTGCCCAAAATATACTAATTGCTGAAACTAAGCACTATATTTACAAACGCATCGTACTGTGCCTATACTTTTGTATATGACATAATGTTACTTTTTCTTTGTTTTATTTAATTAAAATATGCAGTGACCTTATTTTATAATAAAATCAGGACAATTGAAAAGAAAACTTATTTCTTTGAATGCGAAAAATACTATTTCATTCAAACGATGAAATATAACGAAAAAAACCGCGCCCTAAGTCAGAAGTATTAAGTGTGCCTATACTTTAGTTGATGACTGTAGAAGTCATTCTATGTCTATGTACCAAATACGCGAAATCCCGGAAACGGTACAGTAAACGTAAACTTTTACCTTTTTTAAGGTTAATCACGTGTTCCCGAAATATTGAATTTGTTTTGCTTTGGTCATTAAGGGATATATTCTAAAGCTTCCGGCAATTCAAAACATCATGAAGAACACTTGTAAATACCCTGCGGCCTGTTGTTTCAGCCAACTAGTGATGGCATTCCTGAGTAGAGCTCAAAAGCTATCGATGGAACTAACGATAGTATCGAACGGTCCCACTTTTGTTCCTATTGCGCCCGTTTACACGTACGGGAACGATTATAGTTTCTGGGATCTTATTTTTTTGGTCCCTAGCTATGCAAAATGACTCCCTGATTCCAAATCAGATACCAGAAACGTCCGTGTTAATGCGAGTGCGCAACGCGTATCATGTAGGAGTGTAGGTCTATCTCTTCTTTTTCCTAATCCCTGCAATCTGAGGAAAAGAGAAGCACGCTATGGCAGCGAAATATTATATTTAGCTCCGTTCTGGTGAAATGCATTGCCACTTTTATTAGAACGAAGTTCTTTATGAAACGATAGCGACAGGGGACCTAGTCGAGAAAAAGTAAAAAACCGCTATAAAATCCGTGTTACCTAAATTGAAGTTCGCAAAAAAGGGTATAATAACCCTTGCAAAAAGAAAGAAATATACATATATTTACGTAAAATGACTTCCTGATGCGGCCGAGATATTATACTTTTTTAGGCGACACTTATTTCCGACGATATCCCGAAAAAACAATTAATTATTAAATTCAGAAACTACACAGACACATACAAGCATAAATGCATTCAAACAAAACAAAACAATATGTGGTGCTGCCAGACTGAACGTTTTCAGAATAACTCCGATTAGTAGGTTGTTGCAAATATATAAGGGCATTTTAGGTAGCTTATAATTTTTTTGCACTATCAAAGTATACGTCAATTCGTACATAATTAAAACATATGTATTTAAAATCATCGTCTGTACTCCGGGGGCTGCGGATGTAATATCGGTGTGAAAAATATCGATACTTTAAAACATCTTTATGTATGAAAATTCGCATTTTCGAGACTATCTCATTTGCGATGGAAAACCCTTTACACGAATGCTTCTTCAGTTCCAGTATATTCTGCTTAGGGAGCGTCCATAAATGATGTCACGTTTGGTGGGGGGGGAGGGGGTCAGCTCATCTGTGACAGTTTTGTGACATAGGGTGGAGGGGGGGTTCCCAAGCATGTTATGTCACACTTTTCATAGTAAAATTTGTTTTAAAAAATGCGTTAATTTTTGTACTACTTTAAGTGACAAAAATTATTTTTGCTCTTAAAAATAAAACTGTTACTAAGGAAGAAAACGTTGTTACCGTTGTTACTACAAACAAAATATAAAATAAAGATTTTGTTACATTAATTTTTTTATATGAAAAATAGCATCATATTTATAAATTAGTGATATGTGTCACAAAGTGCAAGCTAATTTAAGGTTTAATGTGTTAAAGTAGGCGTGAGATGTCAAACTCCATATAAAAAACATGTTAGCATATTTAACCTTAAATTAGCATTAATTGTGAATTGGCCTATACTGTTTTTTCATATTAATTGTGACGTGACACAGGGGGGGAGGGGGTTAGCTCATATGTAACAGGTTTGTGACAAAGGGGGGGGAGGGGGTCTAAAAATCGCAAAAAATGCGTGACATCATTTATGGACGCTCCCTTATCTAACTTAGCACTTTGAGGGCTCAACGCTGTTAAAGTAAATTGAAAGGAAGTAACGAGCTCACTACTTTGAAGAAAGGAAATCAGAGTTGAAATTTCGATGACAGGTCGACAGAAATATAGGAAATGTGTGACTTAAATGCAACCCTGTGAGTCCGATTACTTGTAATAAGTGTATGCGTTCAAGTAGCGAAAGTAAGTCAAAGTACTTATTTGTTTTTATACCTAGCGTAAGCAGGGTATATTAGGGTATCTTGTAACAGCCAGAATTACGCTCCGTAGATATAGACATATATATATATATATTCTTGATCAGGATCAAAAATTGAATCGATTTAGACATGTCCGTCTGTCCGTCCGTCCGTGTCCGGATCTCTTGTGAACCGGCTGGACCAATCAAGTCGAAATGTGGCACACAGGTATATCGGGGTCCGAGTATGATCCTAACTAAAAATGGAAGACATCCGCTCACTGCCACGCCCACAAATGAATTTAATGTGTTTTCAGTAAAATTCTTGTAACTTGCGAACCACTCAACACATTTCATTGATATTTGGTGTACTGGTAAACTACGAAAAGGGACATATCCTGGAAAAAAATGGACGCCGCCCTCCGTGAGCCACGCCCACAAATAAGGGCTTATCGTAACTTGTGAAGTAAAAGGCGTAGAAGCTTCAAATTCGCAACATAGGTTGACCAAGGCGAATGAAAGGAGTGGGAAAAAATTTTATGTTGCTCGCCCACTGCCACGCCCACAAATGTAGATTTTTCGTAACTTCCGAGGTAAAAGGCGTAAAAGCTTCAAAGTCGCAACATAGGTTGACAAAGGCAAATGAAAGGTGTAGGAACAAAAATTTATGTAGCCCGCCCACTGCCACGCCCACAAATGGAGATTTTTCGTAACTTCCGAAGTAAAAGGCGTAGAAGCTTCAAATTCGTAACATAGCTTCAGCAAGGCGAATGAAAGGTGTAGGAAAAAACTGTATGTGGCCCGCCCACTGCCACGCCCACAAATGAAGATTTTTCGTAACTTCCGAAGTAAAAGGCGAAGAAGCTTCGAATTCGCAACATAGGTTCACCAAGGCGAATGAAAGGTGTAGGGAAATAATTTATGTGGCTTGTTTGTTAATAAAATTAATATTTGGACGGCGTTCTTTTAAGAATTCAAGTGTTGTTAAAGACATTCTGATATGTTACTCAAAAATACAGCAAAAAATTTCGGGTAGGTGCGTTTTTCGCGTAAGTGCATAAAATTGTCTGGAAAATAATTGAATGCAGCTAAGCAGAATATACTGTATCGCATTTTCGCTTGTTAAAAACAGTTGAAAACAACAAACAGCCGTCTTGTATACATAAATTTTTCGATTAATAAAAACAATTGAGTTTTGCGAAAAACCTTGCTGCGAATTATATTTACTAACATTTATAAATACCATAACGAACTTCGTTCTTGTCTGGTGTCCTATGACACAACTCAACTTGTTTTTAATTTTGGGCGAATTTCGAGTACATTACATATAAAATATCTACCAAACTCATTAAATGATATGAAAAGCAAAAATACTAAATCAAATTCGTAGCCGTAGTCAAAAATGTATGTTAATTTAATACAAAATGAAAACATTCGTGCACGTTAACCAAAAACATATCGTAATACATATATTGAAGTTTCAATTATGAAATTTTCAAGCGATATAAAAAACCGAGCCGACGCCGCACAGTGTCGCGAATGTGGCCAAAAATGCCAAAAATGAAGATTGGAAATGCTTAAAATTTTTTACTGTTATGAATAGTCAATATTTATACTAAGAGTAATCAAAATAAATTTTCTTACTATGTTAAGCCGTTTAAGCGCAGCACGCTTTTAAAGTTAAGGCCTGTATCGAGCAGGCATGAACTGTCAAACTCCATATAAAAAAAAGTGCGCTAAAAGCCCGATAAATGGACTTCCGCCGTCAATTAGCAAACCCATATCCAGCACGAGTGAAATCAGTGTTGTGAAAATGACATCAGGGTTGCAATTTTTCGCACTTTTGGAGAAAAGTGGAGACTAGTTTAGCCAGTGAAATAAAGTGTTTTACATTTATTCCACCGCGAAAAGGCTGAATCGCAGTTGCGTAGACGCCCAAAAAAAAAGCTGAAGAATGGATGGCATGGAAGACCAATTTTTTGAAGCTGGACCATCTGTACCAAAAAGGCGGAGAACGATTTTTAGCTACGAGCTTAAACAACTGCTATGTAAAAAAGTAAAGGATTTCCCTTGTATTTCTTTTTAGTTGCTGGGCTAGCAAAATCACGGAAAGTCCAATTAACAAAGTTTCTTCAACCTTCGATTTCTGAATTTGCGACATATTTTTAACTTTTAAATTCCGTAGCACAAAGACCGCAGTGGCATACTTCCAATGGACGGCATGAGGCTAATTTGGCTTCCAAATTAGGTCCGTTGCAACGCTGCTGAAAAGGCTTGAGTCCACTCATTTGTTAAACGTAGAGTTCCTCAAGTTCGACACTCATAGCAACGCAAAGATGCTGGGAATTCGATGTAACGCCGTGACTGACTGCTCCTGGTATCGGTTGAATACGATGACATCCACTTCCGTTACCAAGCGGCAAATCCTATCGGACATTGCCAGGTTATTCGATCCAGCCGGATGGCTGACGCCGATTGTGATACGAGCCAAAGTCCTTATGCAGCAGCTTTGGCTGGAAAGCACTGCGTGGGATGAACGGGTTACTAGTGACGCACTAGCCAAATGCAATGCTTTCTTATATCTGCTTTTCATCGCACGGTTTCAGATTCCACGGTGGCTTCAGTATGAGCCTACCACGAGCATTCAAGTGCACGGATTTTGGGACGCGTCGGAGCGAGCATACTGCGCTGCCATACATCTTCGAGTTGAAACTCTCGAAAACCCCAACACTCTTCCGCTGAGCGCTAAATCAAAGGTGGCGCCTTTACAGACGGTGAGCCTGCCACGCCTCGAATTGTGTGCCGTGGTGTTGTTGTCCAAACTGGTAAAATCCATCAACGAGCAGCTGCGAATCCACGAGCATGACACCTTCTTATGGACTGATGCCTCAATTGTGCTAGCCTGGCTCAAACGACCCCCTAGTGCCTGGAAGACTTACGTGGCCAATCGAGTGTCGCAGATTATCACCAACACTGGCCATCCCCCTGGCACCATGTGAGATCGCAGGACAATCCGGCTGATTTGGGTACTAGAGGATCCTCGGCGCAAGATCTGCAAGAGAATCACCTGTGGTGGCACGGACCGTCGTGGCTAAAGAAACCTGCTAGGGATTGGCCTCAGCCGAAGACTCCATCCGCTCCCATTCTCGAAGAACGAAAAGTGCAATCGTTCACCGCCATTATCACACACGAAGACCTCCTCGAACGCTTCTCGTGTTTCGATCGCGCATTGCGAGTCCTAGGGTTCGCATGGCGATTCAATCAGCGAACACGAAAGGCAGCTGGCCCACCAGAATTCTCCCATGTGCTCTCTCAACGAGAACTAACAGCGGTAAAAATTTGTCTTATCGTTGCGGAGCAGAAACGATATTATCCGGAAGAATATGAAGAACTAATATGGCATTCAGACCGCATCGAAATCCCGGGATTTCGGCACTTTTGAGGATTTCAGCCGATATCCAGTCAAAATCCAGCGGATTTCCTATACAAATGAATGTCAAACAAAATCCGCTCAGAAATTGGATTTCAACGAAATCCCGAGAAAAATCCGGAACAAGCTGAATGCAACTCTGTGTTTTTCGATATGTATCGAAGAAATGCTGCAACACTACTGTCAAATTAAGGAAAAACCAAAGTAAACAAACAGGCAATTCTGCCACACGCAAACGAAAAATTCCCTACAAACTTAAAAAACAATCCCCACAATTCTTTACGTTTTTCCCTACCACAAATATCGTTATATATTTTTTAAAATAACAGGTTGGCTGATAAGTCCCCGGTCTAACAAAGAAAAACAAATTTTTTTTGTCAAAATTCGTTTTTATTATTCAACAAAGTTCCCTTCAAGAGCGATACAACGATTATAACGACCTTCGAATTTTTTGATACCATTTTGGTAGTACTCCTTCGGTTTTGCCTCAAAATAGGCCTCAGTTTCGGCGATCACCTCTTCATTGCAGCCAAATTTTTTCCCTGCGAGCATCCTTTTAAGGTCTGAAAACAAGAAAAAGTCGCTGGGGCCAGATCTGGAGAATACGGTGGGTGGGGAAGCAATTCGAAGCCTAATTCATGAATTTTTGCCATCGTTCTCAATGACTTGTGGCACGGTGCGTTGTCTTGGTGGAACAACACTTTTTTCTTCTTCATATGGGGCCGTTTTGCCGCGATTTCGACCTTCAAACGCTCCAATAACGACATATAATAGTCACTGTTGATTGTTTTTCCCTTCTCAAGATAATCGATAAAAATTATTCCATGCTCATCCCAAAAAACAGAGGCCATTATCTTGCCAGCGGACGTTTGAGTCTTTCCACGCTTCGAAAACGGTTCACCGATCGCTGTCTACTCAGCCGACTGGCGATTGGACTCAGGAGTGTAGTGATAGAGCCATGTTTCATCCATTGTCACATATCGACGCAAAAACTCGGGTGTATTGCGAGTTAACAGCTGCAAACACCTCTCAGAATCATCAACACGTTGTTGTTTTTGGTCAAATGTGAGCTCGCGCGGCACCCATTTTGCACAGAGCTTTTTCATATCCAAATATTGATGAATGATATGACCAACACGTTCCTTTGATATCTTTAAGGCCTCTGCTATCTCGATCAACTTAATTTTACGGTCATTCAAAATCATTTTGTGAATTTTTTTGATGTTTTCGTCGGTAACCACCTCTTTCGGGCGTCCACTGCGTTCACGGTCCTCCGTGCTCATTTCACCACGCTTGAATTTTGCATACCAATCAATTATTGTTGATTTTCCTGGGGCAGAGTCCGGAAACTCATTATCAAGCCAAGTTTTTGCTTCCCCTGTATTTTTTCCCTTCAGAAAACAGTATTTTATCAAAACACGAAATTCCTTTTTTTCCATTTTTTTTCACAATAACAAAAGTTGCTTCACAAAAGACGCTCTATCTCACAAACTAATTGACTTACAGACGTCAAATTTTGACACGAATCATTTGAAGGTTGCCACTATATAAAAATAATATGCATTTAATACTAGCGACGCCATCTATGTGTCAGACCGGGGACTTATCAGCCAACCTGTTAATATGCCTCTTGCATACAAAAATATATGAGTAGCCATGAATATGGTAGGCTAATATTTTTGAGAATCTTTCAGGGTAGTCTGGAACTCCGAATCGTACTAAAGTCATATGAAATTTTGTTTGTTTGTTTTTTTTTTTTTCAATATAAAATGTTTCTTTCAAAAAATAAGTTTTTTTGTTGTGGTTCAAGTAAAACTGATTTCATTAAAAATATTAATAGGCCTTATCTTGCAGCGGTAAATAAAACAGTTTTCAATTTATTCAAAAAAGCCTATACAAATACTATTTCAATTTTCAAATTTCCAGACTATCGACGCTTATCGATAGCTTCTACCGAACTTTTCCACATAAACACAGTTTGGCATAGTTTTTATTTTGTCTTTTTAATTTTATGACAACCAAATTTATACATTTGCCGATTTTAAGAAATCGGTACTTTTGTCCCTACAAGTCATTTCTTGTTTTAAAAAATCCCTTAAAATGTTTAAGGAAATTTCCCTACAATTGGCAGCACTACAAACAGATGAATGGCAGTCAAACTAAATCCTCTCAATGGCGATATTGTCGTGTGAACGCTTGGATTTCGATATGGATTTCACGAAATCCAAGAGCCGAAATCCCGTTATTTCGGTGCTCGTCTGAATG
>CM035807.1:40056873-40402662 GCA_020466095.1 Chlorops oryzae | reverse complement strand
GAAGAACCAGCAAGCCACCTCATGTGTCACTGCCCGAGTCTGGCCAGGAGAAAATCCAGGCTGCTCGACTCCTTCTTCTTCTCCTCCCTCACCGAGCCAACATCTGTTCGAATAAAAGACATGGCTCGCTTCATACATGAGTCTAACTGGCTCCACCAAAGGCGTAACTAGGAAGGCATGCCTTCCCTCGTGGTATCACAACGGGCCCATATGCGGCCTAAGTGTGTCCCCTTAAAGGGGGCAGCCACCCTAACCTAACCTTACCTAACGCTAGTCAATTAATGATATTCAATTATAGTTCTGTTCACTTTTGGAGGTGCATTCAGAAGAATTGACCGTCAATTTCTGTATTTTTTCCATTTTTACATATCGTTTTGCTCATATTTTAAACATTTTCCAGAGTTTCCAAAAAAATTTAACATCGAAAGAAAAAATCGATTTTATTAAAAATCGAAAAAAACATAATCGATTCTAAAAAAATCGATCGAAAGCCAAAAAAATCGATTAAATCGAAACTTTGAATGTTTTTTTTACAACCCTATCACTTGTTACAATCGGTGTCTTAGTTTTTAAGCTATAGACATTTGAACTTGCAATAGTTTGATTTTTTAAGTCACTTGAAGACTCGATTTAGACATGTCCGTCCGTCTGTCTGTTTGTATACAGTTTTCTTATCGAAGGAGTTGAGTTATCTCGACAAAGTTCGGTACGCGTGCTCACGGGGACATAAGTAAGAACAAGTTCGAGAATGGACCAGATCGGATCATTTTTAGGGGCACCTCCAGTACTAGGGTCTGTTACGAAAATCACAAAAACTCTAAAATCGAAGTTTTTCAAGATGTTTAAATGAAATTTGGTATTTAAACATTCTTAAAGGCAATTCTATGATTTCCAAATATTGGAAAAGTGGGCGTCGCAGAAGGGTTTTTTTCGAAAATTGTCTCCTCCACCCGAAATTCAAATGGAACTTGAACGAAATTTGGCACTTATGCTTCCTTTGTAGCCATAAACATTCTCTCCACAAATTTCTTGGAAAGGTCCATTATTAAGGGTTACTCCAGTTCTAGGGTCTTTCACAAAAATCCCAAGACTGCTCCAAAATCGGACTTTTTCGAAATTCTTCAATGAAGCTTAGAATTTGAGCGTATATTTAATCCTCCGATTAGAATTCAAAAAAACTGGGAAAGTAGGCGTGGCAAAGTGGTGGTTTTCATAAAGAAATTTAACAAAAGTCGGTATATGGAGCCCTTTATAGCCTTAAATAACTCTTGATATGAAAAACTATTTGAACATGTGTGTCTGTGTCGGGTATTCAATTGTCAGGGTCACCTGACTATAACACCCTTACTTTTTTTTCATTCCTTTCGTGTTTTTTAACATAAAAATGGACAATCGAAGGTTTTTGTTCTGCTGCTGTGCAGCAAATTATACTAAGTGCGTACTTTTATTCTTAATGGTGATAAATTTTAAAATGTCCGTTGCTTGTTGTTTTCAACCGTTTTTCACAAGCGAAAATGCAATACAGTACATTCTGCTTAGCTACATTCAATTATTTCCCAGACAATTTTATGCACTTTCGCGAAAAATGCACCTACCCGATTTTTTTTTAGCTGCATTATTGAGGCACATATCAAACGAGCAGCACACAAGCTATCCCCTCTCTTTCCGGAAGGTGATACTACAAGAAATGCGAGCAGCAAAATGACGATGAACGTAATGATGCAGACCTGAAAATTTTAGATACCCCATCGCCGAAAACTCAAAATTCATTGGTGATCAGCATTCCACTCAGTCGGTTACGGAAAGCACCGGTGACAGACGAAATGCCAAGAACCAAAGCTAGCCGCGTTCATCATAACGTATTCTTCACGGTGTTATGTTTGTTTCTGTTACCGCTGGCTTTATGCCCACCAATCAACTTCACACAATTTAACATGAATCCGGAAATATACTTCGAGCACATTGGATTAGTTAAACTGTCAACAACGAATTGGAATATCGTAGTCTACTACGACTTTGAGCCGTATCATAAAGAGTTGGACTTGCTTGGCATTGGTGTAAAAAACCTAAAATCATTATGCCATCAAACAACCAACGACACGACGTGGAACTCGTTGGCTTCGTATTTTGTCGAAACACTCGAGAAATTACAGGCAAAATTTTATTTGCTAGATGTCAAGAGAAGTAAGCGAGGAGCTGTTGATATCGTCGGAAATCTCGCAAATTCTCCACTTGGCGTTCTCGACTCAAAATACGAAGACAAACTGTCCGAAACTATCAAACAGCTGAAAGTAGACGACAATCACCTTGAGCTGTTGCTAAAGAATCAAACATCGCTAATCGATTCTGCTATCAACATAATATATATACCATGCAAATGTTCATCATGGTATCATCATTACAGCGTACTCAAACTTCTATCATGGACGTTCTAATTGACGGTCATCATGGCAAAATAATTCCATTTTTACTCACTCCAAAACAACTCTCAAAGGACATCACGCAAATAAAATCATATTTGCCTCAGCATTTACAGCTGCCGATCGACACTTATAACCTTTTAAATATTTACAACCTAGTCACGGTTAAAGGAATGGTAGCAGAAAGCCATGTCATCTTCACAATACAGTTCCCACTATCCGATGCGAAAGAATTTCAATTAGTCAACATAGTACCTGTAGTGGCCATTACAAGCAACAGTTTAATAACAGTCAATCCGACTGCTTGCCATAAGTCCACATCGAGATGCTTTTTTCTCTCTTTCTCTCTGATACTCAATTACTGTCCTGCTTGCAGCTTAAAGCAGATTCGTATCTCTGCCTGACTTTGCTTTTTTATGATATGATGCCTGGACATTATGGCAGAGACGTGAGCCATCAAATCAGATAGTTTCATTGTCAACCGTTGTTTCAAATGCATGTTTTAATTTTCTAAACAAATTTTTTTAACCTAATATCAAGGTCTTCACTATAACCCAGGAGAACGCACTAGTGGAGTATTTGATGAAGTGCGTTAAGCACTATTACGGCCTGAGCATCAACGAACTCAGACAATTGGCTTATCAGTTCGCGAATAAAATAGATGCAAATTACCCGACATCATGGAACGAGGAGAAGAAAGCAGGCTGGCACTGGTATTATGGATTCATGGCGCGACATCCAGAACTATCATTGCGGACACCCGAGCAGACGTCGATGAATCGCGTTAAGGCTTTCTGTGAAGCAAATGTCAAGGCTTTCTTCACAAATTTGGGTGATCTCCTAGATAAATTCCATTTCCCCCCTGGTCGAATTTACAACAGCGATGAAACCGGTTTCTCTACCGTCCCAACGAAAGTCGGCCGTATTATCGCCATAAAAGGCATGAGACGAGTTGGCAAATTGGAAGGTGCTGAACGGGGAACCATGATCACCATGGCTTTGGTCATCGACGCCAGTGGAAACAGTTTGCCGCCTTTCTTTCTTTTTCCAAGGAAGAAAGTGCAAACATGTTTCTTAGGCAATGCGTCTCCCGGTGCAGGTAATTAAATTTTTTATCTAAGGACGGTTTCCGTGCGAAATATAATCGCATTTGCCATCTTATTTTGGCTTTAGATTTTGTATGTTTTGCAATTTTCTTCATGAATTTATTAGTTTAACTGGTTTTCTTTTCGACAGTTGGTTTTGAAAATGATTCAGGCTGGATGTGTCAACCTGAATTTGTTCGGTTCACGCAGCACTTTATAACTTTTGCACGGCCGTCGTTGGAGTCCCCGGTATTGCTTTTGCTTGACAATCACAGCTCACGTTTATCTGTGGAAGCGCTCGATTTGGCCGTGCAGAATGGCATCCAAATCCTCTCCTTTCCACCACACTGTAGTCACAGATTACAACCATTAGACGTCTCTGTCTACGGCCCAGTTAAAGCTGTCTACAAGTCACAGTGTTCAGCTTGGCAAAAAAACAATGCCAACAAAGAAAGTTTTCATGCAATTTCTTTGTTATTTTGAAATTTTACGTTTCAACATTTTTTAAGGTGTCGGAAATTCGTCATATAGCAGGAATTGTCTCTAGGACACTCGACCTGGCTTTAAATCCAAGGAAAATCAAGGCGGGCTTTCCATCAACCGGAATTTGTCCGTTTGATCCAGATATCTTCAGCGAAGTAGATTATATCGAAGCTGTCGAATACAACGAGAAAGAGATTTCCAATGAAGGTGATGACGAAAATTATCAACGCCAAATTGTCATGCTCGATGAAGCAGTTGGGAATGTCGAGAAAATCGCCACCACACCTAAGCCATGTCCACGGCCCCCCTTAACAATGCAACAGTTTTATTTTTTGGGAAAAACGACGTTAAAATATTAGCAAACATTATCTTAAAAAATAAAATCATTGTAAGTTTGACTTATATTGACTATTGTTTTTAAATCAGTGAAGTTAACCAAACTAGTCTTTAATGGTCATTCGCTGGCCCCTTGAGTACAGCTGGAAAACAATCGATGTTCACAACCATCAATTACCAAATTAACACGACACGTTTTAAACGTACTACTATGTATAGTAGGCATCATTGTTAGTGGCTCCGTGCATTTTGGCCGCGTGAATTAAGCCCGCGATAAGTTCTTTGTCGCGGTCTTAATTCATTTTGCGAATGAAATAAGGCCGCAACGAAAAAATGTATTTTGACCGCGCGGTCTTAATTCATTTTGCGAATGAAATATGACCGCGATAAAAAATCCAATTTTTATCGCGGTCAAAATTCATTTCTTCATTGCGGCCTTATTTCATTCGCAAAATGAATTAAGAATGAATTCAGACGAAATATTATCAATTACACTAGTTTACACCGAAATGCTCCAAGAACCAAAGATCTGAATTCTATAGTGAAATTTTCCGCAGATTCCGAAAATGGCAAAAAAAAAAATTTTCTATCGGACGGTTTTCCCGTTATTTGAGAAAACCCGTTTTTTCGGAAAATATTTTTATGTCATTGGTTTTTTCGCTATAACACCGCTATTTTTTAATCGAAAAATCAAAGTAATACACAGTTGTAAAGCTTATACTCCAGCGCATAAATTGGTGCATCGAACGTTTCTACACATCTAATACTTAAATTACTACATCGTAAAGTGTAGAGGAAAAAATCTTTTTTTAGATTTTTTACCATGTTTTAAATTTTTCAGATAACGGCGATTCTACACCAGACCCGGTAAAAACTTGTTAGGCCTTGGATTTCAAAGCCAATTCAATTCGAAACATTTTTAAGTACCCAAACTTCAAAATCGGTTAAGTATTTTTAGGGCCGTTTTCTAATGTCCCTTGTAAATTTAAAGTGAGCTGCAAAGTTCACTTTAGCACTTTTTCGCTTTCTCGTGTCAACTTTAGAGTTAACTTGACGATTAATTTATCGGGAGGTTCATCCTCCCTTTAAATTGTACTGCCAGGTTAATTGCCAATGTCAACACAAACAGCTGATTGAAATTCGGGCAAATTGTTTGAAAATTTATTTAAAAGATATTTGTGTTCACCATGGAAAATAGACGTGTGTTTCAAATAAATGCTATGTTTGAAGGAATGGAAAGGCGGAATATACCACATAGAATATTTCAGCAGAGGCCGGACTTTTTTGCCGAATATGGCGATGAAGCTTTTGGCAAAAGATTTCGATTGTCGAAAAGAACATGCTCCATTGTTCTGGAGAAAATTTCCAACCAAATCGCACCACATTTCGAAAAGTTTGTGGTATCTACAAAATAATAAAAAGAACAAAAAATATAGACGTATTTTATTTTTAGGCAAAATACAGTGTCAGCAAAAATGAAACTGTTGATAGCTCTTCGTTTCTATGCGACTGGAAATTTTCTGATAACAGTTGGAGACTTTAGTGGCGTAAGCAGGCGCGCAGCCAGGGGGGGATTTTGGGGGTTCAAACCCCCCCCAAATTAAGGAAAAAATACACCACACAGCCGCTTAAATTTCTACACCGCCGTCCTACAAACTCTTTTATTAAGTTTTATGATGCAATAATTTTAGCTCTTGACCGAATTTCCTCTTGGAATGTTAAAAATGTGTCAAGTCAGTCTAATTTATTAAAATGTGCCTTACAAAAAGGCGAATTTCTTATATCTCTTCATTGTATAAACCAAGTTTTTAGTTACACATTTGTTTTATGTAAATATTTACAAGGTAGAAACATTGATCTCAAATATGCTGTTGTCCTAGCAGATATATGCTTAGAGAATATTCAAACCTTAAGAAGTAACGCTGAGGAAGAATTTCAGAAATTGTTTAAAAACGCTGAGAAGCAAGCTTTATCAAGCGGACTTATTTTGCAAAAACCTAGGCTCGCACATTCTCAGGACCACGAAGCACATTTTCATACTAAAAGTGTTGAGAATTATTATCGTATTTCCCTTTATTTACCTTTTGTCGATGCATTTATTGTCAACTTAACCAATCGCTTTTCAAAACACAAGGATATTCTTCTTGGTTTTCAAGTTTTATTTCCTCAAAGCGATACTGCAAAAGTTGATGATTTTTTAGACAAATTTAAAAAACTCTTTCAGTTTTATCAAGATGATTTAGAGGGAAATTTTGATGATTCAAAAATGGAGCTCACTATTTGGTATAAATTAATTAATAATTTAGAAAAAAATGAAAGACCAAAAACAGTGTTTGACGCTATAAAATTTTGTAAAAAATATATTTTACCAAATATTTTTATTTTATTAACTATTTTGGCTACTCTTCCAATAACCACATGTGAAAATGAGAGATCGTTTTCAACTCTCCGCCGACTCAAAACTTATCTTAGATCTACAATGACAGAACAGAGGTTAAATGCCTTAGCACTCCTCCACGTCCATCGAGATCTTACTCCCAGTGTAGAGGACATACTAAATAAACTTGCTGAAAGCAAGCGAAGACTTAACATTGCACTTTAAATTGAATAAGTTCCTTCGAAAATACTTTTTTTTACTTTGTACACCTTATAAAAATGTAAAATATTTATGTAAATATATTTTAATTATCTATTTTGTAAGCTTTTTACGAAAATAAAAACAAAAAATATTTAGAAAAATTTTCTGCGAACCCCCCCCAAATTGAAATCCTGGCTGCGCGCCTGGGCGTAAGTATTAGTACTGCAAGCCGAGCCGTCCAAGAAGTCTCGTTTGCTATAGCAGCTTTGTTCAACTTCTATATACATTTTCCGAATGACGCCGAACAGCAGCACCACACAATAGCAGACTTTTATAAAATTGCTAGATTCCCAAAAGTCATTGGTGCAATTGATTGTACCCATATTAGAATACAATCGCCCGGAGGAAATAATGCAGAAATGTTTCGAAACAGGAAAGGGTTTTTTTCAATCAATGTACAAGCAGTGTGTAACGCACAGTTGATGTTTGAAGACCTAGTTGCGAGATGGCCCAGATCAGCGTACGACAACAATATTTTCAAGAATTCCCGTTTAAGCTTCCGATTAGAACATGGTGAATTTGAGAACTGTCTAATTCTGGGCGACAGCGGTTATAAGCAGTGCAACTATATGATGACTCCATTGTTGAACCCACATACAGAATCTGAAAGCTTGTACAATGAGTCCCAATTTCGGACTCGAAATGTTATAGAGCGATGCTTCGGTGTATGGAAACGACGTTTTCCAATTTTATCTTTTGGTATGCGAGTAGCTACGGATACAAGAATGGCAATTATTGTGGCATGTGGTATGTTGCATAATATTTGTTTTCGATGACTTCCTTCAAGTCTTCTACTAGACTGATCAAAATTGTTTCTTCTTGTGGGCTATAATTTTTACCCCTTATTTTTTTTTTTTAAACGCAGTTCGTTATTTTCCATTTCTATTCCAATTGTTTGGCCCTCGAAAAACAGCTGAATACAGCTACCATATTTTCATATATGCTCAATATTCATTTATTAGAAAGATAAGATAATCAAACTTGTTTTATCGAGAGGATAAATTTATCATGCCAACAACTAAAGTGAACTTTGTGAGGGACATTAGAAAACGGCCCTTAAAGTTATAGCCAATTTTCCAAACAAACCCAAAATGAATATTTTTAAAGATTTATGAAAAGATGCAGCGGCCCGCAGTGGTATTGCTCCATACATTTCTTGGAAAAAATAGAAGGATGCTCCTAGGATCATGAAATTTTGCACAGCTAATTTTTTGAGCCTAGTCAAGAAAAATTGCAAAAATGGTCAAAATCGGTCTAAATCAGTCAAAATCGGCCAAAATCGGTCAGTACCTAGGGATACCCCCCATAGAGCTTTATTACAACTTTATATGGGCGGTACATATAAATGTAGGCCGATCTTAACGAAACTCGGCCAGAAGGTTTGGAAACCAAAGTCATAGTTCTGTGGTATAAATGATTGAAGTGTTCGGTCCTTAGGATGTACCTTCCTTGGACCAATAGTAAAAATTTCTGCATATTTTCATTTAATAATAGGCGATAAAATAGGCTATAACATTCAAAATACTTAACCGACTTTTAAGTTTGGGTGCTTAAAATGTTTCGAATTGAATTGGCTTTAAAACCCAGGGCCCAACAAATTTTTACCGGGTCCGGTGTAGAATCGCCATAATCTTGAAAATTGAAAACGTGTTAAAAAATCATAAAATTTTATTTTCTTTCTCTACATTTTACGATGAAGTAATTTAAGTATTTGAGGTGCAGAAACGTTTATCAGTATATCTGTTATATGCGCTGCGACATTAGCTTTACAACTGTATATTATTTGTATTCCTCGAAAAATAGTGGTGTTATAGTGAAAAAACTAGTTAAATAAAAAAAATTCGAAAAATCGGTTTTTTTGCCATTTTCGGAATCTGCGGAAAATTTCACTATAGAATTCAGATCTTTGGTTCTTGGAGCATTTCGGTGTAAACTAGTGTAATTGATAATATTTCGTCGGAATTCATTCTTAATTCATTTTGCGAATGAAATAAGGCCGCAACGAAAAAATGTATTTTGACCGCGCGGTCTTAATTCATTTTGCGAATGAAATAAGGCCGCATTGAAAAAATGAATTTTGACCGCGCGGTCTTAAGTCATTTTGCGGATGAAATAAGGCCGCAACGAAAAAATGAATTTTGACCGCGATAAAAAATCCAATTTTTATCCATATTTCATTTGCAAAGTGAATTTAGGCCGCGACCAAAAACTTATCACGGGCTTAATTCTAGCGGCCAAATTTCCATCCACCATTGTTAGTTTCGATAAACAAGTTAGTTTTGAATGCGTCATTTTATATTCCAAGTGAACGAATTTATTGAAATTTTATCAGCATTGCGTTGCAGACAACCATTAGTCGATAGTTTCGAATATCAATAAATAGTGGAAAAAGTTACAACTATTGATACTATCGATAGTGCCATCTTTAGTTTGCCAGCTATAGTATCGATAGTGCCATACATTTTATTCCATCTGTAACATTCAGTCGTGCCAGCAAGTAGCAAAAAAAAGTGGAAAAATTCCAAATGGAAATAAAACATTAAAATGGATATATTAAATGTAATAGGCTAAATCATAGGATTTAAGAAAATTTGACGTTTGACCTTTTAAATCAAGACTATTTAAATATTGTTCTTAAATTTCGTGATTTAGACATATTTAAACAACAGCCTATAAATTATAAAAGAAAATATAGACCTCCCTGCCATAGATATTTTAAATATTGTTGGAAGCGTGGGGTTTTCCCTTTTTTTTTTTTTTTTTTGGGTCCCCCCTTCATTAAATGCTGGGTACGCCCTTGTTTTAATGCATGAAACACCAAAAAAGCTGCATATGTAGCTGTTTATGCAATATAGTGTTAAATGAATTTCGTCACAAAGTTATGCTATGAAATGAACGTCAACAATTCCAAATTATGAAAAATAAGTGAACATTTTAAATGAACTGCGAACTCTACAAATATTTAAAATGCCAGGTTAACAGTACCTAAATATAGGAGCCACGATTAACACATAAAACTAAAGAACTAATTTAATTAAGTTCAAGTACTTACTTAATTTTCTCTTCATCCTTCTTTGAGAAGAACACATTACGTTTAAGCATTATCATAGGTTCGTCAAACTTTTTTTCAAGTAGACTACCCTGGCCAAATTTCTCTAGAAAATTTTGCCACGCGATGCGAATAGCAAACGGCCGATGATGAGATTTCAGTTGAATTTCCAAAAGTTTACTAACCATCCAGAGGCCGAAGATACTTTGAGCTAGTAATTTGTTGGCTATTCCCAGTTCTTCACAGCCGAGGGCAGCAGCTAACATCACTTGCGCTGGGCATTGGGCAGTTCCTTCAATTTCCATGTGCACAGCAATACGTGACATTAAATAAACACAAGAAGGT
Source organism: Chlorops oryzae (assembly GCA_020466095.1). Lineage (NCBI taxonomy): Eukaryota > Metazoa > Arthropoda > Insecta > Diptera > Chloropidae > Chlorops > Chlorops oryzae. Next base: position 40,392,306 of record CM035807.1, on the reverse strand, counting down.
ATCACCTGAGGAAGACAATGAATTTAAACAGCATTAGTTCCAGGTTTGTGTTCTTTCAGATCTATCATTACATTTTGGAGGGGCCGGGGTACCAGCGGCGACTTAGATCCACCACCAAATGAAGTACTCGTTTGCGTAGTAACAGGAGGAAAGTTTCCATGTGACGTTCGAGGAAAGGCCAGCTGCCTCTCAATACTACCGCTATATTGTTTATGCTGTGGCAAGAAGTTTGTATTCAGACTTGGTCCTAAAAATAAATGTGAGTGCGCATCATTAATTTGCGTACCATAGTAATTATCGTAGAAGTAAAAACGTTCGTATATATTTATTAAGGTGGACATTTTCGGCGATGTTGAAATTTCCTCGTTCCCAGGGCTCAAAAGTTTGGTATTTCTCAAAAACTTACCTGCGCAAAATTTGATGAAGATTAAGCAAAGTTTAGGCGTCGCGCAATGTCCTCAAAGCTAGAAAACTTGTATTTTTTATTTTTCAAATAGCCATACCTTAAGAACTACTGTTACGAACCGTAAAATGCAGAAAATTTTTTTCTTTCAAAAAACCGTTTTTGTTGGAAAAAGTTTTGTATGTGTAGCGATAGGGTTTTGTAACCTAAGGAAGAAAGTAATAAGGTCCTTAGAACATTGCATGTAGCTAGGAACAGTAGTTCTGAAGTTATGGCTATTTGAAAAATGAAAAATACTAATTTTCTACTTTTGCGCAGGTAAGTTTTTAAGAAATACCAAATTTTGAACCCCTAGCAGACCGAATTGGAAAAACTTCATTTTTTCCATACATTTGACAGCCACCCTAATATTTATATTTTTGCATTATGAGTTTATTGAACTTTTATTTCTTAGAGCGATAAAACTGTTCGAACGGTGTAGCAATGCAGTTTTTAAAAGATAAATCATCAGTATAAAAGCAGAGATTAGCAAATTGCAATAGATTAAAGGTGCACTAACCAGTGGTAGTTGAAATAAAAGTTAACTGCCGCTAAATGGGTTACGCTAATAATTTCAAAAATTGCTATGCCACAAAATGGCAGTGGTTTTGAAAAGCGAAATTGCCCTTTTTTTTTGAATTTTTATACCCATTGTAAGCGGGGTATATTAGTTTTGTGCAAATCTTGTAACAGGGAGAATAAAGCTCCGGAAAATATATATAGAAATGATCAGGATCAAAAACTGAATCGATTTAGACGTGTCCGTCTGTCCGTCCGTCCGTGGTCAGATCTCCTCCGAAACGGCTTAACCACTGAAGTCGAAATTTGGCACACATGTATATGGGGGTCCGAGTATAATGCTTAGTAAAAATGGGAGACATTCGCCCACTGCCACGCCCACAAATGAATTTATTGTGTTTTCAGTAAAATGCTTGTAACTTGCGAACCACTCAACACATTCCATTGATATTTGGTGTACTGGTAAAAAAAGACATATCCTGGAAAAAAATGGACGCCGTCCTCCTCGAGCCACGCCCACAAATAAGCCCAAAAATAAGGGCTTATCGTAACTTGTGAAGTAAAAGGCGTAGAAGCTTCAAATTCGCAGCATAGGTTGACCAAGGCAAATAAAAGGTGTAGGCAAAAAAATTTATGTAGCCCGCCCACTGCCACGCCCACAAATAGAGAATTTTCATAACTTCCGACGTAAAAGGCGTAGAAGCTTCAAATTCGCAACATAGGTTCACCAAGGCGAATGAAAGGTGTAGGAAAAAATTTTTTATGGCCCGCCCACTGCCACGCCCACAAATGAAGATTTTTCGTAACTTCCGAAGTAAAAGGCGTAGAAGCTTCAAATTTGCAACATAGGTTTACCAAGGCGAATGAAAGGTGTAGGGAAAAATTTTATGTGGCCCGCCCACTGACACGCCCACAAATGAAGATTTTTCGTAACTTCCGAAGTAAAAGGCGTAGAAGCTTCAAATTTGCAACATAGGTTTACCAAGGCGAATGAAAGGTGTAGGGAAAAATTTTATGTGTCCCCCCCCACTGCCACGCCCACAAATAGAGAAGTTAAACAAAGTGCGCTCATAATGTTGGGACGCTGGGTATTTCAAAGTCGGGCTTGACCGACTTTAGCTTTCTTACTTGTTTTATTCTTATTCTTGGAAATTTTTTGAAAGAGTTTTAAAATACCTTAAGCAAGCACTAGACGAAGCAAATATTTTCTCTACTTTCTAAAAAAAAAATTATTTTCCGAAATTTTTAATTGGAGCAAATATATTTGCTATTGTATTACACTATAGCAAATATTTGCTTCAAAACTTGTTTGCTAGACCCCTAGCAAATAGTATTTGCTCTTGTTTTGGCAAATACATTTGCTATGCTATTACACGAATCAAATTATTTGTAGAAAACAGATTCTGTAGCAAATAATTTTTAGTTATATTTCATTTGCTGTATACATATGTCATTTGAATATGAATTTCACTAGCTCGATTTTTTTTACGCAAGGACAACTAAAAATGTGCGAATATATGAATTTATCAACTGTACTAACTGAATCTGAAGAAGAAGATTTGTTTTAATTAATATTTTTGGCAATGCCGCTAAATTTGTTGTTGAGCAACAAGCAAACGAAATCTGAACGCGTCGTCGAAAACGTAGTGTATGGGTGCGTGATTGGGTAAAACTCCGCCAAGAATTCGGATGCTACAGCCGACTTCTTAAAGAGCTGGAGAGTTCTTCGAATGAATATTTCTGACTTTAATAATCTTGTAGCAATGGTTTCTTCATTGATTAAAAAAGAAAATACAAACATGCATGAGGCCATTTCACCTGCTGAACGTCTTGTTCTCACGTTGCGCTTTCTTGCTACAGGCGATAGTTTCATGTCTCTCCAATACCTTTTTCAAATTCCGCAATCACCTATATCTACCATAGTTCCTGAAGTTTGCGATGCACTATGCAAAGTTCTGCTACCTGAATTTATGAAGGTAAGAACTCATCGATTCTTAATTTTTAAAGAACTGCAGACGTTTGAATTTCAGTTTCCATCTACTGAAGAAGATTAGTCTAAATTGGTTCGTGACTTCAATGATAAATGGAATTTTCTACATTGCATTGGGGCTCTTGATGGTAAACACATCGTAATAAAAGCCCCAACGCACTCTGGAAGTAAATATTTACTATAATGGAGAATAAGCATGCATTTTTTTTATTTGCTTATACGTTTCTACTAGTTATTACATTAACAAATATACAAATATCAGGTCTGAAATCGAAATCATTACGAAAAAAATCAAACATTAAAATTTTAGCTCATTCAAACGCTTCCGTTTTTGCGCCCTTGCTCGCGACGTCAGTTTACACTAATTCCATATCGACAGTAGATATGGAAAAATTTCGATAGTAAATTCTTAGATTCATACAGGGATAGAGACATTTTGAATTTTTGAACTGGTTTGGTTTGGTGGTTCATATATATTTACCTTTTCGAACCGCGGTTTCGGATCCGTTTATACGGTTCAACGAATTGGTTTTTCTTATAAAATGAAAAACGTTTTATTAGTTAAACGTAACAATATTTCTATAAGCTAAGTATTCTCAAGCCTAACTTAAGTCTTGGGGAAAATAACATAAGGCGTGGAGATGAAAAAGTGTTACCATTTTCAACGATTTTTGTAACACTGAGCCAATCCAAACGAACTTAAATGAAACATTATAATTGGAAATTGAAACAAAGGACCTTTTATTTCGACTCAGTTTAGACGCTCATCCCTGGACTACAACAAGTGCTCCTGTTACTTGGAATTAACGCCAAAGACCTTATCGGACCTTAAAATGGCGATAATTACAAGCTTCGGCTTAAGCTGCCCACAAACGCAAACACAGATCCATCAATCGGTTGAAATCGACGCAAAATTGCGTGTCTGTGGCATGGTTCACAAACAGATCGCAAGTTTTCACAAATTTTTGATAAACTGCTTTGTTTCTCAATCGGTTTTCGTGTCTGTAGCCTTGTTTACAGTTTTCGGCATTTTGGCTTCTCTTTTGTATCACTTCGTTTCACTTCGCGTGACTTTTGTTAATTCCGTTTCTCACTTCGAAGAGTAAACAACGCGACGTTGACGCGATGACGAAATAACGCAAAATAAAATCCATCAACAGATCCATCGTGTGTACCAAAACGATTTCAACCGATTGATGATTCTTTATGCGTTTGTGGGCAGCTTTAGGCCAATTTTATAGACCTCAAAAAGTTAAAAAAAAAATGCATGTAACGGAATAAAACCGAAAGCTATTGTTGTTGTTGTTATCCAAAAAACCTTTCTTATGTGCAGCTACTTTGTTGGCCATTTTTTGTCTTTCTTCTTAAGCTTCAACATATCCGTTACTGAGAAAAAAATTGGTAATGCCAATTTCCTGGGCATGAGTGTTTGTGAACCGAACCATTTATTATAATATTTTGGTTTGGTTTCTGATTTACTCCGCAAATTTTTTTGACATTGGTTTAGTTTACGGTTCGGCTTTTTAATTCAAAAAATAAGTCAAGTTCGGTTTCCCTCCCTGGTTTTATTAGATTTTGAAGTTACATCCGCGTTTCCATTTACCCAAGACAGCAGAAACCGATCTATCGAGCAAGGGCAATCGAAAAAATCTCAATTTTTCTCAAAATTTTAACTCGTCTGAGCTCAGCAGAAGTAAAATCCGGATTTGCAGCGAAATATGTGGCCATCATAAATACGTCAATTTTTGGGAGATTGTCGGATTGCGCTTTCACAAAACCGCTTTCAGTCATTCTCGTCATTTAAAAAAAAATTTGTTATCTCTAATTGAAAAGTTTTTTGACATATCTAGGCTATCGATTGCGATATTTTACTATCGACTATCGCTAGTTTCGTGTAAACTGACGTCACGTTTTGCTATAAAAAAAAAATGTTGCGGTTTAGATATTTGCCCGAAAATTTACAAACAGCCACTTTCTGATGCCCAATAAACACAAAAACGAGGATGATATCGTAACGATATCGAGACGAATTCGAGAAAACTAAATTTCTCGATATCGCGATTTTTCACTCGCGACGATATCGAGACGAATTCGAGAAAATTGAATTTCTCGATATCGAGATTCTGGACTCGCGAAGATATCGAGACGAGTTCGCGAAAATCAAATTTCTCGATATCGAGATTCTGGACTCGCGAAGATATCGAGACGAGTTCGCGAAAATCCAAATTCTCGATATCGAGATTCTGGACTCGCGAAGATATCGAGACGAGTTCGCGAAAATCAAATTTCTCGATATCGTGATTTTGGACTCGCGAAGATATCGAGACGAAACATTTTTAGCCCAATAAATACAAAAACGAAGATTATATCGCCACAAATTCGTTACGAATTTGAGAAAAACGAAATCCTAGAAAGTAGTTTAGTGAACTCGTTTTGAACTCGAAACACATAAGGGAAAAGAAGAAAAATTAGAAGGACCTAATAAACACAAAAACGATAACGTGTTCGAATCGAATTCGTAGAGCGTGAATCGCATTAAACGAATTCGAATCGAACTCGTTATCGTTTTTGTGTTTATTAGGTCCTTCTAATATTTCTTCTTTTCCCTTATGTGTTTCGAGTTCAAAACGAGTTCACTAAACTACTTTCTAGGATTTCGTTTTTCTCAAATTCGTAACGAATTTGTGGCGATATAATCTTCGTTTTTGTATTTATTGGGCTAAAAATGTTTCGTCTCGATATCTTCGCGAGTCCAAAATCACGATATCGAGAAATTTGATTTTCGCGAACTCGTCTCGATATCTTCGCGAGTCCAGAATCTCGATATCGAGAATTTGGATTTTCGCGAACTCGTCTCGATATCTTCGCGAGGCCAAAATCACAATATCGAGATTTTGATTTTTCTCGAATTCGTCTCGATATCTTCGCGAGGCCAAAATAACGATATCGAGAAATTGGATTTTCGCGAACTCGTCTCGATATCTTCGCGAGGCCAAAATCACGGTACGAAACTTTAATTCTCGAAGGTAGTTTTGTTAATTTGTTTCCAAATCGGAAGGCATTCGAGGTAAATATAGAATCAAGCTAAACTTATAAACGAAAAAAAGTCATTCATTTCAATTCGGCGAAGACGGCGTAATGGGTAAGCAGACTAGAAACATGACTAGAAATCAAGAGGTTCGGTGTTCAAATCCCACAGCCGGTGGACTCAAAAGCGTGGTTACCAGCAATAGAACCGTTTTTTTTTTTTTTTTTAAACCGAAAATAGTATTATAATAAGACTATTATTTGAATTTTACATTAAATATAAAAATTAATGATTTTTTTTGCTAATCGTCCGTTAAGGATTCGAGAGCGATGAAAATCTCGATTCGCTAGCGATTCGAGTTAAGGCTCGTTAACGATTCGAGAACGATGAAAATCTCGATTCGCTAATGATAAGTGACTCTCTCACGATATCGAAATCGTCTCGATATCGTCTCGAATTATCGTCGCGAAACATTTTTAAGAGAAAACGATATTGCCTCGATATCGTTACGATATCGTTGTGTTTATTGGGTGCTTAGATTTTACTATTACATTAAAGTAAATTTTTAAAATAATTGTATAGCGTGTTTTCAGGGGCACTAAAGATTATAAAAACATATATTTTATCCATATTTAAGTCACGTGCATATTCTCCATTATAAAGGTACCAAATCAATTCAGTATTTTGATAAATGGAACCCTATAGAAATAATTCTTATTTTTCTGAAGGAACTCATAGTATTGTGCTGATGGGAATTGCTGATGCTCAATAAAGTTCACCTACATAGATGTTGGAGCGAACGGAAGAATCTCAGATGGTGGTATATTTCAGCGCACAGCCTTTTATCGATCACTGTGTGCCAATGAATTGCATTTGCCAACACCCGATCCATTGCCCGGACGTAATGAACCAATTTCATATTTCCTTGTAGGGGATAATGCCTTTGCTTTAGGAAATAATTTGATGAAGCCATATCCCCATCGTAATTTAAATGGACTCGAAAGAATCTTCAACTACCGCCTATCGCGTTCCAGACGAATAGTTTAAAATGCATTTGGCATTTCAGCGAGCCGTTTTCGAGTGTTCGGAAAGCCGATTAACCTTTCTCCAGAAAAGGCACGAAAAATAACAGTTGCTTGCTGTGCTCTCCAATATTACCTCATTATGCGGAGTACAGTTTATTGTACTCCTAGCTTGGTCGATCGATACGACGACGAAGGAAATGTTATAGATGGTGATTGGCGTAGAAATATTCAAGCAGAATGTAATTTTTTCGCACTTGAAGCACACCGCATGTTCAACAAAACAGGACAAGATATACGTAATGAACTGTCACAATATTTCGTTCATGAAGGTGAACTTAGCTTTCAATATACTCGAATTTAAATAAAATTTTAGTTTTTTTTCTCATTTTTTGTACTCGTTATTTAATTTATTGATGTTTAAATAATCACCACGTGGAAATTATGCTTTTATTATTGATTTGCTCGACTTTTGCCTTTTTAAATTTAAGTGCCCTGGTTTTCGCCTTCAATACAATCCATTAGAAAGCGCGCCACTTTGAAACGAACCCGTTGCGACGCACTTGGATTAGAGAGGGAACGTATTTTACTAGCTACAAATTTACCGAATGCATCCAAATCATCTTCTCATTTTTGGTGCTGCAAATGCAACTTATCGACCGCGTCCTGCATTCCTTCCGCTACGATCATCGCCGCTGATTGAGATGTGGCTACTGACGATGATTGCGACAGTCGCCTAGATTTTGCAACCTTTGCAGCACTTCTTAAACTTTCGTCATTTGAATTTTCATACGACGATGCGTTGGTATTCACTTTTGTAAGAAAAACGAAACAACCCAGTCGGCATTTTAAATTGCTATAATATTGCAGCAGTATTGCTTCTGCAATATTGCATATTGCAGTAACGTTGCTGCAATATGTGAATGTCCGCCTTTTCAATATATATGTATTAGGGTGTCCCAAAAAAAAAATTTTTTTTTGTAACGTGGTTTTTTCGAAAGCCTATGGGTCAAAGTATTTTTGAGAATTTTTTCAGATTTTTCGTAAATGGTTTAGAGGTAGCGCTCAGCGGATTTTCCTCAAAAGACCCACATTTCCAAATTTTTGGAGATAGCTTCTTCATAAGCAATGCTTTTCTGGATTTTTAGGAATTAGTCGGTAGAAAAGTATACAATCTTTGCTCTCACTTACATAAACTACAAAATATACCAACTTTATAGGCTATTTAGGCATCTTTAGTAGAAATATTTATGAACAAAATCGGGCGTCAAAAAAAGAAGGCCCCGAAATTTCTTAATTTTATATGAAAATGGTTGAAAGTAATGATGCAATTTCAAAGAGTACCAATTCCTTCGTAATTTGTTAAAGGAAATTGGGATTTTACCCTTATAGTTCAAAAGCTATGTCCCGTTATCTTTTCCAAAACATTATAACAAAAACACGTTGCATACTTCCAGGCTTACATTTGAAAATTTCATTGCCTATATGATAGCCAATCAATATTAAAAAGACTCAAAATGACGAGTTTTTCATGGGCATTAGTTTTCTGCTAAATTTCTCGCCTTTCTTGATGTCAGTTGAAATAATGACCCTTTGTTTTGTACGCTAAAGTTGGTATATTTTTTTTTTCATTTCATAGCTGCACAGGCAGTTTATGAAAGCTAAAGGGGTAAAGTATTTTTCAGAATTTTTTCAGAGTTTTTGGAAAACGTGTAGAGGTCCCCCAAAGCCGTTTTTCGCTAGTTAACAGAGCTTTTGGACTTCCTTTAATTGTGAGCATATTTTCATTTACGATGCACTCGTTTTGAGCCTTGCTGCCATCGTGTCAAAAGAAAAATGTTTAATCTTTCCGTCTGTGTCGAAAGAGCAAAAAGTTCGATTGCCTTGTGGTCTATTTTCAGCGACAATCTCAAATTTTTTCAAAAATTTACTTTAACAGCATAAACAAGGTGTCATAACTTCTTAAGTTACTATAAAACTATGAAAAAGTAATGATGCAGTTTGATAGACTGTGCGTTTGTTAAAGCGTGTAAATATTAAAATATTTATTAACCTTCGCGGTGGTAAGGTAATAACCTAAAAACAATGTGTTGCATACATAAAGGGGTATATTTTTAACAGTCTTTGCTTATGTGATTTAAAAATTTTCTCAGTTTTCTGTATACATAACGAGTTCTGGAAACTTCTTGAAAAATTTATTGCATATGTACAGAATTCAATTCTTATGTGGAACGAACACACTTGAGCGTCGATCCAGGCACCAAATTCTGTTACTAACGTGGAACGAACACACTTGAGCGTCGATCCAGAAGCTAACATTCAAATTCAACGGTTTTGATTGAACTGCTTTTTATTGACTAGAAAGTTGCATTTTTATACATAAATTTTGCTTACTTCTAATAAAATAATTTTAGTGTATTTAGTGAGCAACGTGCAGTGACATGTGCCGCGGTGGTTTTTTAGCTTTTCTTACATTTTGCTGATATGCAGTTTCCCACGCGAACTGCATTCGTCTGAATCTCATATGCAATCATATTTTTATGCAATTCTGAGTGCCGAATTCGATATGCTTGTTCAATGTAAAACAAAGTGATCAATATGTTTCTCAAACATACTGCCCGCCTTGAATTGTTAAATTCAATGATATTTTGATCAACCCTCGTAGGGAGAATAGATATTTGAATTAAGAATAAAAAAAAAACTTCACTCTGTTGCTCACTCGTATCTTCAGCTCAGATTTTGGCGTTTGTTGTTTCTTTTTGGTTTTTTTTTGTTTTGGTTTTTTTTGCACAATGCTGAGCTTGCATAAAAAGTTGGATCAAAGTCATGCTTATAGTCTACTAAGAATTCCAAGCCTTGATTTTTCATTCTTCGTTTACATTTTTACGTTAACAGTACATGTAGCGGATTTACAAAAACGTATGATTAGCAACAAAGGCCATTGGAAGATGGAGTAGTAAGTGTTTAATGGAAATTTTTTAAATTTTGTGACAATTAATATTTCAAAGCTAATTCACAGATTCTTAGCATGCGGTGTCTTCAATTGATCGTGGTGCTGGAATAGGCACTTGACGTGGTAATCCCTTTATTTGCTTCAGTCTGCGGCCAAGTGAAATTATTATGATCGCTAGAAGAACTGTTAGGCTCACAGCTACGTAACTGATGATTAGGCTGTGGTTGTGTGTGGCGTTCGTTGTGTTAGGAAAGCTTGATGCGTTGATCATTGCTAGTTGTTGTTGAATAATTTCAAAATCTTTAAACTGTGTTGTGAACGCCGTTACTTGGGTTGAGTTGATATCAAATTGATGCGCTCGTCCTACTAATTCTCCAAATTTATTATTTTTTGCGTTTAATGAAGTCACAAATCTTTTAAGGCTCTGTATAGTCGGATCGGAAGTGGATTATGCCGCTATGTTGAAGTGTAAATTGCTGATTTTCGTATTTACACACAGCCGTAAAGCGAACGTTGCTCGTTGTCGCGTAGATCCATTTATTCGGCTGTTTAAGTTGATGCCAAAGAATCGTATCATTCGACCAGTGTAGTTCGCATCTGGGGTCGCTCTCGTTGTTGAGTAAGTCTAGTTCACACTGACAGACGGTCGATGCCTTAAAGTAAGTGGCTTGCATATTGGGGCACAACCACTGCTTGTTATTGAGACTTAAGCATGACTGTACTTGCTCATTGGACAACGGAACGAACTCGTCATTATGCGGGCTGACAGTTAGAAACGATGTCGCTGTTCTTACTGCTGCTAGCGTCCCATTTATTGCTGTGGCAATCGGAAGTACGTGTAACAGTTTATACTCCTTTGAATTTGTTAAGGGCAATTTAATACTGAAGACCACATGATTTTCCGCAACAACTCCGTTAATCTTCATTAACTGATACACTTCGATTAAATTGTTCTGATGGATGGGCAAGTGTAATTCCGGTGGTAGGTGGGCCTTTATTTTCTTAACTTCATCTCCCAATTGCTCAGGAGTTAATAAGAACGGATTAATTTTTCCGTGATGGCTGTCAATTAATACGTCCAGAATTGAAGCATGTGTCCCTTGCAATCTTGATGCAATAATGCACATCTGAATTGCCAATGTAAGAATTACTATTTTGCTGATTGTAGCACTCGATACCCGTCCGCGACGCAAATCGTCGATTTGCCGATCGATTTCATCAAACTTGCTTTTAATTCTCAGTTGTTCGTCTTTGAAAATGTTTATCGTTGAATTTATCAACGAAGTTTGATTTTTGAGCAGGTGCTCAAGATGTTCATCATTTGTTCTTAAGCCGGTGATGGTCTCCGACATCTTAGTGGCATAGTTAGAGTCGAGGACCCCAAAAAGTGAATTGGCGATATTTCCGACCAAATCTACAGCACCTCTTTTTGCCCTGTTGACAGAAAGCAGATTGAGTTCTGTTTGTAGCTGCTTTTCAATTTTTTCGAAATATTCAATGAAGAAAGTGCATGTTGTGTCGTTTTTGGGTTGGACACACAATATTTGCAATGTGTTGATCCCATCAATTAGCACGTCTATCATGTTCCAATTAGAGGTGATAGGCCTTGCGGATCCAAGCTGCTCGAAGTATACTCCTGGCTTCTGGCTAAACGTCGTGATATTGACTGGATTGCACAGGATTACAGGCAACAGGATTAGCGCTATCAGGGTGAAAAGAAGGGTTGGTTCAATGCGTCTAACCTTGTTTGGAATGACTTCGTTGTTGAATGAGTGAACATTTTTAAGGCGACTTAGGGGGATGCTAATCGGTAAGGCGACCTTTGACGTTTCAGGAGCTTCCTTTGTTCGGCTTTCTTCTCCGACGTTTTCTTCGCTACTGTCTTCCGGAAAAAGTGGCGCCAGTCTGTGTATGGGTCGCTGGATTATTCCTTTGTGAGTCCGAATATCGCACACTCGTACGGCTCCATCGTCTCCCTTATACACATTTATTATTCGACCCAGTGGCCATTGTAATACGGGGACATTGTCCACCTTGATAATCACCAATGTGTCTGGCTTGATAATGGTTGTCGGGCCCTTCCATTTATGTCGCAATTGCAGCTCGGCTAGATACTCCTTTGACCAGCGCTCCAAGAATTTGTGTTTAATTTTGGAGACCTCTTCCCATCGTGTTGACATCTTTGTTTTCATTGTTTCGGTGTCGGCATCAACGTTTGCCCTCAATGGCTCTCCAATGAGGAAATGTCCCGGAGTAAGTGCGCTTAGATCATTCGGATCGGAGGACATTGGAACTAGTGGCCGTGAATTAAGCATTGCTTCGACTTCAGTCACAACCGTGTTTAATTCCTCGATTGTCATTGTCGCTTCATGCAGTTTTGGAGCCAGTAGTTTTTTTGTTGACTTCACCGCCGCTTCCCATAGACCGCCAAAGTGTGGAGCTCTTGGTGGGATGAACTGGAAGCTAATGCCTTTTTCACTACAGGTTCGTATGATGGAATCGGATGCCTTTGATGAATAGATGCTGCTGGTGAGCTCCTCGAGTTGGTTTTTGGCTCCCACAAAGTTCGTTGCATTGTCGCAAAAGATTGTTTTGCAGTAACCCCTGCGTGCAATAAATCGTTTGAGAGCTCCGATAAATGCGTCGGTCGTTAACTCCGTTACTAGTTCCAAGTGTACGGCCTTAGTCGAGAAGCAGCAGAAGACGGCAATGTACGCCTTTTGTGGCGCCTTTCCTCGAGTTTTAAAATGTACTCGGAAAGGTCCACAATAGTCTACGCCGGTGTGTAGAAATGGGCGCGCTGGTTCGACTCGTGATGGTGGTAGGTTCCCCATAACTTGTTTGTATAAAACGGGCCTTGATCGCGTACACCTTACACAATGTTGAACGACTGATCTTGCCAAGCTTCTGCCTTTAAGTGGCCAAAATCGTTGTTTGACGAACGCGAGCAGTGCCGAGGGTCCACAATGATAATTCTCCTTGTGCATCTTTTCTAAAAGCAATTTCGTGATGGGATCATCTCCAGGTAGGATCATTTGATGCTTCGTGTCATATTGTTGAGATGATGCTTGTAATCTGCCGCCTACTCTGATTATTCCTTCTTCATCTAAGAATGGAACCAGAGAATTAAGGGAGTTCGAGTTTGGTACTTTTCCTTCTTTTCGTAAGATCTTCAGTAGATCTTGAAAGTCGGACGTTTGAATTTGGCGTACTATTAATTTCAATGCTGCATCTAGCTCTGCCGGTGACAGTTGCTTATTTTTTGGTCGAGCATGTTTAGTTTTTTTGCAATTTTTTGAAAATCGCAGTACGTATCCAGTCACTCTCTGGAGATAGAGAAATGAATTTCTGGATGGGATTGAATACACCAGTGGGTCCTCTGCCAAGTCTGCCTGTTTTGACGTTATGGCTACCGTTGCTGGACTGTTTTCAATGATTAATTCCCTGTTGAAGGGAGGTGGCCACCTAGGCTCAGGCTCATATAAGAATAATGGTCCAAAGAACCACATATGGCACGTGGCCAATTCTCTCGGTTTTATTCCTCTTGAGAGCAAATCTGCTGCGTTTTGCTTGGATGGCACGTGTCGCCATTGCTCTGGCATCGTCAACTGATTAATTTTTATAATTCGGTGTGCAACAAAAACTGGAAGCGTGCCTGGATGATTGTTTATCCATGAATGCACGATTTGTGAATCTGTCCACAGGTAACTGGCCTTATTTTGGTAGTTCAAATCACCTTTTACTCTTGTCGTTAACTCAGCTGCTAACAGGGCGGCGCATAGTTCCAAACGTGGAATCGTTTGCTGCTTTAGTGGTGCCACGCGTGACTTGGAACAAAGTTAGTTAAGCTTAATTGTTTTATCCTTTTGCACAGACCTGATGTAGATTGCCGCACCGTATGCCTTCTCGGATGCATCAGCGAACGCATGCAGTTGTATGTTTAGCTGACCTTGCTGACTTAGCACGTGTCGCGAATTTTTAACATTGTCCAGTGCTGGCAGGTCATCTTGCAACCGCATCCATCGTTGTTGAATTTCCAACGGAAGATCCGAGTCCCAGTCGATTCTAAGCTGCCATAATTGCTGTATGTAAATTTTTGCAGTAACCACTACCAGACCGACCAATCCTAATGGGTCAAAAATGCGGGCCTAGTCAGAGGTCATGCTTCTTTTAGTGGTCGTTGTTCTTCTTTTGAGGTTTGTTTTTATGCAAAAAACATCCGTTTTGGGGAGCCACGTCAGACCTAAGGTTTTGGTGGCTTGAGTTTCTTGAGAGTCAAAATTAAGGTCAATTTCTTGGTCTCCTGCGGGAATCCCATGCAGTAATTTTGGACTGTTTGCACACCATTTTCGGAGTTGCATTCCAGCTCTTTGAAGAACATCAATTAGTTGTTGCTGCATTTCCAGAGCTTCTCGCAAAGAGTATGCGCCCAAAAGTCCGTCATCTACATAAAAATCTGCTTTAAGTGATGCTGCCCCAAGAGGAAATTGGTGTTGATATTCATCGGCTAATTGATTCAAGCAGCGTGTTGCGAGATATGGAGCCGCCCGTGTTCCGTATGTCACTGTATTAAGTTGATAGTACTTCAGATTTTCAGTCGGGCTGTTCCTCCACATTATCAGCTGCAGTTTCCGATCGTCCTCATTGACCCATATCTGACGATACATCTTTTCCACATCTGTTTTTAGAACATATTTATGAATTCTAAAACGTAGCAGGAGGGAAAAGAGTTCGCTTTGGACAGTGGGTCCGATGTACATGATGTCGTTGAGTGACAATCCATTTGTCGTCTTAGCAGACGCATCAAACACTACTCTTAATTTTGTAGTTGTACTTTCTGGTCGGAGAATACAATGATCAGGGATGAAATAATGCGTAAGAAGTTCTTGCTTTGGGTCGATTTCAGTCATGTGCCCCAATTTTTCGTATTCCATCATGAAGTGCGTGTATTGTGCTCTTAGTGATGGATTTTGGGTCAATCTCCTCTCCAAAGACATGAACCTGCTGTATGCTATGGCTTTTGACTTCCCCAAGACTGATGGATGCTCCTTGAGAGGCAACTTGACTACATATTTTCCCGCGTTTGACCTCGTCGTGTGTTGTGCAAAGTGAGATTCGCAGCGCAGTTCATCCTCTGTAAGCGACGTGCTCGAGTGCGGTGTGTCTTCAAGCTGCCAGAATTTCGAAATAGTATCCTCAAGCTCCTGTGTTGTACACACTCCACATGTGGCTAAATTGGAGTGGGGACTGGTGATACTGCCTGCAATTATCCATCCAAAAACCGGGTTCTGGAGTGTTGGAAGATTCTCGGATAGCCTCTTCCTGCCTTTTGTAAGAAGGTCCAAATAAAGTTCCGCTCCTAGTAAGCAGTCGACACGTCCTGGCCTAGAAAAAGTGGGGTCCGCCAGATTTAACTCATTTGGAATGTTCCAATCGTCAATTTGTATCTTGTGAGACGGTTGGTTGGAGACGATTTTTGGAAGTACATGAGCATCTACGGTGGCACTGAACTTGTTGTATTTTGATCTCAGATGAATTGTGGTGCGATGAAGAACCGTGTTTTCTGTTACTCCGACTCCCTCTACACACGTTGGGTCGGCTCTGGTAGTTCCTCTTAGTTTCTTTAATAGCCGTTCCGTAATTAGGTTGACCTGGGAGCAGGAGTCTAATAGAGCTCGGCATTCAATTCGTTGTCCATCAGCTGTTACCAAATCTATTAAGGCTGTTCCAAGTAATACGTAGTGTTCGTTGATTTCGTTGCTGTTGGCGAACAGGCTAACCTTTGTTGTATCGCTGGCCGTGGTGACGTCAGGCTGCTTGCTTGTGTTCTTATTGTTTTGAGCTGTGTCAGTTTGCTTAGCCCCATCCTGCTCCGTTGACCTTTTTGCTGTCTGATAGGAGTTTTCAGCGTGAAGTAACGTGTTGTGTTTTTTGGTACACTTAGTGCAGTGTTGTCGTTTACATTTATTGAATGAGTGTCCTGGTTTAAGACAGTTCGCGCAGAGCTTATGCTGATTCACCAACTGCCACCTTTCTTTGCACGTTGAGCTTGTAAATTTGCCACATTGGTAGATCGGATGAGTGTCTTTGTTGCAGACCTTACATTTGCTGTCATTCTCCACATATGCAGCAACTGTTTTGGAAGACGAGTCGCCTTTTCCTCGGACTTCTAGTGATTGGAACCTGCGTTCAAGAAACTTTAACACTTCTTCAAGAGTAACCAATCGCCGGTTGTCGTCCAGGCCTTGCTCGAATGACGTTTGGGTGGCCTGGTCCAGTTTTTTGAGAACAATATGTGCTACAATTGTATCCCAATAGTGAACCGGAAGGCGTTGCGCTGCCAGGCCATGCATACATTCATGTGTTACGTCGTGCAATGTCTTGAGGGACGATGACGACTCGGACTTAGTGGTTGGCTGCGTTAGTAACTTGTTCAGCAGTGTTGTCACAAGCAACCTTTGGTTGTCGTACCTGTTTATTAAAATGGACCAGGCCGCAGTGTAGTTCCCTCCGATCGCTGGAAGGTGCTGTATTAGTTTTTTAGGTTCCCCCGCGAGAGCTTGGGTTAAATAGTGCATTTTTCTTGCATCGCTGATATTTGCTGTGTGAACGATCTCAGTATATAGATCCTTGAAGGCCATCCACTGCAAATAGTTGCCATTAAATGTCGGCACAGAAATTCTGGGCAGAAGAATCTCGTTGTCATGATGATTCGATGATTTTTGTGGTCTAGCTCCCTGATCCTCTTTTGGAATGTGTTGTCGAAGCTCCACTAGGACTGATGCCACCTTCGACTCCATTTTATAGAATAATTCTGGTGTATATTCAAGAATGTGGTCGTCCGTTGTGGATTCCCAGAGGACGTCATTGTTTTGAGTGAACTCCGACAAATATTTTTCCAGGATACCAGATTTCAACATGTAGTACGTATTTGGATGCTCCATATGAGCTTGAGCATTGATCTCTTCGATGTTGCGATTTAGCGCCTTAACTAATGCCTTTTGGTTTCTTAATAACTTCTGCGTCTTCGTGCTTAGAGTTCCATTTTCATTCGTGTTTGGTTGAGATTTGGATTGTTGCACCTTCGTTGTAGAACCTGCGCCCCCGCGACTGTCGAATTCACCACCTACAGCACCGCCATCCATTAAAACGTGTTCCATGCTTAGACCTTCCATTATTTTGATGTACCGGATTACCAAGTCGTTCATCTTGTCATAATAATTTTCCATGAAAGTCATCTTCCGCTGCGACTTCTTTTTTAGCCAGAATTTCCTTATGATTACGATGAAATTCATTTGCCAGGTCTTGTAGTCGTCTTATACGTTCTTCCAGGTACTCTGGTGTCTTGCGGTCCTTGCCATCTTTTTTGAAATTCGCGATAACTCTCTCGATTAAGGAACCTAGTTCCTGCTGCCTTTGAATTGATGCCATCGTTGATGAAATGTTGATTATGATGAATATCCTTTCGACTCCGTATGGTTTTATGCGATTAAAAAACGCGACGAACTTTTCTTAATTTCACTTGCGATTTTTCGATTTTACGTTTACGCGTTCGAATTTAAAAGATTCTTTTGAATTTTCGGGGTCACCATGTACAGAATTCAATTCTTATGTGGAACGAACACACTTGAGCGTCGATCCAGAAGCTAACATTCAAATTCAATGGTTTTGATTGAACTGCTTTTTATTGACTAGAAAGTTGCATTTTTATACAAAAAATTTTGCTTACTTCTAATAAAATAATTTTAGTGTATTTAGTGAGCAACGTGCAGTGACATGTGCCGCGGTGGTTTGTTAGCTTTTCTTACATTTTGCTGATATGCAGTTTCCCACGCGAACTGCATTCGTCTGAACCTCATATGCAATCATATTGCTATGCAATTCTGAGTGCCGAATTCGATATGCTTGTTCAATGCAAAACAAAGTGATTAATATGTTTCTCAAACAGCATACTTAAAGTGCAAGTACAATTTGCATTTTTAAATGTACATTGATAATATCTGTGCCAATTGATCATAACGTTTTAAGTCAAAAACCGTTGTTTCGCGAAAATTCTCTTTAAATTTTCCACGCCTTCTCTTGCTAAACGATGTTTTATTTAGAAAAATGATAGGAACACAAGTGTTAAACCATAACATGGGCCGGTTCAAAAGAATTGCACCAATACCAATGACTGTTATTTCTCATAAGCAGAGTGAGTAAAAAAAGCCCGAAAAACCCCGAAAATAAGCGCTATAAAAAGCTCGAAAAAACAAGGAAAATAGTCCGAAAAATATGCAGTTAAAATTTATTTTTTATTCAGCGGAGTTATTAAAATATATGACTAGATGTTGTTTTACATTTTCAAACAAAAAATGTTGGCGTTTCTCTCATAAAAGGTTTTTATACAATGAAAAAGAACGTTCAACGTCTGAAATGGTAAGGGGGCCAAATTTGAAAACACACTCCAACGTAAATACGCGATCGAACGTATACGCAAGCATTGGACACAGCGCTTAGAAGAGTCTTTGACAAAGGAAAGCAATGAAGCAGAAATAAAAATAGCAGAAAAGTTTTTTCGGAAATTAGGTAGGAAAAGGCTTTTAAAATAGTACTATTAACCAAAAATATGGGAAATATGCACAAAAAATAGTTTTCGGCAAGAAAATAGCTCGCACTGCTAAAATATGCAAAAATAGTAAAAAGTAGCTCGCACTACTAAAATATGCAAAAATAGTATGAGGTATGCAAAAACAAGCATTTATTCACTCTGCTCATAAGTCACCTGGCACAGATATTATAATATAAATTGGTCAGTAATTATCATTTATTAAGCAGCCAACTATTGTGTTCTTTTAGAGTAAACACTTGTCCATCGTCACGATTCGCGAAATTTTCAAAATTTTAATTTTCCCTATTTAGGATTGCGTACTTAGCAACCAAAAAAAATCCTCTATTGAGATTAAAATGTGACCATGGGCATAATTTGCAAAATTCTCAAAACTTAAATTTTCACTATTTGGGATTGTGCATTTGAGTTCGGGCAATTATTTAAATGCGTCATTAATTATTTAAATCCGGTAGAAATGATATTAATATATGCCAAAGACACAACTACCAACCCCCGCCCCTCCCGCCGTAATTAAACACTTGTTACTTTGAAAACTTAGCATCAATCACCCATGCGATATGTTATATGACACAAACTTTGAAAGGAATACGATTTTGTATAGAAAAGGGTACGGAGCCCTTTCTACGCACTTGGTCGACTTTATTTGAAATACTTAATATCGGAAATTTTTCAAAGTTCGGTAAGCTAAATTTACGATGGATAAGTTAATAATAGTAAACAACTGTATTTTATTTTAAATAGGATGCTTTCGCTGCGAAGTAAAAGTGTGTAGCTCTTGGGTGAAACCCTTGAAACTTTTAGCCCGATTATGCCGCCAACGAAAATGGAAATTTTCAAAAGGTTTCTACCTTTCCATTTGAAAGAAAAATTAACGATCGCAAAGAGTGCTCAAAGGACGGCTCATGAATTGAAGAGTATTTGGGAAACGAGTCAGGAGATACGGAGCATTACAAGAATGTTGATTAAATTGCACGGAAAATATGTGTCTCTAGGCAAACACCGATTAAGGAAAAACAGCGGAACGGTGGAGAAGAGGAAAATTTTCTTCGAGTCCTTAACTATAACGTTTGAGCTGAAATCTGAATCTCGCGCAAAAAGTGCAAGAATACCTTTTGGCATGTGCTTAAGCCTTGATAGGGCTGGAATTAGTTGCCGAAAAGCCGCTCTGGTATTAAACTCCTCTTTACCATCAGAGGCCGAAGTGACGTCTGACAAACCTATCTCCACAAATCGTTCATATTCGAAAAGTACACTATGGAGAGAGCGTAAGAAACAACGATGCGCTGTAGCTTTGGAAATAAAAAGTTCTTTTGTCGCGCCCGAGTTCAGCACTGTGCATTGGGATGGAAAAATTATGCCGGACTTAAAAAACAAAAAGAAGAAAGTTGACAGGCTTTCCATAAGCGTGACAGGAAGTGGACGGGATCAGCTCCTTGGAGTAATACCACTGCCATCTGGAAGAGGAGAAGACCAGGCAGATGCAGTTTTTCAAACTTTGCGGAAGTGGAACTTGTTGGAAAATATAAAATTCATGTCCGCCGATACAACAAGTTCCAACACAGGCGCTCATAATGGTGCATGCATACTTCTTTGTCGGAAGCTCGAAAAAGAGCTGATTTATTTGGCATGTCGCCATCATATGTTGGAACTTGTTGTCGGATCAGCTTTCAAGGCACTTAATATTGAAGATGAATCCACTTCTCCACAAATAAAGATCTTCCTGTCATTTCAAAAAAAAGTGGGAGTCAATTGACAAGAGAAAGTTCTCCCCCTGCATCAACCACGTAAAAGTCAAAAATATTCTACCAAAATACAAATGCAACAAGATGGTTAAATTTATCAAAGCACAGATGGAGATAAATCATCCCAGAGAGGACTATAGAGAGCTGCTTGAACTGGGCCTAAATTTTTTAGGATCAAATCCGGAATCCTTCACAGTTAAAGCTCCAGGTGCCGTTAACAGGGCCCGTTGGATGATGAAAATAATATATTCATTAAAGATGTGCATATACCGAAACCTATTGGAATCAGTTTTGAGCTCTAAAAAAAGTGACGCTTTGCTGCAATTCTGCGCATTTATAATACGAGTATACATAAAAAACTGGTATCTCTGTCAGACTCCTCGTTATGCTCCTTTAAACGATCTCAAACTTTTAAAAGAACTGAAAAATTATAAACTGTTCAATAAAGACGTTTCCTCCGCAACTCTCTGTACATTTTTAAGGCATCAGTGGTACCTCTCTCCCAAATTGGCTGCCCTAGCATTTTTTGATGAACGCATCGAAGCTTAAACTTTACGTTCCATGGCAAGAAATATAAATCAGTCAACCGGTGAAAATGGAAATGTATCGGAAAGTATGTTGGGAAGTTCGAATATCGAAGATTTTATTTCAAGAGAAAGCCTTTATTTCTTCGAAGCCTGCAATATATCCGTTGATTTTTTGAATACAGATCCAGACAATTGAATATTAAAGGTAGTGTTACACTGTTTGGCATTTGGCCAAATATTTGGAATTTCGGTGCCAAACACAGGTTCAAACAGTGTAATAGGCAAATATATTTGACTAAACATATTATTTGATCGTATTTGGGTTATGTTTGGCATATCGTCAAAAAGCCAAATATTTGACACTTTTTTCTGTGTAATTGGGTTCGCTTTAAACAAAGCAAACTGTTTGCACGTATTTGGAATATTATTTTTGTTTGGATATTCCTTGTCAACTGCAGACAAAAATACAGCCAAATAAAGACAAAATTATTTTTATTTCAACCTAAAATTGAATTTAAAAAAATGTCTGAAGGAAGTAAAGAAGTTTACATCGGCTAAGCCGATTGCACAAATACCTTTTCCTCAGCCTTAAATATGTTGAAACATTACCTTAACAAAAATTCCTGCCCTTTTCGTTGTTCTAGCTACACATTATCTGTGCTTCGATTTAGCTTCACAAACTCTAAATTATATTTAAGTACAAATTTTTTGCGAATGGTGGGCATGGTCAAATTTTAACCGTTAGAGGACATTTTGTCTAGCAGCGAAATACTCAATTCAAAATAGAGAAAATCACATTTTTGCGAACTTCGCGAATGGTGGTCTTGATAAAATTTTAACCCTTAGAGGACATTTTGTATAGCTGCGAAATACTCAATTCAAAATAGTGAAAATCAAATTTTTGCAAATTTCGCGAATGGTGGTCTTGATCAAAATTTAACCGTTAGAGGTAATTTTGTCTAGCAGCGAAATACTCAATTCTGTCTGTCTGTTTGTCTGCTCACCTATTCACAGCGTTTCCTATTTGGTTTTTTTTTTGTGATTCGCCTTCCTGCAACAGGTATGCCGCTGCAAAGATGCAAGCAGCTTGTGCGTGCAATTCCATTTTTATCTTTTTAATTTCTCCAAAGAACAAGAAAATTATTATGAAATAATAAAGAATTTTTTCAAAATATTTTATTCTTGTCAAATAATTTGATGACAAACAGTCTAATACCTATCCAAATAACTTTGACTCGCTTGCTCCAAACATGTATTTGTCTGAATCAAGCCAAACAAAAAAGTTCCAAATATTTTATTTATATGCCAAACAGTGTAATACCCTATTTTTATATGCCGATCAAACACAATATTTTATCTAATATTTGTAAAAAATGTTATTCCAAATATTTGGCCAAATGCCAAACAGTGTAATACAAGCTTAAGCAACGAGTTTCAAGAAGGAAAGAATAAAGTTCAAAATTTACAAGTGCTAAATGACGTTGCAGAGAGGGGTGTGTCCTTCGCAGACAATAATATTGTTTCTACCACTTCTACTTTCAAAATTTATTGTTGAGTGTATATTTGCACCGAAAAATTCTGATATATGATTTTTGTTTGAAAGCTTATTCCCCGGATTTTGTTGCTAAACGAGTATCCATGAAAATAGATTAAAATATTTCATCTCAATAAAAACTATTCCATTTTTGTCGAATGCGTTTTCAGTAAAATTGTTGTTTTTTTGAAAATAAGTCAATAAATATTTCTCTGTAGCATTTTCTATGCGATTATTAAAATAGGTACTTTGAGTGTTAAAAATTTATCGAGTTTTTGGTTTCCCATAAGAATTCTAATGGTGGGTACTACTTGATCCTACCACGCTATTTTTTGCCAAGTGCCAGCTATAGTTGTATATGATAGTACATTTTAATTTATATTAAGTATTTGGAACTGGGTTATCAAAACAAAAAATATTCCCTCCTTTAAAATTATAAGAATCTAAAATTCGCGAATTTCGCGTATTGAGGCCGTGGTCAAATTTTAAACTCAACAGAGGATTATTTTTGGTTGCTACAAAAAACAATCCAAATTAGTGAATATCAAAACTTTTCAAATTTCACGAATGGTGGTGATGATCGAATTTTAACCCTAATAGAGCAGCATATTTGGCTGCTGAATGCACAATCCCAAATAGTGAAAATTTAAGTTTTGAGAACTTTGCAAATTATGTCCATGGTCACATTTTAATCTCAACAGACGATTTTTTTTTGGTTGCTAAGTACGCAGTCCTAAATAGGGAAAATTAACATTTTGAGAATTTCGCGAATCGTGACGATGGACAAGTGTTTACTCTAAAAGAACACAATATTTGGCTGCTTAATAAATGATAATTACTGACCAATTTATATTATAATATCTGTGCCAGGTGACTTATGAGAAATAACAGTTATTGGTATTGGTGCAATTCTTTTAAACCGGCCCATGTTATGGTTTAACACTTGTGTTCCTATCATTTTTCTAAATAAAACATCGTTTAGCAAGAGAAGGCGTGCAAAATTTAAAGAGAATTTTCGCGAAACAACGGTTTTTGACTTAAAAAGTTATGATCAATTGGCACAGATATTATCAATGTACATTTAAAAATGCAAATTGTACTTGCACTTTAAGTATGCAATAAATTTTTCAAGAAGTTTCCAGAACTCGTTATGTATACAGAAAACTGAGAAAATTTTTAAATCACATAAGGGCGATTCCATTATCGCGGGTGCAACATTTACACGTATGTTTTAGTTTCATGTAACTAAATAAAAAACATTTTTAATAAAAATAGTCTTGAATGGGCTACATCTTAATATTTTCATTGCATATTAGGTCACAAGTATTTCAAAATAATACTTTTAAAGTCCTGAGAATGATTTAAACTGCCATCGCGGGTGCAACAAATTTGGCCCTACGTTTCTAGATCAGAGACAAAAAACGCATAAATCTGTTAATTGTGATACATTTTATGTGTTATGCCTTTATATTTTGTTAGATGTATATTTAACAAACTACAGGAAATGAAAAGTGTTAACAAGAGTAATATTATATAAACAAAGAGTTATTCATTTTTATATGAATCGCGGGTGCAACATCAAATTATCGCGGGTGCAACCAGTCTTTTTTTTTTTGCCGGTTTTGCAGAGTAGTTGTACGAGGGCATACAAACCATCGCAATAATATCTTTTTAAAAGAGAAATTTGGACAGTAGGAGTTTCACAACATGCTCATTGTCATTATTCTGAAGCTTGAAAAGACGTTGATGGAGTTTCGTCATTTATAAAACCAGTGTCTGAATCACTGTAAAAATCGAAAACGCTCCATCTCTTTTTAAGGGGTAATAAAGATTTGCTCTAATCCAAAACTGAAGGCACAGATATATCAGGATACAGAGTTTCTTTTCGTATTTTGAGATTTGAAAGAGACTCCAAGTCATCAGCACTCCAATAACTTTCTGTATTAGTGGTGCTTTTTGGCGACTTCAAAACCAATTTGCCTTTAAAATGAGACCGTGAGGTGCGCGCCACAGAAATGCTATGAGCCCTTCAAATTGGAAGAAATGTTTTGATTGAATGCTTGGTATATGTTTCAGCCCTCCCATTGTTCATCTAACATGGATATCTTTTCATTAATTTCTATTTTTACCACATATTTAAAGAAGATGTTCTTAGAGTGATTGCGAGCTAAATCATAAAATTCTAGGACACAGTTGACGGTGGCTTTCAGCATATATAATGAGTCATGGCATATCAAAATAAAACAAGTAAGAAAGCTAAAGTCGGTCAAGCCCGACTTTGAAATACCCAGCGTCCCGACATTATGAGCGCACTATGTTTTGCTTCTCCATTTGTGGGCGTGGCAGTGGGAGGGCAAAAAAAATTATTTCCGTACACCTTTCATTCGCCTTGGTGAACCTATGTTGCGAATTTGAAGCTTCTACGCCTTTTACTTCGGAAGTTACGAAAAATCTTTATTTGTGGGCGTGGCAGTGGGCAGGCCACAAACAATTTTTTCCTACACCTTTCATTCGCCTTGGTGAACCTATGTTGCGAATTCGAAGCTTCTACGCCTTTTACTTCGGAAGTTACGAAAAATCTTCATTTGTGGGCGTGGCAGGGGGCGGGCCATTTAAATTTTTTCCTTACACCTTTCATTTGCCTTGGTCAACCTATGCTGCGAATTTGAAGCGTCTACGCCTATTAATTCGGAAGTTACGAAAAATCCCCATTTGTGGGCGTGGCAGTGGGCGGGCCATATAAATTTTTTTCCTACACCTTTCATTCGCCTTGGTCAACCTATGTTGCAAATTTGAAGCTTCTACGCCTTTTACTTCACAAGTTACGATAAGCCCTTATTTGTGGGCGTGGCTCACGGAGGGCGGCGTCCATTTTTTTCCAGGATATGTCCCTTTTCGTAGTTTACCAGTACACCAAATATCAATGGAATGTGTTAAGTGGTTCGCATGATACAAGCATTTTACTGAAAACACATTATATTCATTTGGGGGCGTGGCAGTGGGCGGATGTCTTCCATTTTTACTTAGGATCATACTCGGATCCCGATATACCTGTGTGCCAAATTTCGACTTGATTGGTCCAGCCGTTTCGGAGGAGATCCGACCACGGACGGACGGACAGACGGACGGACGGACGGGCGGACAGACGGACATGTCTAAATCGATTCAGTTTTTGATCCTGATCATTTCTATATACATATGTCTATATCTCCGGAGCTTAGTTCTCCCTGTTACAAGATTCGCACAAAACTAATATACCCCGCTTACGCTGGGTATAAAAATATGTAGTAAATCGCACAAGAAGGTTAAATGACAAAAAGTTGCACCCGCGATCTGAAATCAAAATCGCGGGTGCAACCAATTTAAGTTATCGTTTATTTTGGCAATCACTACACTCTTAAGAACGATTAATTTATGTTTAGTTTTTGTTTCTTCTTACTTTCACAAAGTTTCAGAATGTTAGCTCATTATTTCTGTGAAAAAAGTAAACTTTTGCACCTTTTGTATCGCGGGTGCAACAAGTCAACAATGTATTTTTAGAATCAATAATGCTTTATAAATAACACAATATATTAACTTTTTTTGGAACGCGAGAATAAATTAATATTTCTACTTTAATTTAGTCGGTAAAATGTAACCTCAAACTGTCGGCAACGGCTGTTTTGTGACAGTTTAAAAAGGTATGACTTTAAAGTTTTGTCAGGATTTTCGAATAGTAATACTTTCAAACGCGCCAATAAATGAAATATGCAGTTAAATCAAATATTAATAAATTTAATATTAATTTTCGACTTTCTTCTTTGTACTATTGACAAAAAATCACTTTTATCGTAAATAAAAAAATTATTATCGGAAATCGTGTATAGTGGAATCGCCCATAAGCAAAGACTGTTAAAAATATACCCCTTTATGTATGCAACACATTGTTTTTAGGTTATTACCTTACCACCGCGAAAGTAAATAAATATTTTAATATTTACACGCTTTAACAAACGCACAGTCTATCAAACTGCATCATTACTTTTTCATAGTTTTATAGTAACTTAAGAAGTTATGACAGCTTGTTTATGCTGTTAAAGTAAATTTTTGAAAAAATTTGAGATTGTCGCTGAAAATAGACCACAAGACAATCGAACTTTTTGCTCTTTCGACACAGACGGAAAGATTAAACATTTTTCTTTTGACACGATGGCAGCAAGGCTCAAAACGAGTGCATCGTAAATGAAAATATGCTTACAATTAAAGGAAGTCCAAAAGCTCTGTTAACTAGGGAAAAACGGCTTTGGGGGACCTCTAAACGTTTTCCAAAAAATCTGAAAAAATTCTGAAAAATACTTTACCCCTTTAGCTTTCAAAAAACGCTTGTGCCCAGAAAAAAATTTTTTTTTGGGACACCCTAATGTATATGTATAATATATGCAATAGTGCAGCAACATTTTATTAATAAAATTTGCGGTATTCACTATCCAGTGCATGTGCATGTGCATTTGCAAATTTTATTTTTCATTTGCAAGAAACTGTGAGTGTACTTTCGAGGCACACGGTGCATATTTTATCAAACAGGATTAGGGATGCTCATTGTTTTATAATTGTCGATGTTGCAAGCATTCAGAACCTTAAAGCGATGTCCAGTTTTAATCGGAGATAATAAAAAGATATTGCCAAAAGCTTATTTTATGGTTCATTTACTCCGAAAGTGTAGTAACTCTCAACATTATAATACAACACAGATGTTTAAACTTTGAACAACGATAATCGTCAAAGATCGATATTTACCCAGCATCTTTAAGACAGCTGGAAAGTCGTAGCGCCAGGAATAAATATCAGCTGTTTAATGTGCACATGCACGAAACTGATTTTTGCACTAGGTTTAGGCGGAGCATTTGTGCAATATCGGAGCATATGCATAAGTATACATTTTGTTAGTGTAAAGAGCAAAAAAGCATAAATATTTTGCTCATGCTCAAATGCACGGCCAAATGCACTGGATAGTGAATACCGCTATTGTAAATGCAACACTGCTGCAACATTACAGCAATGTTGCACTTTCAATATTACAACTTTTACATTGCTATAATATTACTGCAACATTATTCTTGCAGAAGCAATATAACATGCCGTGTAGGAAATGTAACATTTTTAATTGAACGCAAAATAATAGTTCTGTATATACCGAACTAGTAATCGTATTGCCACTTTGGTTATTTTCAGCACGGCCAACAAAACTTATTGCATCGTAGAATTTCCATCTCACTGGTTCACATGCGCCTTGTCCAGATTTTGTCTTTCGGCATTTCGCGTAATAGCTGCGAAATTGGATTCGTATATTTGACCATTTCGCTAATAGTTCATTAGCTGTAAACCTGTGAACAAATAGCTCTTCTGACATCTTCTTCCATTCCGATTGTCGATCCATTTTATTTCGATATTTTTCATCCTTGGCATTCCATAAAATGATGTTATTAACATCGGCACACATTCAACAGAAGAAATTAATTTGATAATTTCTTCGTCTGACCAATTGGAATTTACTTTTGGTTTCACCTGCCGTTTCTTGATATTCGTCTTTTTCGAACTCAATTCAAATATTAAGTCGTCTTCCTCATCAAGCTCCTCCGAAATTGGAACAACATTTTCCATAGCCATTGCTATCAATGAGCTGCAAATTGTTATTAAAACGTCACTTTAAATGACTTGCATTTTCAGAAATGAAACAAATTAAGCAACTCTTTGTATTTAATGCCCAAAAACTTCCGGCAGTGCTGCATTTTCGATCAAATCAGAGAAATATTTGCTATTATTTGCTAACACAGAATTTTTGTGTCGGCAAACAAAACACAGAAGCAAATATTTGATTTGGGGTGAAGCCAATATAAAATACATTCATTACACGAAGCAAATATTTTCTAATTTTTTTGCTAGAAAACACAACAGCAAATATTTTTCTCCAAATTTTTTTGGAAAATATTTTATTATTACACGGGAAAGCAAATATTTTTTTCAATTTAAAGCAAATATTTGCTACGTCTAATGCTTGCTTTAGTCTAGTATTAATATATAAACGCAAAAATTGCATCTAAGGATTCCGGTCCCAGTGGGAAAACAAGCGCTTATGGGCAGCAAGAAAGCGCCTTTTAAAAGGAAGGATACATTTTCTCTTCTTTTTACCCTAATTGAGGTAACGCTAATGGACAGGTAGTACTGTTTACGTAAGGCGGATACCAAAAATTAACGTAGGTTATCTGTCTAGGGTTAAATACATCAGATTTTAACATTGTCATGTCTAACCATATAGGAGCTTTATTTCCGCAAGTACACCCAGAGAAAAAGCACTTTAAATCAATAAAAACCACATTGATTCAATAAAAAACGTTAATGAAAGTCTAGTAACGTAGAAAATTTTTATTTCCATATCCAACAGCATTAAATTAATGGGGCACAATATCAACGAATTTAATATAGAAACAATATAAAAAAAATATTTTTTGGTATTGAGTTAATAATAGATTCATATTGAAATATATTGTTGTCTTATTGAAGTAATGTGGTTTCAACATTGACTTGAAGAGTTTCCATATCAATTTTGAAAACGTTCCTTAAGCCTGAAATACACTATAGAGTTTTTTACGTAGAGAAAAGTGTGTAGAGTATAGAGATTGTACCTTTTTTGTATACACTGAAGACCGTCACTGCAATTCTAGAGCTCTACATAAGGCTGCCGTCGACATATTTAAAGTGCAGCTGTAGTATGTGATCCACGACTACATACACTGCCAAAGTTATTTTCTCTACTTTAGAGTCGTAGAGAAAACATTTTTTTGCAGTTTAAATAGCCATGGAGCACATGGAAGAGCTCTAATATAAATATGTCGACGGCAGCTCTACGTGGAGCTGTAGAATTGTAGAGAATGTCTTCAGTGTACACAATAAAGGTAGATTATCTACACTCTACAATATTTTCTCTACGTAAAAAACTCTATAGTCGATTTCAGGCTTTATTGATTCAATAGTTTGCAACGTAAAATTCGACGCGGCTCACGATTTAATATCAAAACAAACTTAAATCGATAGGCCTATTCACGAGACCGTGGTAGGCCTAATATGTTTCAGCTTAAAATCAATGTAACTTTAACGTACTCCACGAAATATATAGAAACTACATCAAATCAAAATTGAACATTATTATTTTAACATGTTTCAGATTTATTTTTCTTCTATGTTGAAAATTATTGAATTAATATGGCTCGGTTTTGATTTTAACTTACAGTGTACTTGGTGCTTGTGAACCACCTAGCACAAATTGAAAATAACGCACGTTTGCCTTTGCGCCAGTTGAAACCAATATTGAAGCGCTTATAAAGCGCACGAAACATGATTACCGCTTCGACTTTTTATTTACTTTTTTAATGCTATGTTATTTTCTCTATTTTGATTCGCCTGTGTGATTGAATCTGATCCTCGGAACTCTCGTTTTGAAGTAATGTGCTAGCCCGCCAACACCGTGTTTGCCAAGTTGAAAGTAACGCAATTTTTCCTTTTATCATTAAGGTCAGATAAAATTTCAATTAAAAAACAAATCTTTTTTTTTTGTGCGATTTCGATTAAAACTTGTGCGTGGCTCATATTCTTTTTTAAAATAGATTTATAGAATCGCTTGAAGAAAAAGCTTGTATAAAAAGAAAGCTCCTTTTTAACACAGCGTAGGCAGGGTATGTACCCCTAAAAATGGATCGGGTCCATTCTCGAACTTGTTCTTACTCATGTCGCCGTTAGCACGCATACCACAAGCAAGACACAGAGTGTGTCGGGTATAAAAAAGAGCCACGATGCACAGTGTAACGTCCCCATACATGTCGTGACCAAAAATAGATGGAGTGGTCCTAGAGCAATGAAATTTGGCATGGACGTTTATTTAAATAAAATTAAGAAATTTTGAAAAAATCTTTAAAATCCGTAGACTTCCACGCCCACCTCCCATATAACTCAACATGCCGAAATCGCGAGTTTTTGACCTAAGGACTTGAAATTTGCCACACAGCTTACCTTGAACTTCCCAAGTCATAAAAAACTTAAATTGAAAGTTAAAAAAGTCACGCCTTTTCCATACGCCTCTTCAAAGTTCGTACAAAATAAAGTTTTTGACCCATGCGTCAAAGATGGGCATATTGCACTAAATTGAAATTGCACAGCATTTTTTTTTTTAGTGGTAGTGGGATTAACATTTAATTACCGAAATTTGGTAAGTGGTAGTTAAGTAAAAGACTTGCACCACCACTACAATTTTTTTTCAATTACAACTAAAAAGTAGTGATACTGCAATTTCGATTTTAAATACCACTATCCATGTAGTTATAGTGAAATTTCGATTTTAAATACCACTACCCATGTGGTAGTGCAATTCTTTTACTTTACTACCACTAACCATATATTGGTAATTGAATATTAATCCCACTACCACTAAAAAAATAGTGATAGTGAAATGGTTAGTGCACTACAAAACTAGTGCTGTGTGCCCATCTATGCCATGCATCAATAATTCAAGGTCAATAAAATTGAGTAAGTTGTAATATATTTGTAAAGCCCAAATACGGATTATTCATAATATACAGGGTGATTCACGAGAGCTAGTACATCCGGCGCAGGGTGATAAGGGATGTCGAGACCAACAAAAAATTGTATGGGAAGGGGGGGCCGCAAATGCACCCCTGAGGAGTTACAACGCTTTTAAGTTATTCTGCACAAAGGTTAGAAAAAGAACTCTCCCGCGTTTATTTCAATACTCCAAAAGAAAAAATTCACGGTTTTGAATAGCCAATTGCATGTGCTTTCAGCCAAAAATAAATCTAGAGTCAAAACATAAATGTTTGATGGAAATTTAAGTGAGGAAACACAAAATTTCCAAATTTGAACTCAATTTTTCCAGTTTGGCAGCTATTTTAGTATGAAAAAATTGATTTCTCTTGATCCCACTTTTTAATTCACAAGAATCTTGAAATTAAATGGCGGGTAAAAAACGCATCTAGGGCTAAGTAAGCTTGGCTCATTACTCAACACTTTGCAACTATTAAAAATACAAAAAACAGTATTAATGAAAAATGGTTTTTTCAGATGAAGAATACGCAGATATGGTTTTTGTGTACGGGTTCTGTAATGGAAATCAAAGGTTTTCTCATCGGGAAAAAAAAACTAGTTCGACATATTGATACCAAAAGAAAGGTAATGAATTTGTTAATCTGGACAAAAATTTTTCAACTACTGTTAATTGGACCTTTTTCATACTAAAATAGCTGCCAAACTGGAAAAATTGAGTTCAAATTTGGAAATTTTGTGTTTCCTCACTTAAATTTCCATCAAACATTTATGTTTTGACTCTAGATTTATTTTTGGCTGAAAGCACATGGAATTGGCTATTCAAAACCGTGAATTTTTTCTTTTGGAGTATTGAAATAAACGCGGGGGAATTCTTTTTCTAATCTTTGTGCAGAATAACTTAAAAGCGTTGTAACTCCTCAGGGGTGCATTTGCGGCCCCCCCTTCCCATACAAATTTTTGTTGGTCTCGACATCCCTTATCACCCTGCGCCGTATGTACTAGCTCTCGTGAATCACCCTGTATAAGCAAGCGAAGTGTAGACTTCCCAACTAGCAAAATAGTTCCAAATTTGATATTTTCTTACCTATTTTAGGGCAGAATATTTCATTGCCCTGCCCTAAATGGGGCATAATTACGTCCGTACGACTTCCATTCGACGTAAGTGGGGAATAGAATGGAAGTCGACTGGCGGTAATAATAGGGCATAATAGTGCATTTCGTATTTAAAGTTAGGGCATTGAGAAGGCATTTCGACCAAAAATAGGTCGAAAAGAAGTCGAATTTACCAAATTTTAACCTAAGTTGGGCAAAGAATGTAATGAAAAGAACGAAACAAAAACGTTAACGAACCTAAAACGAAACGACAAAAAGGGAGAGAGATATATAAATAGATAATATCTTGCTCATTCATACGGATTACTTCAATGCAACAATGAACGAAAGATTTTCTATCAAGTATGTCTTATGAAATGAATAATAAATAAAATATGGACTTCAGTAAAAAAACATTTTGCGGTTCATAAAACCGTAATATTAGGTGTAGTAAAAAGAAATCCATTATTTTTGCATTAAATTGAGGGCTTTATTTAAGATAGTTAGAATGACCCGATTTAGGTCAAATATGCGCCGTTTTGTTCGATAACTTGTTGCCATTTTAAAGGTAATTTCATTATGCCTCTCTCATAGAAGCCCTCGTTCCTATTAGCAAAAAATTTAGACAGTCGAATTTCAGAAGCCTCTCTTGAAGCGAATGTTTCACCAGCAAAATTATTCGCCATGGACAGGAACAGATGGTAATCACTTGGTGCCAGGTCCGGACTATAAGGTGGATGCAGAAGAACCTCCCAACCAAACTCCCGGAGCTTCTGGCGAGTCACTATCGATGTGTGTGGCCTGGCGTTGTCCTGATGGAACACAATTCCTCTCCTATTGGCCAAAGCTGGCCGCTTATGGGCGATTGCTTCCTTCAGATGGTCCAATTGTTGACAGTAGAGTTCCGAGTTAAGAGTTTTGCCGTATGGGAGCAGCTCATAGTAGATAATTCCCTGCCAATCCCACCAAACACACAGCAAAACTTTCCTGGCCGTCAATCCTGGCTTGGCCACCGTTTCCGCCGGTTCACCGTGTTTCGACCACGACCGTTTTCGCTTGACGTTGTCGTAAGTGACCCACTTTTCATCACCAGTCACCAACCGCTGCAGAAATGGGTCGATTTTGTTGCGGTTCAGCAGCGATTCGCAGATGGAAATTTGGTCTATGAGGTTTTTTTGCGTTAACTCGTGTGGCACCCATACATCGAGCTTCTTTGTGTATCCAGCCTTATTCAAATGGTTCCAAACGGTTTTTTGTGCAATCTTTAGCTCTTTTGCAATCGAAACAGTGCTAACATGACGGTCGGACTCGATAATTTCCATGATTTTATCGACATTTTCGACAATTGGCCTTCCAGTGCGTGGTGCATCCTTGACATCGAAGTTACCGGAACGGAATCGACGAAACCAAAATTGCGCATGATTGGCTGTTACAGTATCAGGTCCATAAACGCTATTCACATTTTCAGCCGCCTGGCTTGCGTTTTCTCCCTTATCGAAGAAAAACTGTAAAATGTAGCGAATTTTCTCTTTGCTGATGTCCATCTTTGACAAGCTCTCAAACAAAACTGAATCAATTAATCAAAAAAGTGTCAAAAAAGCTTTTTTAGTAGGAACTGTCATCTTTCTAATGCCCCCTAGCGGAACACGATCGGACTTATACAACGCGAGATGCAGATAAATAACGCCATCTATTGGAAAAATAATGGATTTCTTTTTACTACACCTAATATATATGCGAGCTTGGATTTATAGTGAAAGTGTTCCTTGTACTCCTTCATTTTTCAGTGGCCATCTCATTGATGTGAATTAAATAAATTTTTCTTTAAAAAAAATTATTTTTCGTATAGAAAAAACAGATGCAGAAGAAGAATTCTCAATCCGCCATTCGAAAGACATGGCGGAACGCAAAATCGGGCCACAAAGTCGAGTTTCCTTTATTTCCTTACCTAATAGGAAAAAATGACTTTCAGCTCTTTCTTTATAGTTATTTTTCCTTAAATTATCCCTGTTAAGTAATTTATTACTTATTTTTGCTCTAATAAGGCATTTAAACATTTTTTTGCGACAGCCACTCACATGTATTGCTTACGCTTTTGCCTCAGTTTGACGGAAACAGCCGAACATGCAACATCGAGAGCGGGCATGCGGAAATTTATAGCTTTTTCCGTCAATTTCAGCTCTTTTATGCTACTTCTAGCTTTCATTAAAACTCGCGGTGCTTCTTCGCGTTTAGAGTATGCATATGCTCCTAGCAATTTGGAACAAAATGGAATTTTATTCTGGCCGAATAAAAATGCATTATTTAAAACTCACACTTCTTCTGCTCTCAACGTTACTTTACATAATGGTCCTTTTAGGTCAAAATAGGGCATACGTTTTTGTTGCCCCGAATGATTGCTCTTATTTCTGTCTTTTCAAAAATATATATTTAATCTTTAACTGTCATTTACGGTTGCTGGTACTTGTACTAGGGTCGTTATAAAAGTCATAAAATCAGCTATAAAATCTGCATTTTTTGAGGTTTTTTGACAAAATTAGAAATTGGAACTTATTTTGAATAGTGCTTACGTTATTTACAAGATTTGGAAAAGTGGACGTTGCCGATGGGCGATTTTAGAAAAACATCTCTTACACCCATAAATCATAGGAGAATTGAATGAAAGTCGGCATATAAGCTTCTATCGTGTTCATAAACATCCTATTAAAAATTGTATTGGTAGGCGTGGTCTAATGTCCACTTTTACGAAAAATAGTTTCTTATAGATCCGGTATAGCTTGCTTGACTACAACATTCTAACTTGTTTTTATACCCATCTTTTTATGAAGCAGGGTATATTAGTTCACAGTTCATGCTAATTTAAGGTTTAATGTGTTAAAACTGTCAAACTCCATATAAAAAAAGCAATTTAGCACATTAAATTACACAATGTACTTGCTTAATCATCTCAATCGTATTGACTTTAATCAAATAATGATATGCAAGATTCTGTAAAAAAAATCGTGATCCTTCGAACATTTACATTTGGAATAATTTTTGTTTAGAGGCAATCATAAATGAAATCTAAGTTAGACGTTTTATTTTTTTAGTTATGGGCAGAAAACGAAACCTTTACTTACGGGACTATTTTGAAAGTTGCAACGGACCGAATTCGGATGCCAAATTAGCTCCTAGCATTCAGATGCCAGCCATTGGAAGTGTACTGCGGCAGTATTGTTTTCTTTTCTTTTGAATTGTTATTTATTTTCTTACTATTGAATTAATTTTATTTTGTATATTTCTTTTTTTTCCTTTTCTTATTATTTGTATTATTTTGTTAATATAAAACGAGTTTTACTTTTTTTGAAATTATTATTTTAAGTTAGTAAGTAAGACAAACAAACAAAACAAAATAATAAAATACAACGATGCCATATGGCAGCCGGAGCGCGTGCAATCATATGGCCCAAGTCAGCTGACTACCACCGAGTACCCACAATACCAAGTACCTATCACTAACAGCGCAACACTATGCCTTCAGAGAGGTATATAAGCAGAGCATTTCGCTGAGAAAAGACATCTTCTGTCTGGCATACGACGAGATCACACCTTAGCTCGCGAAGAGTATTAACAAACCGTCCGTAAATTTTCTTAGTATAGTTACTTCGAGCTCCAAAGCCGTCGTAGCTTTTGTATTAACCCGCGTTTGTAAATTTGCTTAGTATAGTTACTTCGAGCTATAAAGCCG
This sequence comes from Chlorops oryzae, assembly GCA_020466095.1. Taxonomy (NCBI): domain Eukaryota; kingdom Metazoa; phylum Arthropoda; class Insecta; order Diptera; family Chloropidae; genus Chlorops; species Chlorops oryzae. The sequence continues at coordinate 40,356,527 of CM035807.1, read as the reverse complement.
TCGTAGCTCTCGTATTAACCCGCGCCAGTGAATTTTCTTAGTATAGTTACTTCGAGCTCTAAAGCCGTCGTAGCTCTCGTATTAGCCCGCGCCCGAGAATTTTCTTAGCATAGTTACTTCGAGCTCTAAAGCCGTCGTAGCTTCGAAATTTCCCGCGTAATTGACTTTGATTAAATTTTGCCAACATAATTGACTTTAATTAAATTTTGCCCGCTTAAGTGAGTCTGACCCGAATTACCCGCATAATTGACTTTAATTCAAATTTGCCCGCTTAAATAACCTAACTTCAAATTTCCCGCGTAATTGACTTCGAAGCAAAACTTTCCGCCTAATTGACACGCAATTTCCCGCATAATTGACTTTGATTAGGAAATTCCCGTATAATTGATTTTAATTCTAACTGTCTGCGTAATTGACTTCGATTCGGAATTTCTCGCGCGATCGACTTCGACCCGATTTTCTCCGCCTAATTGGCTGCTCGTCGAATTTCTCCGCGCTCGTGGTACTGGGTACAAAGACGACTAGCCAGCACCGAGCGAACCCCAATCAACACAGCGCCGAAAGCACCAGCCAGCGAACCGCAAAGAACTCCGTCAGCATATACTACGATACAATTTTGTTAGAAGAAAAAAAGGGAATTGTAATAAATAAAGAATAAACGAAAGAAATTTATAATATTAAGAACAAACCTGCTGTGTTCTCACTTTTGATCTACTACGAAGAAGAAATTTTCTTGTAACGAACCCTGGCTTGACTAAGTCATACCCCGGCCCAATTGAGATCGTTACAAAGTGGTGCACAGAACGCTAAGTGCAAGTCCTGCGGAAAAGTCATTAACAGTTTACATCTTACAAACCTTAAAAGACACCTCCGCCAATCCCATTCAGAGTTGTTGGAAGAATATGAAAAAAAAAAAAAAAGATAGCAGCTCAAACGGCAATTTATGGGACAAAAAAGTAAAATTTACTGCAGCTCTGTCTCCAAATAACGTGATCAATGCTTGTGTTGGATTTGTAACAAAGGATTCACTGCCACTTTTCTTCCTGGACTCTGAGTCTTTTAAAATCCTAGTAAACCCTATCTTTGATGGACTTAAGATGCCACAAATAAATTCGAGAAATTTTATGGAATACGCAAATTTTTTTTTTCTTTCCATTTTTTTGTTTAATAGATTGTATCTTTCTTAAGAGAAATTAACAACTAGTATTCAAATCTTAGGGACTAGATTAAAATGCAATACAGCAGTTGACATAAGTTACAATTTAATTGGAGTTTATACATATAGATAAATTAAGTATAAGTAAAAATATGTTAAAGTGGATGAGGGCAGAGTTTCATGTTGACATCAGAAATTTTCGTTTTAGCCGTGAGCCCGTAGGCACAGTAAGGAGGCGCCTAGCCTGGACGTTACGATAAACTTGTAGTTTAGCGAGGTATCTAGGAATGTTGGCACGAATAACATCAGAAACTGCAGCAATTTTAAGGTCTTTGTGAATATTTGCGTTTTTAACGTACCAAGGTGCATTTGTTATTTGTTTAAGAATTTTGTTTTGAACTCTTTGAATTTTATTAATGGTTGCGGGAGCAGCAGAGCTCCACAATTCGATCCCATAAGTCCAAATTGGCTTTGTGATGGACTAATAGAGCAATACTTTGTTGTCAAGGCTGAGTTTGGAATCTCTATTTAACAGCCAGTAAAGTTGGTGGAGTTTAAGGTTGATTTGTGTTTTTTTGCAGCCAATGTGCGTATTCCAAGTAAATATTCTGTCTAAGTGGATTCCCAGGTATTTAACTTCATTCGCCTGTGGTATAAGAATGTCGTTTAATTTGATTTGAGGGCACGTTTCTTTTCTCAGTGTAAAGGTGACTTGTACGCTTTTACTCTCATTGACTTTTATCCGCCATTAAGCTAGCCATTCTTCCAATATTTTAAGGTGCTGTGTTAATTTCAGGGAAACTGTTCTGGGATCACTGTGGGTACTTAGGATAGCGGTGTCGTCAGCGAAAGTTGAAACTAAGTGATTTGGAAACGGTGGAAGATCTGCAGTGTAGATTAAGTATAGGAACGGTCCTAATACACTGCCTTGTGGAACTCCTGCATTAATCTCGACTTCCTCTGACACGAAGGTGCCATATTTAATACGGAAGCTTCGATTAGTTAGGTATGATTTGAATGTTCTTAGAAAATTTTCTGGGAGATAGAGTTTTATTTTCGACAAAAGACCTTCATGCCAGACTTTGTCGAAAGCTTGTACGATGTCCAGAAATACTGCAGCGCAGTATTTTTTTTGACTGGAAGGTCTCATGTATTGCTCTTGAGATCCTGTGGACCTGTTCAACTGTTCCATGTTTTCTCCGAAATCCGAATTGATGGTTTGGAATTAGATTACGCCGAGACACTTAGGGTAAGACATTTGACAGAAGTAATTTCTCGAATATTTTTGAAAGTTGTCGTAGCAGGCTTATTGGTCGATAAGATGTTGTGACTGAAGGGTCTTTTCCTGGTTTTGGGATCATTTTAATTAACTAGATTTTCCATTGCTTAGGGTAATATCCTAGTGTGAGTATGCTGTTGAAGATTACTAATATAAAAGCAATTGCGTTATCTGGCAGGGATTTGATCATTTTCCGTCATAGCCAGGAGCTTTTTTTGGGTTGACTTTAGCAAGAGCTTCCTTCAGCTCGCAACTTGTTATTTTGGGAGGGTCGTGTACGAGTGGTGAAATTTGAATGTCGGGTTGAAATGTGGTTACTTGGGGATTGCGGTTGGAATACCGTTTTTAAGTGTTGTGCAAGAACAATTCCTTTTTCTTCGTCACTACGAGCCCATGAGCCATCTTGTTTGCGAATTGGCGGTATAGTTTGTGTTGGAGCTTTGCATTTTTTTGCTGCTTTCCATAACGAGAAGTCTTGTGATTTATTTGGACCAATGTTTTCCAAGTACGCTTGGACTGCGTTATTTTTTTCCTGGCTAAGAGCTTCTTTAAGAGCTTTAGATGCTAGGTTTTAGATTAGTTTGGAGATAGGAGATCGATGCATTTGCCATTTACGTCTTGCTTTCCGTTTTGCCTAAACGAGTTTATCGGTATCTGATTGGAACCTTACTTTTTATTTAAAATTTGTTCGGACTGCAGCAGCATTAGTCGCAGCAGGCGACAATGAAGAGTTTAAGAAAGAAATGGCTTCATCGAATTCATTTGCTGAGTTAAGTTTTGATATTTCGGGCGTTCGAGCATTTACTTCATGACTAAATCGAGGCCAATCTATGAAAGTGTTTCTTACTAAATGGCTTTCACTAAGTCCTTGTAGAATTACTTACACGGGGGAGTGATCAAAAGATAGCTCATAAGACGGTATGACTGATATGTCTTTCATGTTAAGACCTTTGCTGACTCCAAAGTCGATCAGGTCAGGGATTTTTCGCGGATCCGATGGCCAGTAAGTAGGGTGACCAGATGACACAACATCAAGGCTTTTTCCAAGAGTGGCATATAGTTGTCGACCTCTAGGTGAAGTCAGTCTTGAGCCCCAGAAGGTATGTTTCGCATTGTAGTCCCCGGTCGCTATGAATCTAGGACCAAGACTTTCAAAGAATTTTTTAAAATGCTCCGTTTTTATAGCAAATCTTAGAGGGCTGTAGACAGCAGATCGACTATTTTATTTTGGCCAGTTTTAACGCAGATGGAAGTTGCTTGCAAGTAATTTTTACTGAATTGGTCCAGTTCATAGTGCTCTATTTAATTTAAATAATAATTCCTGTGCCTCCATGGGCTTTGTTTTCTGAATGATTGGTGCCATAGAACTTGTATCCATGTATACGAATACAATTTTTATGTGTTAAATGGCTTTCTGATATCAACATGATATCAATTTTGTTGTTTATTAAGAATTTATTCAATTCTAGGGTGTGTTGGCTTCAGCCGTTGGCATTCCAGTGACACATTTTAAGTGCATTAGTTTGGATTTTATTAGCGCTGTGATTATGGTTTGATTTTGGGTCACACTGTGCATCAAATTGCTCATCATGCTCTGGAAGAACTCCATAAATTTTTCCATCTTTTGCATAAGAGATGTTTGATGTTACTTCTAAGCCAATAGTTGTCTTTACGTTGTTATCGGGAGCTGAAGCTTGTCCAACTACATTTGAGTAGCTCAGCTTTTGTGTTTGGGCTACGCAAATAAAAGGCTTAAAGAATTAAAGCCAACAATAGCCGAAATCGTAAGAGGAAAAATAATTTGCCTGAAAATGGACACTGCTACCCGTGCCGACCGAAGTATTTTGGGAGTCAATGTGCAATTGATAATTGGTAAGGAAATCATTGTTTTGGCACTGGCAATGATACAGCTAACTAACAGCCACACTGCAGAATATATTAAACAGCAGACCGAAACTGTATTGAGCGGTTACAGGATTTCGAAAAATCAAGTGTATTCGATCACCACCGACAATGGTCGCAGTTTGATAAAAGCCGTTGAGGTCTTATCTTCTTCAAATATAAGCAATGATGATGAAGGCGATGAAAATGTCGATGAAAATTTAATCAATCATTTTGTTTTTGGTGATGTTAGGTCCATTAAGTGTGCAGCGCATACATTACAGCTAGCTATAAATGACTTTTTGAAAGACTTAGGGCAAAATTTAATACAGAAAGCCCGTGAAAGGGTAAAGACTTTGAGAACTCCTAAATTTCGGTAAATTTTAACAGTAGTGTTTCATTCAATTTTCATTCTCTTATTACATTTTGTTTCTTGCCCTTTAAGATACCAAATAAAAAATTTTGGACTTCGAAAACCTCAATTAGACGTCCCTACTCGATGGAGTTCTACTTTCACAATGCTAAACATACTTTTGGAGCTTAAATGCTTCTCCATTCGGACTTTGGATTCAATTTCATTAAATGACGAGGACTGGGAAATGATAGAAAAATTGTTTGAAATAAGTTTAGACGGTTTTTATTGATTATAATATATTTTATTTGTTTATCATGTACACGGCTGTAAACAGCTAACGCCAGTTTCAGCACCGATCACTTGAAGTCTGAAAACTTAGTGTCTCATCTTGGAAAATAACATTATATTTATACTATTCGAAACAAAGGGAAAAAGGTCATATGTTGCACATTTGGTTGGCACAATTCCAACATTGGAATTTGGACTGAAGGGTTCATGTTCGTCGCCGAATGGTGACGAATAATGAGTTGGGTTTTTATGATTCATATGTGTTGCATTCTTTATTGCTTGGAATTGCAAAGTCAGTTGTATTACTCAATCATTCTTTATTTACCGCAAATGGAATGTTAGAAATGTGCATGCATTGTTACAGTTTCTTTCAAGGTACTTGAACTCACAACAAAGCGCTTTCCCCATTGCACGCTTTAAATATAAAATTCCAAGGATGTCAATTACTGTTTGGAGACTTTTACAAAAACTGGTTGGAAATGACGTTGCAATAAAAAAATCAGAATACCGAACTAGGGAACAAACTTTTGGGTTTTGTAGAAGTACGGCAGAAGAAACTTCTCGAAAATGAAACCGCTGCATTGTTTTTAGATCCTAGGTTCAAGCGTTTGCTTACAAGGGAATTAATTTAATTAGCCAAAATACATTTGAAAAACATCGTTCGTCGATTGGAATCTATACAAAGGGCAAAAACTAAGAGCTTGATGTTTTTTAAATTTTTAATCGTTATTATTTTTTAGATGCCTATTGAAAATGAATCATCTGCACCAGATAACTCTGAAGTTGGCGATTTTTCCATGCTATCAAACGAAACAGGATAAGAAATATATTTTTCCTTGGCTTCGAAAACCAGCCCTGATATTACATTCTGTTCCAGCAACTCAAGTTACTGTCGAGGGATCTTTTTCAGCACTCAAGTTAATACCTACGGACTTGAGGTGCAACTTGTCTGCCGAAAGTCTCGAAACTCTATGCATTTTAAAACTGAATTATAGCTTCGTAAACAACCAATAAAGACACATACCTACTGAAAAAATTATAAATTATGATTGGCGTTGTTAACATAAGATTTAATTTGTAAGGATCTGGTTTTCCCAGCCGGGGTTGATGTCTCAGTTGAGTTACCAGGGGTTCTTTCTCTTACAAAAAATTTATTGTTTGTACTTTTTGTCTAAAGTTTGGGGTTTGAACGGTGAAAAGATGTTATTAAAGGAAAATATGTGCGTCCCTTCTTTAAGGGGACGGCCCACGGAAGATGACGACGGATCCGCTATCTGGCAGCAACACCAGGGTGAATTAAAAGAACAATTGACCAACAGCTAAATAAAATAAAGTTTATTCTTATCCCTTAATTACACGTATCATTTCTTATAGCTAAAGTATGACTGGGGTCTTTTTTATTTCCTGGGGAAATAGATTTTATCATTTTAATAGTATGGCCATATACCTATAGAGATACATATGTATGAACTAATTCCGGACTAACCTAAACTCCTAATCCTTCGATATACTTTCGATCAAATACTTGCACGGGAACAGTTTTCCCTTCAGTCGACAATTTCGGCCCTCGCGTGCAACTCTGTCGCGTGGGGCGTATTATTTCCTCTTCGGCCCATAAACTACCAATTTGGTCAGTTACGTTGTTAACCCTGCTGAGACACCCGAGGGTCGTCACTCTGACCGCGGTCACCGAGTTATCCTTTTGGCGTCTCGCCGTTCGTAAATCTACCACCGACTCTGATTGAGCGTGACGGAATTTCCCCAACGCTCCACAAAATCTACCCCTGCCGAATTACTCTTGCTATAAACAGAATAAGGGCGTAAGCGAATATTCGCCAGGCGAATACGCCGAAGAATTCGCGCGGGTAAACACAATGACAGCGAATGGCGAACTCATGTTGTTTTCAGAATTTCGAAAAACTATGATTGAAAATATAAGTCATTGCCAGCAGAAAGTACAAACCCTCATTTTCGAAACAAAATCTCAAAGATTTTATACAAATGCATATGTTTTTTGATGTGTAAATTCTGCGATTCGCCAGTCGCCGGCGCTACCATTAGAATTAGAGCTATTGCGGCGTTTTGACGCGGCGAAATTCGCTGTGTTGTGGGCAACTTCGTATAACCGTGTGTATTTTAAGCAACGACGTCAAGCGAATATTCGCTGACGCCCTTATTCTGTTTATAGCATCTTGTGTAAAATTTGACTGAGTGCGATGGGATTCTCACAACGATCTACAAAATCTACCCCTGCCGAATTACTCTTGTGTAGAATTGGACTGAGTGCGATGGGATTCTCACAAAGATCCACAAAATCTACCACTGTCGAAAAACTATTATGTAAAATTTGACTGAGCGCGATGGGATTTTCGCAACGCTCCACAAAATCTACCACCGTCTAGATGTTCTTATGTAGAATTTGACTGAGCGCGATTGGATTCTCACAACGCTCCACAAAATCTACCCCTGCCGAAATACTATTATGTAAAATTGGACTGAGCGCGATGGGATTTTCGGAACGCTCCACAAAATCTACCCCGGCCGAATTACTCTTGTGTAGAATTCGACTGAGTGCGATGGGATTCTCACAACGATCCACAAAATCTACCACTGTCGAAAAACTATTATGTAAAATTTGACTGAGCGCGATGGGATTTTCGCAACGCTCCGCAAAATTTACCCCTGCCGAATTACTCTTGTGTAGAATTTGGACTGAGCGCGATTGGATTCTCACAACGCTCCACAAAAATCTACCACTGTCTAACTACTATTTTGTTTCAACCGAACTAATCAATGTTCGCAATTTTTCTTTAAAAAAACCTTTCAACTCACATGGACCTGCTGCCGATATGCCTTTGGGAATTCCCCGCCGTTCCTACGTTGCCTTTCACCGAAATCACTCCGCTCGCCTCCTCGCTTGGCTCTGTCACCTCCTTGGGGACTTCGGTTCCGACTTAGTAATAAACGGGTGGTCACTCCGACAAAATCTTTGGGTTATTCTCCGAATGACGACGTCTGCTTTAGGAATTTTCGTGTCGGCTTTCCCGGATGGGATTCTACGACCCCGATGCTTCTCGATTTAGTTTCTGTTCCGGAGTCCACGTTTCCTTTTCACTCTGCGGTCTGCTCTCGTGCGCTTTTCCAATGCACATCTGCACGCGTCGCTGTCTCCCAGAAAAGTGAACGATCGTTTCTCATTTCCGTCGCTTCGATATCTTCTTCTGTGTCTGTTTTGTTATAATCGATGGTTATCGATTTCACATTAGGCACCCGTCACACTGCTTGATATTACTGCGGGTTTCGCCTCGCCAGGCTATCGGAGGGCTACACGCGAGTGCGTCAATTGTCGCCGTCTTCATAATACAAAGGTTTCAGCTACTTATAAATTAAACAATTTTGTTGCTCGTTCTACGGCTTTTTCAACTTAATTCTAAGAAAACAATGAAAGAAAGGAAAACTTAAATTAAATGTAAATAAAACTGGCTTCGTGCTTAATGCTAATAATACAAAAAATTTAAAAAAAAATTTAATTTCTCCCAGTGCCTTCTGGTTCGACCGTCGTTCGGGGCTGTCTACTGTGAGGACTCCTCACAAATTTATAATTAGATTTTGTTTAAAAGCACTTGACTTTTTAAGGACTAAAAATTTCATTAAAAACCACCGATTTGAGATAGCTCCATATATTAGGTGTAGTAAAAAGAAATCCATTATTTTTGCATTAAATTGAGGGCTTTATTTAAGATAGTTAGAATGACCCGATTTAGGTCAAATATGCGCCGTTTTGTTCGATAACTTGTTGCCATTTTAAAGGTAATTTCATTATGCCTCTCTCATAGAAGCCCTCGTTCCTATTAGCAAAAAATTGAGACAGTCGAATTTCAGAAGCCTCTCTTGAAGCGAATGTTTCACCAGCAAAATTGTTCGCCATGGACAGGAACAGATGGTAATCACTTGGTGCCAGGTCCGGACTATAAGGTGGATGCAGAAGAACCTCCCAACCAAACTCCCGGAACTTCTGGCGAGTCACTATCGATGTGTGTGGCCTGGCGTTGTCCTGATGGAACACAATTCCTCTCCTATTGGCCAAAGCTGGCCGCTTATGGGCGATTGCTTCCTTCAGACGGTCCAATTAATGACAGTAGAGTTCCGAGTTAAGAGTTTTGCCGTATGGGAGCAGCTCATAGTAGATAATTCCCTGCCAATCCCACCAAACACACAGCAAAACCTTCCTGGCCGTCAATCCTGGCTTGGCCACCGTTTCCACCGGTTCACCGTGTTTCGACCACTACCGTTTTCGCTTGACGTTGTCGTAAGTGACCCACTTTTCATCACCAGTCACCAACCGCTTCAGAAATGGGTCGATTTTGTTGCGGTTCAGCAGCGATTCGCAGATGGAAATTCGGTCTATGAGGTTTTTTTGCGTTAACTCGTGTGGCACCCATACATCGAGCTTCTTTGTGTATCCAGCCTTATTCAAATGGTTCCAAACGGTTTTTTGTGCAATCTTTAGCTGTTTTGCAATCGAAACAATGCTAACATGACGGTCGGACTCGATAATTTCCATGATTTTATCGACATTTTCGACAATTGGCCTTCCAGTGAGTGGTGTATCCTTGACTTCGAAGTTACCGGAACGGAATCGACGAAACCAAAATTGCGCATGAGTGGCTGTTACAGTATCAGGTCCATAAACGCTATTCACATTTTCAGCCGCCTGGCTTGCGTTTTCTCCCTTATCGAAGAAAAACTGTAAAATGTAGCGAATTTTCTCTTTGCTGATGTTCATCTTTGACAAGCTCTCAAACAAAACTGAATCAATCAATCAAAAAAGTTTCAAAAAAGCTTTTTTAGTAGGAACTGTCATCTTTCTAATGCCCCCTAGCGGAACACGATCGGACTTATACAACGCGAGATGCAGATAAATAACGCCATCTATTGGAAAAATAATGGATTTCTTTTTACTACACCTAATATAAGGGGTATTGACAAGGTGTGTTTATTTGTCGTATTGTCATAAGGGGCTGTCCATTAATTACGTAAGGGCGATTTTGACCATTTTTGACCCGCCCCCCCTCCCCCACGTAAGCATACATTAGTATAAATCAGACACCCTTTATAAGCAGAGGGCGTAAGATTTTTCGAACCCCCCCCCCCCCCCCCTCTTTATGCTTACGTAATTAATGGACAGCCCCTAAGTTGTAAATTGTTGCCATAGTAACCAGTACAAAATTTTTTAAAATTACTTATAGGCTTTTTCCACTGCGTACTTATCGCCCGCACTTAACCCTAAGCGAATGCGGTAAGTATAGGTGTTTCGACTGCAGTTTCGTTCTTATCTCTATCAAATGACAGCTGACTGAGCAGCAGTTCAGTGATGCTAACTCGGGGGGTTTCTCCCGATTTTAGGGGGTAAAATTTATAAATTGGGTTTTTACGGCCGTAAGAATTTTTAAGGGTCATTCAAAGCTAATATGTTGTTTGTTTTATACATTTTATAGTAGTTTTTCAGGATTCAGCTTCAAATAGCACAATTTTATGAAGTGTTCAAATTTATTTAGGGAGAAAATATTTTTAGAATTGGCATCACTGCCTTCTTCTTCTCTTGTCATTCGTAGCAATTAGAGTTGCAGTTTTCCGAAAACTATCGATATTCCTTACATATTCCGAATGCAACCATGCACAACTTTTGTACATTGTTTGTTCTTTGCCGTTAAAGTGTACTTATCGACTATCAGATTTTGTATGGCTAAGTATATCTGTAAGTACGCTTTAACGAGGTAAGTACAAAATATGAGATAAAGACGCGGTGGAAACAGCCTATTACAACTTATGACAATACGACGATATACGACACCTTGTGAATACCCCTATAGTTTCATATTTACATGTTTTTGTGTACCAAGAGAGAAAAAGTTTGTTTTGTCCGAGTACTGAAACTTTTTACAAATCATGTGGTTGACGTTGCGCGGTCTTGAATAAAGATGGAAAAGCGAGACAAAACCGGGACAAAATCAGGATACTATTTAAGAAACGTCACCCAGATGTACCTCATTAATATGGGTCATTCTTTTACAAATCGTACGGATTTGACGGATAAAAAGACGAGGGTACTTGAAATTTCTCGAAACTTTTTTTGTGTATTATATATGTAAAATAAGTCGACATGTATGTAATTTTTTTTTTGTTTTTGTTTTTTTTAAAGAAATTATCGTTGAATTAATAATCACATAGTTAGCGATTTTGCTTGTCTTTGGAGGCTGATATCTTCACTTCAGTTTGTCAAAAATCCAAAAAATCTTTTTTTATCCTGCATGAAATTGAGTCCACTTTTTAGGAAAATTTTCAAAAAAATTTTATACCTTTAAATAGTAAGAAATTTCGACAATTTAAATGTTTAAAGTCGATTTTTCTACACTAGCCCAGACGATAGAAAATTGAAACATACGTCATCGGATTCCTTGTTCAATTCTCTATCAAAGTCATGTTTCAAAAAAGTGGCGCCGTTATTCATAAAGTTAGAAAAAATTAATAAAAATAAAAAAACGACACGTTTCAGTTCCTTTCGTACTGTACTTTGCTGAGAGCAAATCAAAATGCAAAAAAAAAGCTTACTGAGTTTACGTTTGCCTAGTTCCGAAAAATCGAAATAAGCGAAAATACAATCCGTTTGCCATTGCCGTTTGCCATTGCCGTTTGCCAAACATGCTTTGCGCTGCGCAATAAACTAATTGTTTCTAACTTTATGAATAACGGCGCCACTTTTTTGAAACATGACTTTGATAGAGAATTGAACAAGGAATCCGATGACGTATGTTTCAATTTTCTATCGTCTGGGCTAGTGTAGAAAAATCGACTTTAAACATTTAAATTGTCGAAATTTCTTACTATTTAACGGTATAAAATTTTTTGAAAATTTTCCTAAAAAGTGGACTCAATTTCATGCAGGATAAAAAAAGATTTTTGGATTTTTGACAAACTGAAGTGAAGATATCAGCCTCCAAAGACAAGCAAAATCGCTAACTATGTGATTATTAATTCAACGATAATTTCTTTAAAAAAAACAAAAACAAAAAAAAATACAAGTAAGAAAGCTAAAGTCGTCAAGCCCGACTTTGAAATACCCACGCCCACATTAAAGTTAATTACCCTCTTAAAACCAAAAAAAAACGAAAAAAGAACGCACTATGTTTTGCTTCTCTATTTGTGGGCGTGGCAGTGGGAGGGCAACATAAATTATTTCCCTACACCTTTCATTCGCCTTGGTGAACCTATGTTGCGAATTTGAAGCTTCTACTTCTTTTACTTCGGAAGTTACGAAAAATCTTCATTTGTGGGCGTGGCAGTGGGCGGGCCCATAAAATTTTTTTCCTACACCTTTCGTTCGCCTTGGTGAACCTATGTTGCGAATTTGAAGCTTCTACGCCTTTTACTTCGGAAGTTACGAAAAATCTTTATTTTGGGCGTGGCAGTGGGCGGCTAAAAAATTTTTTGCTACACCTTTCATTCGCCTTGGTGAACCTATGTTGCGAATTCGAAGCTTCTACGCCTTTTACTTCGGGAAGTTACGAAAAAACTTCATTTGTGGGCGTGGCAGTGGGCGGGCCATAAAAAAAATTTTCCTACACCTTTCATTTGGCTTGGTGAACCTATGTTGCGAATTTGAAGCTTCTACGCCTTTTACTTCGGAAGTTAGAAAATTCTCTATTTGTGGGCGTGGCAGTAGGCGGGCTACATAAATTTTTGTTCCTACACCTTTCATTTGCCTTAGGCAACCTATGCTGCGAATTTGAAGCTTCTACGCCTTTTACTTCACAAGTTACGATAAGCCCTTATTTTTGGGCTTATTGTGGAGCGTGCTCGAGGAGGGCGGCGTCCATTTTTTTGCCAGGATATGTCCCTTTTCGTAGTTTACCAGTACACCAAATATCAATGGAATGTGTTGACTGGTTCGCAAGTTACAAGCATTTTACTGAAAACACATTATGATTCATTTGTGGGCGTGGCAGTGGGCGGATGTCTCCCATTTTTACTTAGGATCATACTCGGATCCCGATATACCTGTGTGCCAAATTTCGACTTGATTGGTCCAGGCCGTTTCGGAGGAGATCCGACCACGGACGGACGGACAGACGGACAGACGGACAGACGGACGGACGGACGACGAGGACGGACAGACGACAGACGGACAGACGGACAGACGGACATGTCTAAATCGATTCAGTTTTTGATCCTGATCATTTCTATATTAAATTTCTATAGCTCCGGAGCTTAATTCTCCCTGTTACAAGATTTGCACAAAACTAATATACCCCGCTTACGCTGGGTATAATTACATACATGTCGACTGTTTTCGAAAACTATCGATATTCCTTACATATTCGAATGCAACCATGCACAACTTTTGTACATTGTTTGTTCTTTGCGTTAAAGTGTACTTATCGACTATAGATTTTGTATGGCTAAGTATATCTGTAAGTACGCTTTAACGAGGTAAGTACAAATATGAATAAAGACGCGTGGAAACAGCCTATTAAACTTTCGAAATAGCGACATAGGTTCACACGCGGAATGACCTGTTATTACATTTTTAGTGTCCAGGGCAATTGCTTTGTCCGAGTACTGAAACTTTTTACAAATCATGTGGTTGACGTTGCGCGGTCTTGAATAAAGATGGAAAAGCGAGACAAAACCGGGACAAAATCATGATACTATTTAAGAAACGTCACCCAGATGTACCTCATTAATATGGGTCATTCTTTTACAAATCGTACGGATTTGACGGATAAAAAGACGAGGGTACTTGAAATTTCTCGAAACTTTTTTTGTGTATTATATATGTAAAATAAGTCGACATGTATGTAATTTTTTTTTGTTTTTGTTTTTTTTAAAGAAATTATCGTTGAATTAATAATCACATAGTTAGCGATTTTGCTTGTCTTTGGAGGCTGATATCTTCACTTCAGTTTGTCAAAAATCCAAAAATCTTTTTTTATCCTGCATGAAATTGAGTCCACTTTTTAGGAAAATTTTCAAAAAAATTTTATACCTTTAAATAGTAAGAAATTTCGACAATTTAAATGTTTAAAGTCGATTTTTCTACACTAGCCCAGACGATAGAAAATTGAAACATACGTCATCGGATTCCTTGTTCAATTCTCTATCAAAGTCATGTTTCAAAAAAGTGGCGCCGTTATTCATAAAGTTAGAAAAAATTAATAAAAATAAAAAAACGACACGTTTCAGTTCCTTTCGTACTGTACTTTGCTGAGAGCAAATCAAAATGCAAAAAAAAAGCTTACTGAGTTTACGTTTGCCTAGTTCCGAAAAATCGAAATAAGCGAAAATACAATCCGTTTGCCATTGCCGTTTGCCATTGCCGTTTGCCAAACATGCTTTGCGCTGCGCAATAAACTAATTGTTTCTAACTTTATGAATAACGGCGCCACTTTTTTGAAACATGACTTTGATAGAGAATTGAACAAGGAATCCGATGACGTATGTTTCAATTTTCTATCGTCTGGGCTAGTGTAGAAAAATCGACTTTAAACATTTAAATTGTCGAAATTTCTTACTATTTAACGGTATAAAATTTTTTGGAAAATTTTCCTAAAAAGTGGACTCAATTTCATGCAGGATAAAAAAAGATTTTTGGATTTTTGACAAACTGAAGTGAAGATATCAGCCTCCAAAGACAAGCAAAATCGCTAACTATGTGATTATTAATTCAACGATAATTTCTTTAAAAAAAAACAAAAACAAAAAAAAATTACATACATGTCGACTTGTTTTACATATATAATACACAAAAAAAGTTTCGAGAAATTTCAAGTACCCTCGTCTTTTTAGGTGTACGATTTGTAAAAGAATGACCCATATACAAGAAATAAACAACTATAATCCAGGGAATGAAAACGAAAGGAATAACGGTAACGGTAAGGGTAACGGTAACGGTAACAAATATTTTACGAATATCGGTATCGGTAAAGGTAAAGGCTTTTCTTGTATAACGGTAAGGGTTTTACCGGTATATACCGGTAATTGTAACGGAATAAATTTCAAAATTGTCCCTTAGGAATTGAAATACTTATTTTAGGCTGTTAAAATTGCATTTTTTGTTTTTTTGTTTATACAGAAATTGCAATATATTAAAATATACAGCAACTTATATCAACGCTTAGCTATAGCAACAGGGGCCTTAAGCTGTAACTTAGTGTAGATTGGTGACAATGGATATATTAGGTTTTTTCTTCAGTGAGACATGGGTTTGATATTGTAAGTTGTTAGTGATTCAAATTGATGTGTAAAGGTTTGATGCTTTTAGGAAATCTACCATTTTTTGTATATTGAGGTTAGTCGGTGATTTGAGTATTTCAAAAGGATTAGGTTTAAGGGATTTTTTTGAGTTAAGCTGATATTTTGTGCATTCTGTCAGTATGTGTGGGATGGATAAAGTGGTGCTGCAGGTTTGGCATGTGGGTGGTGGTGTTTTTTTTTTGATCAGGTAGTCGTGTGTCAAGTGTGTGTGTCCTAGGCGCATTTTTGTGAATTTGATTATGTCTAATCGCTTAAGGTTTTTGGAAAACTGGCGGGGGTATTGTTGGATTGTAGTCTTGTTTTCATTTGCCATTTTGTAGTGTCGTGAGGTTTTTGACCATATATTTTCTTTGTGGACTTTTAATTCTTTTTTCTTTATGTATTTTGTTATAGCTTGGTGGTTTAGGTTGGGGTTAAATATCAGGGTGATCTAAAAGCATTTTTTGCTTCCTTATCAGCAAGCTCGTTGCCTTTGATATTTGCATGCCCGGGGACCCAGATAAGGATTATTTTTTGGTGATTGGTGTTTAGTATCTGCCTGATTTGTGTTGTGTATGCGTCTTCATTTGAACTGTTGGCTATTGCTTTAAGAGCAGAGAGTAAATCGGAGCGTATGGCATATTTGCCATTTTGTTGGTTTGCATATTTACATGCTGCGAGGATGGCAGAGATTTCTGCTGTATAAATGGTGGAAAAGTAAGGAAGTAGTTGTTTTGAGATTAGTGTGGTTTTCGTCGTGATACTGAAAGAGACTCCGTTTGTGCTCCTCGATCCGTCTGTAAAAATGAAGACGTGAAATTTGTCTCTGAGAGCTAGGAAATTTTGATTGAGTGTTTCGAAATTGGTGCTTGATTTCTGTGTTGTGTGTAGATCGAAGATAATGTTTGATTTGTCGAAGTTCCACGGTGGGTGAGTTTGTGTGATAAAGTTGGGATAAGAAAATTGCATTTTATATCAAAGAGTATTTAATATAAATATTAAGAGCCGCCAATGTACTCTATCGGCTCTCTTAGCATTTTAAAAATGCTGGCCTCCTTATTCCGATACACTTTGTCCCTGTGCCATTTCGTCTCACATTAAAAAGCGAATGCTGATTTAAAAAGTGCGCAACGCGAGTGCGAGAAACGTGCGTAAATGGACATTTTATGAGTGAATTGTGCGTTTGCTTATGTGCATAGAAAAAAGGATGGAAGTTTTTTTTATGCTTGTGCGCATGCAAAGGCTGCTTGACGATACAAAGAAAAAATAGCCGATCACAGTGTGCAATATTTGACTATTTCAAATCTTTCTTCAGACAAGTTCTATTTTACTTATTATTGATATAATTTTGATAGTAAAATAAAAATTTAAATGTTATCAATTTGTTTTAGATATTAAGAAAGCATTTTCCGAATTTTATATTCATAATTTATAGTTCACAAAATTTTTCCATAAACGAAAGGAAAAATCGATATTTTTGCACACTGTATCATTCTTTTGAAATTTTTTTTTTAGTAAGATTGAATGAAATGAGCAAAAATCGTTCGCAGAAGGACGGTGGAAGGGAAAAGAAATTATATATGGATGAGCATAAGATTTCTTGTATGTATTTAAAAAGGAATGATTCAGCTTGTGCACAGTCGATGGTGCAAATACGTTGTCCGTTGAAGAGCCATAAAAAAGTTTTTTGAAAATTTCAATTTTGCTATTGACTTCAACAATTTTTTCTCTTACATTTAAATTTAATATTTTGGTAATATTCACAAAAATCCTTAAATTTATTGAAAAATTTCAGGCTCCATGAAAAATGGCCCCAATGCAAAATGGCCCCAAACTCAAAATGAAAAATACCCCAAAACTTAATATTGAAAACAACAACACGAATTTTGGGGCGATTTTTCATTTTTTTTGGGGTCTTTTTTCCTTTTTGTTTGGGGTCATTTTGCATTTTTTTCAAAAATTACCCAATTTTGGGGCCATTTTTCCTTTTTATTTGGGGTTCTTTTTTATAATGCAAAATTACCCCAATTTTTGGGGCCTTTTTCCTTTTTTGATTTGGGGTCTTTTTTCATAATGCAAAATTACCCCCAATTTTGGGGCCATTTTTCTTTTTTGATTTGGGTCTTTTTCATAATGCAAAATTACCCCAAAAATTTATTATTTCCGGCCCGTTTTCCTTCGTACAAAAATTGGGGTCCAAAAAAAAATGGTCCTATTCAAAACATCGCCAACTGAAATGAAAAATTGAAAGTAAATCGGTCAAGCCCGACTTTGAAATTCCCGACATTAGAGCGCATATGTTTTGTTTTCCTATTTGTGGCGTGGCGTGGGAGGGAACATAAATTTTTCCCTACACCTTTTTTGAACCCATGTTGCGAATTTGAACTTCTCGCTTTTATCGGAAAGTACCGAAAATCTTCATTTGTGGGCGTGGCAGTGGGGGGCCCATACCAATTTTTCCTACACCTTTATTGCTTGTGAACCTATTTTGCGAATTCGAAGCTTTACGCCTTTTAATTTCGGAAGTTACGAAAACAATCTTCATTTGTGGGCGTAGTGGGCCCCATAAAATTTTTTCCAACCTTTCATTTTTGAAAACCTTTGGAATTTGAAATTTAACGCCTTTTACTTCGGAAGTTAACGAAAAATCTTATTTGGGGCGGCATGAGCGGCCACAAAAAAATTTTTGTTCCTACAAATTTGTCCTTGGTCAACTATGCTGCAATTTGAAGCTTCTTCGTTTTACTTCACAGGTTCTGAGCCTTATTTTTGGGCTTATTTGGGCGTGACCCAAAGGGCCCCATTTTTTGCAGGAATGTCCCTTTTCTAGTTTACCAGCACACCAAATATCATGGAATTGTTTAGTGTCGCAAAACAAGCATTTTATTGAAAACACAATAAATTCATTTTGGGCGTGGCAGTTGGATGTCTCCCTTTTTTTACTTAGGATCATTCGGATCCCGTAACCTGTGGCCAAATTTTCCCTTGATTGGCCACCTTTCGAGGAGTCCTTTTGGATGGACGGACAGACGGACGGACGGACCACGGACGACAGACGAACATGCTAAACGATTCAGTTTTGATCCTTTCAATTTTCAAAAAATTTTTTCTATATTCCCGGAGCTTTCCCTTGTTACAAATTTGCAAAAAAAATATCCCCGCTTACCTGGGTATAAAAGGCCCCAAAATATTTTTTCTGAAGGGTATTTTTTCATAATGCAGATTACCCCAAATTAGGTCCTTTTTGATTTGGGTCTTTTTTCATAATGCAAAATTACCCCAAGTTTTGGGGCCATTTTTCCTTTTTTGATTTGAGGTTCTTTTTTCAAAATGCAAAATTACCCCAAGTTTGGGGGCCATTTTTCCTTTTTGATTTGGGGTTTTTTTTTCATAATGCAAAATTACCCCAATTTTTGGACCATTTTTCCTTTTTTTCATTACTAGCCCCAAATCTTCGATAGAGGTTATCGAATAATTTCAATTAGAGCGAGTTGAACAAATTTCGGTTTGACGAAAGATGAGCAAAATTCCAGACCATTTTATACCGTATGTATAATTGAAGATGGGTTTTCGTATTGAATATTTTCCTCTTTAAAATCCATCGATTTAATAAAGGAAAATATACAAGACCGAAAATACCTAATGGACGCGACATTTAAAATAGTTCCTCGCGGATGTTATAAGCAAGTCCTTATTATATATAATATAATATATAGAATATTTGGATGAGGTAAATAAATTTATAATAAGCAGAGTGTGAAGTTCTTGCGCCGCAGGCGAAAATTTTTTTTTAAGAAATCGGGTGATAGCAGGCAAAATTTTTTTTAAATCGCGCGCGCAATTTAAAAAAAATTTTGCCTGCTATCACCCGATTTCTTCAAAAAAAAACTTTCGTTTCCATCACAAAAAATGTCGTTTACTAGTTTTAACAGCAGTCATAAATTTTTCTTATATTTCTGTAATTTTTTTATACCAAGATTTTTCCAAGTTTGGGGTAATTTTTCCTTTTTTTGATTTGGGGTCTTTTTTCATAATGCAAAATTACCCCAAGTTTGGGGCCTTTTTTCCTCTCTTGAATTGGGGTGATTTTTCATAATGCAAAATGACCCCAATTTTGGGGCCATTTTTCAATTAAAAAATTTTAAGTTGTAGTTTGGGGCCATTTTTCATTTGTATTCAAAACGAATCCTGATTCTTGGGGCGGTTTTTCATTTCATGTTGGGGCTATAATTCATAATGCAAAATGACCCCAAAAGTCGGGGCCTCTTTTTTTTGGTTATGAATCCATTTCGCGTTCCAGCCCTGTTTTATATTCTTTACTTATCATTTGATTTTGGGGCCAAATTTCATTTTTTAAAGTGGGGCCATTTTGCATAATGAAAAATTACCCCAAAATTGGGGCCATTTTTCATTTCTAGTTTTTCAAATTTCATAGGACCATTTTTATTTTCTAGTTTGGGGTCATTTTTCATTTAGATTAAAAACACCTCTTTTTGATTTTGGGGCCTTTTTTCATTTTATTTCGTTTGGGGCCATTTTTCATTGGGGCCATTTTTCATTCCCCCAAATTTTAATATAAAGGCAATGCAAATAGTCTTCTAAAATTCATTTTTAATTTAGCCCCACCTAAAGGGAGTATTTTTACAGCTGAAAATACCAATTTCAGCAGAGGATAAATTTAAAAGAGATTTTAGAAGACGTTGTAGATTATATAATTTTTAATATCAAAAGTAAATTAATATTAGCATCAGAAAAACATCAGAAAAAAGATTTTTTTTCGATTGCTAAAAATTAACCTTTCGTAATAGAAATGATTGGACCCTAAGCCCCAACAAATATTTAAGTAAATAAAATTAAAATATAAAAAGGGTCGAATTAAAACTAAGAAAACTAGCACATAATATTACAAAAGGTAATCGAAGCGACCAGGCTTAGATTTTTTCGCAATTAGCGCCGCGCAAGTCACCCTACAGAACCATACGGTAGTGACTGCATTGGTCACGTAGAAACAGGAAAACAACATAAGCGACCGACTCGAAAAACGAGTTTTGAATTTTTCAGCGGCCAAAATTTACAAAGGCACACAACGGCCAAATACAAACGTACGTATGTACATTGGCGGACACACAAACTCATATATGCGCATAAGTGCGGCACGCAATCGAAAACATAACAGCACAGCGCTGAACTGCCGAAAAACTATAAGACATGAAACTCGGTTCTCAATGCTTAAATGCGAGAAGTCAGATTTTCGTTTTTGTTTTGATCCTTTCTATCAATGCCTACATTTCGAGTGTCTTTCTTTCCTCGATTTCATGCTTAGTGAGCGTTTCAGTTTTCAAAGCATAGTGTATCGTAATGCGGAGGCCAGCATCGGGAATGAGTGAAAAATGGCATTCGCCATAGAGCACGTTGGCGGCTCTTATATATATTAATACTCTTTGTTTATATTCACACTTCAATTATGAAGAAAAGTGTGTAAACTGCAAGAGATTTCTCAGTTATTCCTTATAAGAGCATATATGAATGACTGATGATTGCTTCCAAAAAACGCTAGCGTTCCGTGCATCTACGTTATTCACAGGTTTAATAGCAGGATTCATAGACAACATTGGCTTGTCATTGAAAATAAACTATTTCGGAAAAAACTATTGAACAAGTAGGTACTGTCGTTGGTACAATAAGCATGTTGATTTAATGTTACGCTAGTACAAAGGTGAAATGTGTAGACTCCTCGTTACATGGTCAATAAAGATTTTTGTACACCTCGGGTCAGTACAATTTTCCTACCACCACCGTCTGGAAATACTGCTGACATTTGAACTAGTTTTCTTGTCTATTGATTACAGTATAGACTTTGGGGCACATGTTGGTAGCCTCATTGCAGGGAAGCTAGTTTTGTGTGTTTTTTTTTAAATTTTACCGGTAACACAGCTATAAGGGTATCGGTAACGGTAAAGGTAGCTAAAGTATTTATATCGGTAACGGTAAGGGTAAGGGTAATCAAAACGAATCGGTATTTAAGGGGTAACGGTAACGGTATGGGTAACTGTTTCATTCCCTGCTATAATCATACATAAAAATATATTTGAATTTACGTATTGTATCATTCATAAGCTGGTACTAGTAAATGTAAATATAAATTAAAAATTGTATATATGTTTTTGAAAATACAGAAATAAAAGCAATCATGCGGTTGAATAATTTTGAAGATTGGACCAATAGTTTTTGAGTTATTTGAGTTTGACCGATATTTTTGACCGAAAAAATTAAAATCAAATTATAACTGTTATGTTTGACCGAAAAAAGGGCAGATAAATAACAGTTATCATCTGCTTTTTATAATAAAAATCGCAAAATAAAAGTCATTGTAGATTGGAAAGAGGAGGTCCTAAGGGACAAAAAAATATCTTGGTTTTCTTCCTAGCATGATTCCTTCCTTTTGGCTTTTACATTTAAAAATTCGTGTGATAACTGTTATTTACAGTGCCTGATTTATTTATTTTATTACAATTAAATTCCTTATGTTACAAGATTCAAGACCTTCGTCAAACATTTGTCACACAAGAAACAACATGTAATCGATTACAAAAAGCTTAATCCTAATATAACACAACAGTTTACTGAAACTATAAAACTAAACTTACAAACAATTGACTTACAAACTATGATGCTGACTAAACATGGAACCTATTTTCTGCTAAAATTTAACTATGCTGCTTGTTTGTTGCGTTCTTTTATCTCGCTGTTGTTTTTTATTACATAACTCTCAGCAGTTATCAATGGTTCCGATGATAAAAGCAAATGTGCTATAAGGTCTTTGTTGCAGAGCTCTCTAGAGTTTTTCTTTGTTTTTGTTTTTAACCGAAACTTTCGAAACTTTTTATGTAGAGCCTCAAGTGCCTCTTCGGTCACTAATCAAACAGGTATACTGAAATATAAAAATGGTAAATTTTCAGCAGCGATAATAAAATGTCTCGGCAACGGTTTTTATCGATTAAAGGCTAGTACGAAGAAACTGATGGCTCTTTTTATAAGAACATCGCTTTTATTCCACCACCAGCGTGGGAAGTAAGCGACGAGGGGTTTATTGAGGATGCCGGTGTAGACACTGACGAAAATTTCAAACAATGCGGAGAAATCGCTTGCGAGGTTGAATTGGAGTTTAAGGTCATAAACAATATCCGTCAAAGCTTTGCTTCTTTACTGTAGGACCGATCTCCAGAGGATCAAAATCCAACAACAAGTGCGCCATAAACCAAAAAAATATAGAGCTTCGCCCTCGCATTCCTATTATATACCGGAATCGTTTGGTAAGCCCAAATGGCGAAAAACTTTCCTCGTTACAGAGTGCTAGTCTGCTTGCTCTAAATAAGAACAAATGCTTCGGAATACATCAATGACTTATGGTAAGAAAAGAGGGCGAAAATCCTTATTTCTTACAAAACTCATCTTTGCGCCTTAGGGCACTACTCACCGATAAAGATTTTGAGCTGTTCTTCGAAAAAGACATCTAAAAATTGATGGTAAATAAGACTAATCTCTATACAGCCAAGCAGAAAACACGCAGTGTTTTGTTAATGCATCAACTATGCATAGGGTTTTGTGCAAACTCATTCTTTCTGGATAGCAGCGTATTGGCTGCCAAGAGAACTATTGGTCAAACCAACTAAACCCTGTAATTTCTTCCGTTTGCAACACCAAGAAAAGTAAAAGATGAAACACAAGAAGCTTTGGTAATTCTAATTAAAGCCAC
Source organism: Chlorops oryzae (assembly GCA_020466095.1). Lineage (NCBI taxonomy): Eukaryota > Metazoa > Arthropoda > Insecta > Diptera > Chloropidae > Chlorops > Chlorops oryzae. The sequence continues at coordinate 40,333,519 of CM035807.1, read as the reverse complement.
TTTGTCTGTTATTTTGTATTTTTTTAGTCACTTTATGTTCAATTATATTTTACACAGCTTCTAGAGTTGAAATTTGATACAATAAAATAAATTCAAAACGAGTAGGCTGCGAAAGAGCGTGTTTAAAGTAAACGAGTGTTGGCGGTTGGGAATCGAGTGAGCCGAGTGTTCTCCAGTGCACTCGGCCGTTGCCACTGAGAACGCTTCCTTCAAACGGGGCCTGAAAATATCTCCGAAGCATCCTTCCACGCATTAAGACTGGACGTTGCGATTGCTACTGCCTCGCGACGGGTAGAGATTGTCGCAGCTGAATAACCGTTTTCGTAAGGCAATCAATGGGATGAGGTCGAGAGCAAGAGCAAGAGAGACAGAAAGAGAGAGATAGACATCAACAGATAGATAATGGGCGAGATAGGCACAGCGCACGCTTAAAAATAGGGGATAGGAGTAGAGAAAGACGACAGAAAGAGTAGAGTATCGCGCATTTACGCCGGGCCGCATCAACTTCGGGTAGATATCGAGACCAAAAACGATATCCACCAACCAAAACCGGAAGAATTCGGGATCCGCGAGGACCGTATTTATATAGTGCTCCCAAATCCTTTCATCCACGGTTTGCAATGACCACATCACCATGGGCTGATCCACTACCCGTACGTACATTTCGACCTTCACGTTGAGGTCAAAGCCCGCACGCAGCAAAGCGTGCAAGTAAACCAGCCTGCCAATTCTACGGTAGGAAGCCGCCACCTGCAGACCAACTCCGAAAAGATAGAGGTTTGAGGCACGCAAGCATTGAGCACCGCACGACTTTTTTGTTTTACACGGCCCACTCGCAAGTTAAGCATTGCGGTGGGCAGCACCGAGACCAGGCGCGTAAGAGTTGCTAAGGTTTGCTTCTCACGCATTGAAGAACGCACTTTCTCCTTTATCACAATACCCGAAGTTTATATTAGTAAGGTATGGTTGTAAGGGACAAAAGTATCATTTTCTGTGAAAGGTCCCTTATAGTCATAGGGGAAGTTGTTATTCGTTTTAATCGAAGAAAATATATATATATGGATGTGGGTATAATAATGAAGCTTAACTACATTTTCACTTAGTTGAAAGAAAATAAACTAAAATGCATCTTCAATTAAATAGCTTTGTTCATATTTTGCAATATTTTTCAGTAATCAGTTAAGTGCTGAACAATGAAAATTTTTTCAGTACTCTGTCAAATTTTTTCCAGTCACCAATAAAGTTTTACTGAATACTGAAATATTTTTCCGTAACCAGTAAAATTTTACTCATTATTGAAATTTTTTGAAGTAACCAGTAAGGCCTTTTTGAAAATGAAATTTGAGTAGCACTATCAGTAAAAAAAAATTTACTGAAATTTTATTGATACTTCAAAGTACCCATGTATGCTTCTAAATTGTCCATCTTCGATACTTCTTCCATTAAAACATTTCCACTACTTTATAGTTATAGCAATACCTGATATACTGATCACATAATATTATTTTCACTACATTAGTGTTGAACTAGGTTCGAAACAAGTGCTCGATTCGGTCGGACGCGTTTTCCTTTGTTCCGCAGTTTTCATTTAAAAAAAAACCAAAAAATAAAAAAACAAATTAAACAAACACACAAAAAAACAAAATTAAACATTATTTCAATTTATTTCAATTTATTTATTTGCTATGATGTGTGCACAGCAAGCTTAGCTTTTATAGTGCATTAACTGTATATAATTCAAAACAGGTAATTCCGTATTACTTCACGGTGTACAGATGGGAAAAAAAAAAAAATTACTAAACATGGCACACTAGGCCTGAAGCAAAAATAAGTTGCATGAAAATCACACAAAAAACGGTAAATGCCACTTTCTTTGGGGTCGAGTACACATCCGAAAACTGTTGGATTTGAAATCCTAGCTGATCCTTTTAAAGAAATATCCTTATTTTTAATTTTTTATCCTGCGAATTATTATTGATTTACTTACCAAGCTGTAACTTCGTTGTTTATCAACCGATTTTAATTTTTTTACGGTAATTAAAAGCTTAAAAAACACTTTCAACAAATATAAACATCTTGCTGAAGCTGTACTACCTTATTGGATTTTTTCCTAAGACAAAGAGGATTTGTTCGAGTTTTTTCAAAATTTTTGAACTTTGAAGCCATTTTATTCCAATTTCTTCCAGTACAAAGCCTTCACGTCGGCATTATTTTAAAGAATATATTTTATTTCCAACAAAATGGTGTATCGGCCTTGACAATTGGTTGAAAGTAACTGGAGATATTCAACTTTTTCCAGAAAGAGAAATAGAAAATTCGGTTCAAATTCATACATTCATATATAGTATATGCATACTGATACCCATATTAATATGAAAAGCATACAAATGTACATGCATATATATGTACATGAATACATACCCTGTAGAAAGCTGTTAAGCAATTTGCCTAAAAGAACTAGTACTTTTACCAGTACTAAAAGAACTATTGCAATGTTTGGGTAAGTTTGCATCATAACTATACTAGTGATCACTGGAATAATTGCATTCATTCATTGAGGCGTTATAAATTGATAATAAATACACAACCGAATGGCTTTCTTTTATTATAATAAAAATTTATAAATTTAAATATTTATTTCCATTTTCTACTGAAAAAAAAATTTGACGATTCTGTAAACTTTTTCCCGTAAACATCACTAGTATTTAACTGGTGCAAATTTACCCAATTGGATCGAAAAGTACTAGAATAGTTCTGGTGCATACTGTACTAGTGCTTTCCTGTACAGATGTTATACTGATTTTCGACAGAATTTTATATGGACAGGCGTATAGAAAAGAACTAGTACTGGTGGCTTTTGCACTAGTAAAGTACTAGTACGACACTGGTTCACATTCCTACAGGGTATTTACCAAACATATACATCGTTTTATTCAGTTTTGTTTATGGATTTTTTGTTTTTTGTACATTTTCAATCATACTATGTAGTTGATATCATTTCCGCACCATCCATGAGATAGATATCACAGCGCGTTTTTTTTAAAGTGGTATCTCCTATAGACCTATTCCATTAAGTGAAACGAAAGTTAATTTTCAAAATGCTTTCACAAATGCTGAGAAGAACATGGGACTACGGCTTTTTTTAATCGGGTCACGAATGTTGAAACACTGATCATGTTCATTTTGTATCTGTCCCAGAATTTCAGAAATTCTCTGTGAATAGATTCACCCGCCTGCTCGGACCATAAGCCTAAACCATCGTTATCCAAATGTACCAGGCTTTGCTTTAAATGATCAAGGATTACATGTATTTTTAAGGTTTGAGAAACTTCTGTGCTTTAAAAAGTTTTACGAAGTTCGCTCAAGTTTTTGTCTATTTCCATTAGATCGACTCGCTTTGTAGTAAAATAAGTGTTCACTTCGATATCAACTACATAGTATGATTGAAAATGTACAAAAACAAAAAATCCATAAACAAAACTGAAAACATATATATATATATGCATGTACATTTGTATGCTTTTCATATTAATATGGGTATCAGTATGCATATCTATATATTAGGTGTAGTAAAAAGAAATCCATTATATTTGCATTAAATTGAGGGCTTTATTTAAGATAGTTAGAATGACCCGATTTAGGTCAAATATGCGCCGTTTTGTTCGATAACTTGTTGCCATTTTAAAGGTAATTTCATTATGCCTCTCTCATAGAAGCCCTCGTTCCTATTAGCAAAAAATTGAGACAGTCGAATTTCAGAAGCCTCTCTTGAAGCGAATGTTTCACCAGCAAAATTGTTCGCCATGGACAGGAACAGATGGTAATCACTTGGTGCCAGGTCCGGACTATAAGGTGGATGCAGAAGAACCTCCCAACCAAACTCCCGGAGCTTCTGGCGAGTCACTATCGATGTGTGTGGCCTGGCGTTGTCCTGATGGAACACAATTCCTCTCCTATTGGCCAAAGCTGGCCGCTTATGGGCGATTGCTTCCTTCAGACGGTCCAATTGTTGACAGTAGAGTTCCGAGTTAAGAGTTTTGCCGTATGCGAGCAGTTCATAGTAGATAATTCCCTGCCAATCCCACCAAACACACAGCAAAGCCTTCCTGGCCGTCAATCCTGGCTTGGCCACCGTTTCCGCCGGTTCACCGTGTTTCGACCACGACCGTTTTCGCTTGACGTTGTCGTAAGTGACCCACTTTTCATCACCAGTCACCAACCGCTTCAGAAATGGGTCGATTTTGTTGCGGTTCAGCAGCGATTCGCAGATGGAAATTCGGTCTATGAGTTTTTTTTGCGTTAACTCGTGTGGCACCCATACATCGAGCTTCTTTGTGTATCCAGCCTTATTGAAATGGTTCCAAACGGTTTTTTGTGCAATCTTTAGCTCTTTTGCAATCGAAACAGTGCTAACATGACGGTCGGACTCGATAATTTCCATGATTTAATCGACATTTTCGACAATTGGCCTTCCAGTGCGTGGTGCATCCTTTACATCGAAGTTACCGGAACGGAATCGACGAAACCAAAATTTCACATGATTGGCTGTTACAGTATCAGGTCCATAAACGCTATTCACATTTTCAGCCGCCTGGCTTGCGTTTTCTCCCTTATCGAAGAAAAACTGTAAAATGTAGCGAATTTTCTCTTTGCTGATGTCCATCTTTGACAAGCTCTCAAACAAAACTGAATCAATCAATCAAAAAAGTGTCAAAAAAGCTTTTTTAGTAGGAACTGTCATCTTTCTAATGCCCCCTAGCGGAACACGATCGGACTTATACAACGCGAGATGCAGATAAATAACGCCATCTATTGGAAAAATAATGGATTTCTTTTTACTACACCAATATATAAAATAATGTTGCGAAATGTGTTTGTGTTGAACTTTCTCGGCACTGGCTGAACCGATTTGCATGCAGTTTTTTTTGTTTGAAAGGTGAAGTCTGCCTGCATGTTTTAAGCTATATGCGACATTGGTGCGTGTGCGACATTGGTGCGTGTGTCGTGAGATATCAGCATTTTTGTGCATTGTAAGAAAACTGTCGATAATATCGACTCGATATTGATTTCGTTATTCACTACATTTGTCGAAATTAGATTTGTATATATATTCCAAAATATATTTCAGCAAGTATTTGTGAACCATTCAGCCTGATTTTAAATACTCCTGCGGATTTGGAAAAAATTCTCCCATTCAAAGAACACTGGGAAGGTAATATGAAGCAAAGGTCATCGTTTCTTTTCTTAGTTATTGGCTTTGTAGACTTCCATATTTCGCGGAGAAAATTTAAGGAAAGTGTTCGTTTTAATGTTTGGAAATCAATTTTCATAATTTTAATAGTTATTTTGTTTTATGAACCTATTATTTGTATTCAATATATTCCATCAAGAATCTGTGAACCATTCAGCCTGAGTCTACATACTCTTGAGAAATTTTTTGGTGCGGATTTGGAAAAAATTCTCCCATTCAAAGAACACTGGGAAGGTAATATGAATGAAGTAAGAACTTCAAATGTTTTTAAGCAAAGGCCATCGCTTTCTTTTCTTAGTTGGTGGCTTAGAAGAGTTTCATTTTCCGCGGAGAAAATTTTCTCGAGATAAAATTCCTCGAGAATATTCATTTAAATTGTTTGTGGTAAAAATGCCCCGCGGACATCGTCGTTCTGCATTGGGGAGCCGTACACCCAACGTAACATTATATGCGGCTGCTCGAGCATTGCAAAGTGATGCACAGCATCGTGATATAAATGAAACCGTTAGAAATAATATGGCTCGCCTGAGAGCTTCGAGAAACAGAAATATTATTTTGGAACGTGCAGCATTTTCGTATGACGCAGCTTTGAATTATGCTGAACTTGATGTCGTTTCAATTGGATCAATGTCTTTTGTGCGCAGTCATTGTAAGGCATTCAAATTTTAACATGAAACTCCTGGATTGTGTTGTGCAAATGGTCAAGTGAAATTGCTCGAATTGATTCCGCTGGTAACCGCTACTTTATATGATTTTATTTAAATTTTTTTTTATTTTATTTTTTTTATATTTTTTATTTATTTTTATTTATTTTAATTTTTTTCCATTTAGACATTCAGTAACCGCGCGCACAGAAAGAGACGAATTGTTTCTTATACTTATTGTTTGTTTTTTAAAGGATGAAGGGCACGTACCTGTTTCTCGTTGGGCTCGCAGATGTTGAATTGGGGCTTTTTGGTGGATTGCGCGGCGCGAATATGAATTTTGGTTGGGTTTTTTATTTGGAATTTTTTATTTTTCTTAGTTCACTAATTTTTCTTCTTTTTTTTCTTAAATTGGTTCTCTTTTTTACTTGCCTTATTTTTCCTTGTTTAAAGATTTTTCAATTCAATTCACTTCACCTTTTTTTCTTTTTTTTTAAGTTGGTTTTTTATTTAAAAATTTATTAATTAAATTCACTGTTTTTCTTTATTATTTCTCGGTCGTTCAAAATTTTCGCATTTCTTTTTAAATTATATTGTATTTTTTGTTTTGTTTTTTGTTTAAAGGAGTTTGGATTTTTTTTCTTCTTTTTCAACTTTTGTTTTTCGTTCGACGTTCGGACCAAGAGTTTTAATAGAATTTGGGGTCGCGTGTTTCGTTGGCGCCGTCCACTAAACGAGTGCCTTTTTGTCGATCGAAAAGCAGCTTTCGCTCGAACTCGAACTTCAAAGAGGCAAAAGGAGAGAAAAAGGAAGCGATAATAGAAGAATTATTTCGCCGTGCTCTAAGGGCCCGGCTACGACGCGGCGGCGAAGAACGAACATACTGCCCGCCTTGCGCTACGCAACCATATTTTTTCTCCCTTATCTTTCCCTCTGCCGCAGAAATTCGTAGAATTCGCGCAGGGTTTCTCTCACTTGGTCGGCGCCGGTTGGAGCTGGAGCGGCGATGTTGTCGCTCCCGGGATTGGAGGCGTCCGATCCCGATAGATGATTGATCGAGGCGGCGTTTTCCTGGATCCCATTGCCGAAATCGGCGACACCGACCCAGCCTGTGCACTTGGGCGCGCACCACGTAGACCGACGATCTTTCCATGCTACGAGTCTTTGTAGATGTACTTTCCGGCTGCATTACGGCATGGTGAGGGTGATGGAACGAAAAGAAATGATTTTCTCGTATAATTGCAAAATCAGGGCGTGGCCCCATATGATCGGAGGCGATGTATTCAGACAGAACAGAACTATAGGCGTGGCGCATAAATGGCTGCTTTGCGAGCCTTGTCTCCAGGCTCCTATACTGCATCAGCGCTCCAAATCGTGACGAGCCCAAGCGAAGAGCGGCTCTGAAAAATTTATCCTTAAATGGTAGGTGCACGACGTATCTACCATCCGAATTTCTAATAGTGGTTCGGGAATAAACTTCTTCAGTGTATGTGGCCTCTGGAAGAGGAGGAGGGGAGGTCGTAATTTCTTCCTGCTCCCGTAATGATTTGAGCGACTCGTGGAGTGACTCTTGGGGGTCTCCGGAGGAGACCTGCGTCGTAAACGCGCCGGTGGTTTCGCTGGCGATGGGCCCACTCAAATACCAACCAAAGACGGAATTTTGGGCAATTAGGCTTCCTCCGACATTCATCTTGACGCCCGGCCGCAGTAGTTTTGGCATGATATCAGACCCGATGACCATATCGATGCGGGCTAGATTCATAAAACGGGGATAGGCGAGCTCCAACGATGAGATCTCGTGGGGATCCAAATTGGAGACCCTTTTGGCTGGAAGCCAGTTGGTCAATTTCGGCAACACCACGGCGTCGATTTCCTCCTCGAACGAAGAACGAGGCGATGCGAGCGTGATGATGCATTCCTTTTTCGCGATGTGGGTGCATTGGCCACCCATGCCAGATACGTTGCAGATTTTGTGGATCGGTGGCAAATTCAACGGCAGCTGCATTCGTTCGGTCAAAAATGTCCTCTGCGAACCTTGATCTAAAAGCGCCCGGACAACGAATCGTTCTCCATTATGTAAAATTTGTGCGAAGGCCGTTGGCAAAAGCACCGGTGTTAGGCCGATGGAGACGTGCGTGTGTGCCTGTGACGTGGAGGGGATGCTCACGGAGCTCGAAGCCTCTGGTGGCGCATGGAAATGCGGCGGTTGGCTCGTCGGAGACGGGCCCATCTCTGAAGGAAATGTCAAAGAGGGGGTAGAAACTTTCGTGTCCGGTGTTGCAGCCGCGCTCGTAAAAGGCAACAAAGTGTGATGTCGTTGTTGGTATTTCGTACAGTTAAAGTTGGTAGAACATTTTGATTCTTGATCACAAAGAGCGAGACAGTTGGGGCAACGCTGGGGTTGTACTTTGATAAAATTATTAGATGGAGGCGCCGGAGAGAACTGTGGGGGCTCGTGTGTGCTGTAGAGCGGTGGACGATTTCGAACGTGGATCTTTAGCATGTCCCTAAGTCGTGCTCGAGCTATTATTTTGAGATCACGACATTCGTTGTAGGTCACCTGAGCGCGCGCAGTAGCCTCGGCAGACCATTCCTCATGGAAGAGAGCAGCGCTGTAAGCGTTATGAACGCTTTCCCAATAAGAAATAATGTCTTCGTCTTCAACTTCTATGAGTGATTGCGTTTGTTTCAAGGGATCGGAGTGTATAACCATGTCGCAGAAGCTCTTAAGTTGCTCCACGGCATCATTAAATTGAAAGTCGAAGGACATGTTGATAGCTTTGATGAAATGGCATCGCAAATCAGGTGCAGCGCTTCCGGAATAAAGATGAAAAATGTCGAATAATATCTCAGCACAATTAACGAATATAGTCGCCCACGCGTAAATTTAATTTCATTAAATGCAGAAATTTTCGATGACAACACAAAATTAAATAGTGGCACAACCGTGGTCAGGTGCGGAAAAAACCAGTCGTAGGGTAAAACGAGGCTTGACGTCGGATGAGCGCCGCAAAATCAGACGCAATCAAACGTAGGTATTGCTGCCTTGGTAGCGAATCGTTATTAATTCCTGTACTGCAATATAAATGTATGTTGAGGAGGAAAATCGATGCCGACGGTAGCGCACTTCCAGTTCCAGCCTTTTATTTGCTCAAAACCCCCACAAGATTCTTGCAACCCCAAATTCAATATTAAAATATCCAGATGAATTAATAAATTTATTAAAATCAAATCCAAATCCAAAAAAAATTGCAATATTTAAAATTTCAATACGCCACTCGTCAAAGGCATAGGAATTTTGTCTAACATGTTTACATGCAAAGCGCCGACAGCGTCAGCAGCGCACAAGCAGAGGAGACACGATGCGAGTATAGTGATCGACAGAACCACAAAGCGACCGAGCGACAGAGCGACGCTTCAACTGCCTTATCACTGCGGCGACCAGTTATGAACGTAAACGAAAACGTGTGCGTGTGAGTGATTGCAGGCGAGCCGCGACTTCAACAACGTTGGCAGGTTCGTCGTACAAACTACGCTCAACACGTTTGATGTTCGATGCAGTCTAGTGACCAACACATCAAGTGTTACGTATGAAATCGATATGTATGTACAGGCGTGATCGCTACACGCTGTAAGTGAAGTGATGGATGAAAAACCAAAGCGCTTTACTTTCGCAGATCACCACAAGGGAATGCAATAAGAAAAAAAATATTTTAAGGCTTTGATGCTGCTGTTCGTTGTGCACAAAACCACCACCAAACGTGGCACGGGTGTGCGAGCGAGGGAGAACGATGTGTGTAGGAAAGGAAAAGGTGAATCCACGCAGCGATATGTGTCACGCGTTTTGATCGTGTTGCCCTTGACTTTGCTCGAGGGCAAATGTCGGTCAATGCTGACACACACGTGGCGGATTTTTTCGACCTTTTTTGGATGATATGGTCCACCAGAACTCCAGTCTCCTGGCAGGATCGCCAAATGTTTGTTTTTTAAAGGATGAAGGGCACGTACCTGTTTCTCGTTGGGCTCGCAGATGTTGAATTGGGGCTTTTTGGTGGATTGCGCGGCGCGAATATGAATTTTGGTTGGGTTTTTTATTTGGAATTTTTTCTTTTTCTTAGTTCACTAATTTTTCTTCTTTTTTTTCTTAAATTGGTTCTCTTTTTTACTTGCCTTATTTTTCCTTGTTTGAAGATTTTTCAATTCAATTCACTTCACCTTTTGTTCTTTTTTTTTTAAGTTGGTTTTTTATTTAAAAATTTATTAATTAAATTCACTGTTTTTCTTTATTATTTCTCGGTCGTTCAAAATTTTCGCATTTCTTTTTAAATTATATTGTATTTTTTGTTTTGTTTTTTGTTTAAAGGAGTTTGGATTTTTTTTCTTCTTTTTCAACTTTTGTTTTTCGTTCGACGTTCGGACCAAGAGTTTTAATAGAATTTGGGGTCGCGTGTTTCGTTGGCGCCGTCCACTAAACGAGTGCCTTTTTGTCGATCGAAAAGCAGCTTTCGCTCGAACTCGAACTTCAAAGAGGCAAAAGGAGAGAAAAAGTAAGCGATAATAGAAGAATTATTTCGCCGTTTTCTAAGGGCCCGGCTACGACGCGGCGGCGAAGAACGAACACTTATAAAAAAATTAAACCAACCAAATTAAATCAAAATTAAACTAATAAAAATAAAAATAAGTACAAAAAAAAAACCAAAAAAAAAAAATTAGAGACAGTCACTCTTCTAGTGCGCGAAAAGTGCTTGTGAAAAAAAAGGAGAAAGAAGAAAAAAAAATTGACAATAAATTAAGTGGTCAACGTTCGCCGCCGTGCGGCCGACGTCGCTCGCACAGTGTTACCGAATCGACACAACAAAAAAATGCTCTGCTGAACATTCACTCGGTGCCTTCAGGCAAGCTTTCCCGCACACCGCAGCCAACAAATGCAGTAAATGCACTTCCCTTTCTGCCTACAAGCTCCAATACTCCCTGCTCGATCACAGTAAGTACGCCAACTAATACTTTGCTAGTCCTAAGTACACAGCTAGAACGTCAACGTTTTCTGCTCTTATTGCGAGCCTCACCTCTTCAACAACAACAGCATCATTGCAAATCGAAGAAATATCCGTCATACTGACAAACACTAAGTCAGAAAAAGAATACAGCAGACAAATCGAAGTCGAAATTGCTGCTCAAACCGCTGCTAAGAGCTCAGCCGTGCGCTCTGTTCAAGTGAATGCTAGTGCCGCTGCCGCTATAGCAAAAAAACGTTGGCGTCCACGAAAAGCAAAAGGGGTCGGCAGTGCAGACAGGCATGGATCGCTACGTCAACATTAAGCGGAAATGGAGTCCCCAAAAATGCAAGGACAGAAGGCTCTAAAAGTATATGAACCCAATGCATCAACGAGTACTGCTACTAGCCCAAGCCAAGCTAGATTTGCGCTGCTTGCTAACAAAGATGATAATGATTCATCTACACTAAAACCCATCAAAAAAATTAAGCCTCCCCCAATCTACTTGCGTGAGGAATGCTCCAACGCCCTAGTAGCAACTTTCACGTTGTTTCCATTAAAAGGGGTAACGTGAAAGAAACTCAAATACAAATTTATACGGAAACCCACTTTCGTACCCTGGTGAATCTTTTTGATGCACTCAAAAAAAGCTCCTATACCTACCAGGTTAAAGCAAGAAAAGGTTTAGTGGTAGAATAAATGGCATCGAGCCTTCAGTTGACCCAGCAGAGATCAAAGGCGCTCTGCAAGTTGCAGATTTTTTAACGAAAACCTGTTTCAAAAGTGGTCCTCATGCAGTTTTGTAAATTTTACGAAGTGGGAAACTTTGCGAAATGGGAAATGAACTATCAAAATTGGTATGGAAGAAATTTTACGAAGCGTAACAAACTTTCCCATTGGTTTTTGCTTCGCAAAACGTCGTTAGGTAGTGCGCATAGTAAGTTGGGGTGGGAATACACAGCCAATCGCGTTTGACAAGCCTATGACTTATAGTACAAATGGTTTTAAACCTCAATTTGAAAAAAAAGAAACAGTGGGAAGATGGATAAGTTTTAATTAATTATATTCGAAGGGTCGCTCATAGAGCGTCGGAAAGTTTGCGATCGCAAATTTTACAAAAGCTATTTGCGAACCTGCATGAGGACCACTCATATTAAAAACAAAAAAATATTCCGCAACCCCTATATCGCATTGAGCTTGATCCTTCAACTAACTCCCAAAAAAAAAAGAACGAGGTCCTCCCAATTTACAATCTGCAATTTTTGCTACACCGCGGAATTACGGTCGAAGAGCCTCATAAGCGGAAAGGACCGGTTCAATGCTCTAATTGGCAAGAATTTGGTCCTCCCAAAGCATTTTCATATGCTGACGCAGTAAAGTCTAACACTGCGACCCAAGCTCAAGCATCTCTTGCGACAGCAGCACATCCTGGTCGTACTCCTATGACTATTTCGTACGCTGACGCTGTCAGGTCGAACACTGCGGTACACCCTGAAGGTGCCATATCAAATTTGGAATCAATGATCTCGAATTTGTCTAACTGCATGACGCAGGTCACTTCAACTGGGCAATCACTGCTGCAAGAGATGATGCGGGCTCAAAGCTAACTCATGCAAATTCTAATCGCAAAAAAATGAGTGTCCTAAAAATTTGTCATTGGAATGCTAACGGCATTCGACAACACAAGCTTGAAATTCAAAAATTTCTTGAATTACATTCAATTGACGTAATGCTCGTCAGTGAAACCCACCTCACAAGCAAAAATAATTGTACAATTAAAAATTATATGTTTTTGTGGCACTCATCACCCAGATGGAAAAGCACACGGTGGAACTGGTATATTGATAAAATGCCGAATAAAACACAACCTCATCGAGGAACTTTCGAAAAAGCATGTGCAAGCAACCTTCATTTCACTGCAATATGGCAACAGCATTGTTGCCTTAAGTGCAGTATACTGCCCTCCCAGGTACTGTGGCTTTATAAACCCCAAAGACCGACAGTTATGTTCACTAATTATAAAATGTCATCAAAATTTTGACTTTATTTCAACAGGTCAACCCAGGCCGTCCGATCTACAAAAAAAACCCGACCTTATAGATTTTGCGATCAGCAAAAACTTCGATCATAGCGAAGTACATGCTGAACCCAACTTCGATCTGTCATCCGACGATTCCCCTGTTATAATTACAATGATGAGCTTGCCCACACTCACCGAAAAACCCGGAATTGTAACAAATAAAACCCACTGGCTTAAATACAAAAAATATATGAGCTCGCATTTGAACGAGAACTCTATACTCTAAAGCGATTGTGATATTGATGATGCCGTAACAAAGGTAAACAATATCATGATATCGGGAGCAGTTCATGCAACCCTAAAAATAATCAGCAACCCAAAAGAACCTCGAAGATATACCTCAAGCGAGATCGAAACTCTTGTACGAGAAAAAAGACACCTACGAAGGGAATGGCAGCGACAACGATCACCCACCGCGAAAGTTAACTTGGTACAAGCGACTAAGCGCCTGAGAGAAGCTCTTGATAATGACCTGAAAACTGATCTAGAAAATTACACTCGAAATTTGAGCCCGAAAACAGAATCAAATTACTCTCTTTGGAAAGCAAATAAAAAGATGAAGGCACCCAAAACAAACTTAGCACCACTGCGTACTAACACTGGAAGCTGGGCTAGAAAGGACGAAGAAAAAGCTCATGTATTTGCTAAGTATCTCGAATACATTTTGAAGCCCAACACACGCACTAACGCTTTTTAATTGCCCAAAATAAGCCCTCGTTCTCTTCAATACTATCATTGGCGAGCTTAACACAAAAAAGGCTGCAGGCTTTGATCTTATAACCCCACAGATGCTGCAACAACTCCCCACTGTAGCAACAAGGTTAATCCTTTTCATATTTAACGCAATATTGAGACTAGGATATTACCCTAGACCCTGGAAAATTTAGAACATAATTATGATCTCTAAGCCAGGAAAAAAGTTGATCAATTCCATCATAATATCGGCCAATTAGCTTGCTGCCAGTACTCTCAAAAGTCTTTGAAAAATGTCTCTTAGCAAAAATTTTACCACGCTACCACTCTGGAGTTATTCCCGAGCACCAGTTTGGTTTTCGTAGGAGCCATGGCACCATTGAACAGGTAAGCAGCGTTACCAACGAAATCCGATTTGCGTTTGAAAAAAAGAAATACTGTTCCGCCATATTTCTGGATATCTCGCAAGCCTTTGATAATGTATGGCACTCTGGTTTAATGTTTAAAATTAAACATACCCTTCTCGAAAACACGCATAAAGTCCTACAATCCTACCTCTCTGAAAGGAAGTTCAAAATTTAGTATGGAAAACACACGACAAATGAATTTGACATTTTAGCAGGTGTACCTCAAGGTAGTGTTTAGGGCCACTGCTATACGTGATTTACACGGCTGACCTGCCTGTATCCCCAGAACTCTTCACATCTGCATTTGCAGATGACACAGCAACTTTGTACGCACATAGCGACCCTGTCGTCGCCTTTCGAGTTCTTAATAACCATCTTCATACTGTTGAAGACTGGCTTGCGAACTGGAGAATAAAAATAAACGGAAGCAAATGCTCCCACATAACTTTCACGCTGCGTCGCAAGACATGCCCTCCAATTATGCTTAACCCGAATCATCCTGAAGCGTTCCAGTGAAGGGATCCTTAAGATTTTTTAAGGACTTCACAGGTTGGCTGATAAGTCCCCGGTCTAACAAAGAAAAACACATTTTTTTGTCAAAATTCGTTTTTACTATTCAACATAGTTCCCTTCAAGAGCGATACAACGATTATAACGACCTTCCAATTTTTTGATACCATTTTGGTAGTACTCCTTCGGTTTTGCCTCAAAATAGGCCTCAGTTTCGGCGATCACCTCTTCATTGCAGCCAATTTTTTTCCCTGCGAGCATCCTTTTGAGGTCTGAGAACAAGAAAAAGTCGCTGGGGGCTAGATCTGGAGAATACGGTGGGTGGGGAAGCAATTCGAAGCCTAATTCATGAATTTTTGCCATCGTTCTCAATGACTTGTGGCACGGTCCGTTGTCTTGGTGGAACAACACATTTTTCTTCTTCATATGGGGCCGTTTTGCCGCGATTTCGACCTTCAAATGCTCCAATAACGACATATAATAGTCACTGTGGATGGTTTTTCCCTTCTCAAGATAATCGATAAAAATTATTCCATGCCCATCCCAAAAAACAGAGGCCATTACTTTGCCAGCGAACTTTTGAGTCTTTCCACGCTTCGGAGACGGTTCACTGGCGCATATGTGTGTGTGAGTTGAAGTTTGGTATTCTAAAATAATATCCAAGTGTACTCTGAGATCTGACAATTAGTTCTTCCGAAAGCACCGTTATGATAAAATGTCGCATTTAGAAACTATACACGTTTAAAACTCAAAAATCTTCTATTATACAGGGTGTTTCCCATAACGGTGTACATCCGAAGGGCGGTGATAGAGGGGGTCAAGACGAACCAAAAATCGTATTGGGGGGTCGCAAATGCACCATTGAGGAGTTATAGGCCCTTACAATTTTTAGGCAGTAAGTCGAGATAAAAAATTCTCCCACGATAACGGTTCAGCTTAGAAAAAAAACTGTTAAGCGGTTTGAAAGCCAATTCTATGGGCTTTCAGGCAAAATTAAACTCATGGTAAGAATTTAAGCCATTGATGGTTAAATAAGCGGTCAAAGTCAAAAATTCTGAAAAAATTCAATTTTTTTACTTTGGGAGCCATTTTGGTATGAAAAAGGTCCTATTAACACATACTTTTCTAATTTTTTTCAAAATCTTCGATTAATTTACTTCAAATTTGTGGTACATATCTTATAATTGTTTTTTGATTTCACTTCAGGAAAAATAGGTTTTTAAAACACACTCATAAATTTTTTGTTTAACACTTGTATTCAGCATAGCAAATATGAAAAATCCTTTTTTGAAATAAGACGCAGAATTTTGTTTTCTTTTGGTGTAAATTTGGTGACTAGCGGATATTTAAAAACGCGAGCTAACTTTCAAATTTTAAGCATAAATTTAGATTCAGCGAAACAAATACTGAGCAAAAATTGGTTTCAGTTCAAAGGGACGCAAAAAGTTCGATTTTGTTGTGTAGTGTTATCGATTTTTATTTTTATTTCCCAGTTAGAAATGCTCGAAATTTCGATACGATTTGAAAGGGTTGTTAACCACGAAAGCATTCTTAAACACGTATTAAACACTATATGTAAACGCGCAATAACTTTCCTTAAAAGGTGTTGGTCAGTAACATAATTTCAACTAATTCATGAAAAATTATTACAAGATAAAGAATTTAATGGAATGTGAACTGGCCAAAAACGGAGCCGTTATTTAGAAGGTACCTGAGAATAATTCATATTATAAGGCTGCGGACACACCGGATCAAACGGAACAAAAACAATAGGTTTTCAAGAACAACAGTAGACGAGAAGTGGCATGAAAGTGCCACTTGCATTATTTCGACAGATTAGCAATGGATTTTGTCGGCGATAGATTTTTATAGTATGTAGTCGCACTGATTTCCTCCCACGAACTTGATAGTCTCCCGAATTCAACAAACCCGAATATATGGTTTCATAATTTTGCGATTCAAAAGCAAGTGTTTTGCTTCATTTAATTTGCTTTTCATTTTTTTTGTTGTGTATTAATAAATAATTGATATTGCTGTTTTTTTGAAGGTTTTTTTTATTTAAATAATATGTTTTGAAAGTTTCGGCTCGTTTTTGAACTGGAAGTAATCAGCTAATCAAAATCAAAATTATTCAGGAAATGGCTAGAAAAAACAAAAAAAAAAACACTTGAAAAATTCCAAGTGCATTCAGCGCTCGAAGATGACTTTGATTCTTGAGACTCTATATAATTGAATGAACTAAAAGCAATGATTGTTAGAAGGAAAAGAAACTGTAACTCAACTGAAAATGGGTAGAAGTTTTCAGATAATATATAAGAGAGATCAAGATGGAATTCAATCAAACAATTGTTCTTAGTGGGCTTTTGAATTCTGAGGAATAAGGGTAAAATGTAATTTCTTTTGCAGTACTTCACTGCAAACACACTACCTGTTAATTACCAGGAGATTTGACTAAAAGCGCTAACTATACTTTTTGGTAGTCAATATGAAAGATATTCTATTAGCTCCTCAAGGGCAGTGTAAAAAAACTACCTGAAACAAATGTGCGTGTAAGAATTTATCCTTTTCTTTTACATGACCACTTGCATATGTTTTGACATACAAGTGTCTTGTTTTTTCATGGTAGGCATACTGACTGTTTCACGAGTGAAATATCCAGTACTATTAATAAGAATTCCTAGGGTTATAATGTGGTATAGTTAACAACAAAATTCGTTAGACATGACGCATATATCAGTAGTATTATCAGGCAGCCTTTTACGTAGGTGTATGGAAAGCCTCACGGAAAAACTCCTAAGGCATTACTTAGAAAAGAGGTATCACTTTTTGGCAAGCCTACCGGTAGAATATTTTAGGGCTAGCGTCAAAATCAGGTAATGCTGTGAAAAAAAGATAATATTCTGTAAAGAGCTGCAAGTCCAAAAAAATTCTTTCGACTTAACAATTTTTATTCCATAGCTATGCATCATCTAGTCCAAAAAAAATTCTTAACAAGTAGTCGGTATTAAAGCATGAAAAACTTCACTTTTGCATAACACAAAGCCGCTTACATCAGCCGTCTCTTTTACGTAATTTAACAAAGGCTTTTATCCTACTCGCTCTCACTCATATCAAACCCTTAACTTTTTATTTTATTAGTATTAGTGTTTATAAAATTTTGTACAACTGTTTAGGTGTTTCGGGTGGACATGTCTTGCAGGGTTGTTTCTAGGTTCAAGAGGACGGCATTATTGAACATTGTCGTAATCGGCACCTTTTTACCAACAGTGTATTATAACTTTTTTTGCATACCTTTTCTGATAGTATGAAGATTTTAAAATATATTTTTAAAAATGAATTTGGACAAGATGCTCAAAAAAAATATGTATTTGAAACATTAAATCAATAGAATACTGTTCGTTATTCTAAATAGGTCCTGCACCATATTCTTTAGTTATTATTTATTCATTGAAAATAAAAAATAAGAAGCCCGAATGAAAGGTATAAAACAGACTCTTAAGACGTTAAATGTTTCATCAAACAGGTATTCATGCTTTAAATAACTTCAGTTTCATAAAAATCTTTCACTTCAAAAAAGACGTCATCATATGCCTAATTTTTTATATAATATATAATCGTTTTTCTTACCGTGTAATTTCCGGTTTTGAGGATTTGATAAACAGCCCGATGGGTCGACTCCTGTTTTTAAAGATCGCACACTATTGTTATTCAAAATGCTTTGATTGTGGGTATTTTCTGCATTGCTACTCATATCTGAATGATCTAAGCACTCTGTATTATTATGAATAGCATTTACAACACTTGAAACGCTTGATGACGTTGTGAATGTGCTCCCAACTGCCGCCTGAATTTGGGCAGTGGTAATAACTCGGTGAACTGTATATAAAAGTGGTGGACCAGGCACTGTCATTGCTCCAAGTGATACTGTCGGTGTCAGAGTATGTTCACAAGTGTTGTAAGCTTGGTTACCATTTTGGTAGGTTTGAGTTGCAGCCACGACAGGATTACAGCAATCGGATATTTTTATATTAGATGATAGGTCCTCGATTGCTTCAAGGCGAACATTTGGAATACAAGAAGACTGGTGTTGATGATGGTGATGAGAATATAACTCCGATGTTCGGTGGAACTGCTTCTGGTTGTCATGTGTAGCGTAAGAAGTCTTTTGCTGTTGCAACTGATTTAAAGGAGCCGAAGACCCAATAGATTTTGAACCATTCTGCATTGAAGGATAAGCGTCGCGGCATCTGTTATCATTAGCGTAGAGTAGACGCGGCCTGTAAAAATTCAAATTTAGAACTGTTCATTCCATTCACATAATTAAGCATAAAAAGCTCTTTATGTACATATGTATGCAGTCACTTTGCTCATTTTGATTTTGCATACACATTTATATACATACATATGCATGCAACTTCATTTACTCAAGACGCCAGCCAAATTAGCGTTTTTTGGTTTTGCATACGCATGTAACTTCACCTAATTTGTTTTTCGTATTTTGCTGATTTCGCTTTCGTACCTATTGAATTGCTGAACTTTCATTTATCAGACCTTGCATAAAAAATATGAATGTATCATATCTACCAAATCGAATTATTGCATTTTTGTTTACTCAACTGTTAACTGGTATATAAACAAGAAAATTTGAAAATAAAATGAGAGTCAATACAATTTAATTCTCTCGAGTGTTACTTCGTCGAGTCAATCAGGTTCATATGCTTGATTGATTACAACCCTGACTTCACTACATCGATTGCGTTTTGGTTTATGTACTAGACGCAAGGACCGAAAGGTTAACAATAAACTCAACAGTTGATTCATTGGTGACCCCTAGAAAAAAGCAAACGCGTAATCCTTAAATCGAAAGTTTTCGCATTGGTAAATCGCGACGGTAAACCTTAAATCGTTCTTGTCTCTGCATTTTTAAATTGCGACGGTCATTTAAACTGTGCGTAAATTAATTTCATTAAAAAAAATTAAAAAATTGCAACTGACATCGATCTATCAGCTAGCGATCTTCAACGGCTCTTCAGCGATCAAGAACAGATTGGGCAAGCTATTGAGAACATCATCAAGAATGTAAAAAAAGATTCCAAAGAGCGAAAAACAAAGACTTACTTCAAGGAAATATTTTCCAGGCTGACATCACTATGGAAGTCATTAAACGAAAACCATACGGACATCACAAGTCAAGAAGAAGCAGAATATGACAATAACTACTTCAAAAAAGCATATTATACCGGCATAAAAAAGGTTGTAGAAACTTGGACCGAAATCCTTAAAAAAGGAAGTGAACAAGCATCAGAGCTCGAAGGTGCAACTGCAAAAAAACCTACTGTGTCTACGGTGCCTACACAGCAACAACATACATTGGGATCAGGCTCCTCTGGAACTAGGCCATCCTCATTAAATGATGTCTTACTCAAGAACCAAGCAGCGTTTAAGGAGTTGCTCTTAGAATTAAAGGAGCGCATCAAGGCAACCGGCTTCACCACTCACAACAAATCGTTCTATCATGGCAAAGCCAGGCTCCTAATAGAACGATTGCAAAAAATGGAAACGATTGACAACCAATGATCGTCTTTTACGCAACCACCAATCAATGGCTATTCAACAAGATGGTTCCTGAAGTTTCAAGAGGAAATAAGGGAGCTGGTAGATGAATTAAACGAAGCAGGTCAACCAGCATACTCTTCAGAGTCTACGTCATTCAAAGCGGTTTTGGAGGTTCCGTTACCTAAAATTCAACTCTCAAAATTCGACGGAAAGTTCTCGCAGTCGACACAGTTCAAAAAGCTATTCGTTGAACTTATACCCAAAACACACATAAGTGATGTGCAGAAAATGTACTACTTATCTACCTTTCTGACAGGAGAGATAAAATATTAAATAAAACATCTGTCTATGGCACCTGAAAATTATATATAAATCATACATCTTCTAATAAAACAGCTTGATCGAAACACTCACACAGCATTCGAACAAGCCCTAGCAGACAATAGAAATCCAGTAAAACTCCATAGTGTCCTGAATTTATAGAACATCGTTTCCAGTCACTAGAAGCACTAGGAAAAAATTAAAAGCCAACATCATCTAAAACATCAGCTTCGGTGGTAAAACCTAAGTCAACCAAATCAAAATGTAGTGTTTGCAATGGTGAAGGACATCAACTATATGCTTGCACCAAATTCAATTATGAAACTTTATGCAATAAATGGCAATGGGTGAAGCAACTTAAATTGTGCTGCAACTGCCTGAAGTCTGGCCACATGGCAACTGATTGCAAGTCTGGTCATTGTAGGCATTGCAAAAAAAAACACCATTCAACACTTCACTCAAAGCACAGTTCACAGCAAGATGATCACCAGGAGCCTGAAGCCAAAAATGCATACGAAAATAAAAGTACGAGCAGCCTTCTATCAAGGGAATCACTAACACCAACTAATTACGTTCTACTGGGTACAGCACGCGTTTTCGTAACCACAAATAATGGAATGGCAAGCAGATTGAATGTAAAGCAATTCTTGACTCTGGATCTCAAATCAAAGTTGCAATGGAAAAATTGGTAAAAAAAAAAAAGTTAAATGTTACAACCAATGCAACCAGCCTGAAGTAAAAAAACACGCACGTCATCGAGTCAGTTTAAAATTTCACTCTCGAGTGAACAACTTTTCAACGTCAGTTCGTCAACGTCATGTTTTGCCACAAATCGTTTCAAACAGCCAAGTCAAGACATTGACACTTCAAAATGGAATTTACCGCGTAATATTGAGTTGGCAGACCCTGATTTCAGCAAATCTAACAAATTGGATTTACTTTTATCAGCAGAATTCTACTATCTATTATTATGTGAAGGAAATTTTACAATTGGAGAAAATCTTGCCATCATGCAGAATAGTGTTTTTGCTGGATTGTTGCAGGAAAGGTTCAGCAACCTGAGGAACTTGCAGCAGTGTGAGGAATTTGTTCTGAAAATGACTCAGAGGAGGCAATTTCGAAGTTTAAGAAATTGGAAGAAGTCGCCGAATATACCAAACCAATGTCGACAGCAAAAACATTATGTGGAGAACATTTTCTACTCAAAACAAATAAAACCAAATCCGGCCGCTTCATGGTCCAATTACCACTATTAGGTGATATATCGTTGATTGGAGAATCCAAGAGGTTAGCGTATAATAGACTCATCGGTCTGGAAGAACGGCTTGCGAAAAACGATATTCTTCGACAACAATATAAAGACTTCATAAAATGCACAAGAAAATGTCTCAAATCCACAATATTTCATGCCACATCATTATGTGATACGCCCAGAAAGTACGAGCAGTAAGCTACGCGTTCTTTTGATGCATCAGCGAAAATAACAACAGGAATCTCCATAAATGAGCTTATGTACACAGGTCGCATAGTTCAAAGCGAATTATTTTCAACACTTCTGCGCTTTCGAATGCCAAAGTTTTTCCTTAAAAAAGACATCGAGAAGATAAATGGGCAGATCCTAATACATCCTGACGACAAAATGCTTTAACTCATCATATGGAGAGACGATCACAATCAACCTTTCAAATACTTCCAGTTAAACACAGTGACGTACAGAACAAAGTCTACCCCATTCCTTGCCACAAGATGCCTAAACAAAATAGCAGAAGAAAACATCAATTAATACCCAGCAGGTGCTGCAGCTCTCAGAGACAATGTTAATGTGCACGACGGGCTGGCGGGCGCAAATTCACTAGCCGAAGCTATTGAAATCAAAAACCAGCTGACTACCATACTGAAGGAGGCAGGTATGAACTCCAAAAAATGAAGTGCCGATTCTCCTAGGTTGATGCAAGGTATTGCAGAAGAAGATCAAGATATTATTCTTGATTTCGATAGCAACACAAATGATTAAATTAATTGAAACACTCGGAATTCGCTGGCTTGCGACTACAGATGAGTTTTGCATCAAGGCCTCAATTACTGATGAAACAAAAATCACAAAAAGGCAAGTTCAGTGAGAATAAGCTAAAGTATTCGACCCATTAGGATTAGTTCCACGCCACATAGTGAACAACAGCGAAAGAACATCAACACAATTACACGCTTTTTGTAATGCATCATCAAGGCGGATCTAAAACTACACGAGGTTGCGACGTAAGTTTGGACAGATTTACAAATAGTTCTCTCTTGGATCAATCAAAAGTCGACAGCATTTCAAACATTAGTTTCCCATTTCATTCAAAACATTCATAATCTAACCATTTCTGAGCAGTGGCAACATGTACAGTCAAAACAAAGTCCAGCCGATACACTGTCACGTGGAATAAATCCACATGAATCACGCACATCTGGTAGTTCGGACCAATGTTCTTGTACCATCATGAGGATGCATGGACATCTCCACTACAGAATAACACCTTTGAAACAACATTGTTAGAACGAAAGACAACAACATTAGCAGCATCATCATCGTCATCCTCATCATCAACATCAGTCCCACGCGTTTCATTAATTCATAAAATCGATGCAGAAAACAAGTTCAGATACCTTCAGCGAGTAAAAGCCTACGTTATTCGGTTCACTCAAAATTGCAGACAATCAAGAACTTCCCGGCCAAAAAACATACAGCTTTCACCCTCAGAGCTCGAATCAGCTTTAAAATACATAATCAAATAAGTGCACTTCAGCGAGTTTAGGGATGCAATAAAAATGCTTCGCAAACGAGAGAATCTACCAAATTTAAACAACTTAAGCTCGCTGTCTCCAATCCTTGAAAAGGGAGGAGTCTTGTGAGTTGGCGGTAGACTCGAACATTTGTCTCAAAGCTATGACGCGAAACACCAAATGTTGCTGCCGTTTAACGACTCTATAGTGAAGTTATTGATAGAGGCCATTCATCGAGAAAACTTTCACTGCATAGCACAAACACTTATGGCGACGAACAAAACCGATGTTATTCCATCAAATAATGAGCCAATTACCAGCTGCACCAGTGAAACCAGCTCGACCCCTTGTGACGACAGGAGTGGACTGTTGTGGACCGTTCAAGATACAATTCAACGTCAGGGAAAAACATCCCCAAAAGGCTTATATTGCCAAATTTTTCTGCTTTGTTACTAACGCAGTGCACCTAGAACTCGTTTCAAACCTGTCACCAGAAGCATTCATCGAAGCGGTGAAACGATTCACCGCACTAAGAGGACACTGTAAAACATTATATATCATTAAATTATGTAGTGCTAAAGGAATAGAATTCTGCTTCATCTCACCCAGATCGCCTCACTTCGGAGGGCTTTGGGAAACAACAGTGAAATCGGCAAAGCACCTTTTGTTAAGAACCCTGGAAATAGCATCATTAACTGACGAACAACTTAGAACCGCAATTGCAGAAGTAGGTACAATATTAAATTCAAGGCCACTCACATCAATGTCGGATGACCCTAATGACCTCAACGCTTTAACATCAGGTCATTTTTTAATCGGCGAACCATAAACTTCCACGATTGACCAAGACATCCGCGCAGCACACTAGAAGGACAATGGAAACGAGATACAGAACTTAGAAAAGAGCTCTGGGACCGCTGGTCGAAGGAATACTTAGCCGATCTTCAACACAAATATAAATGGAAAGGACCAAAAACAGACGTCCAGGAAGGAACAATGGTCATTATGAAGGAAGACAATCTTCTTGTACTACAATGGCCTCTGGGAAGAATTGTTCAAGTTTATCGAGATGATGACCATGCAGTGACAGTGGTCGACGTCAAAAGAGAAAAGGGAATTTATAAACGTTCAATTCACCGATTAGCACCTCTGTTTCCACCTGATAAATTGGAAAAGGCAGCTCAAGAAACCATAGAACAAGAACTAAACTCATTAAAAGAAGAAGACATTCCATGTAAGCGATGACGAAGATGGCCCAGCCTCACACTTATGTCACTTGAAATGTTATTATTACTACCATTGGTCATGGGCAGTGCTGCCCAGGTCAATAGACAGCCAAACATACCAGGAATAAATTTTGAATCGGCCAACTTAAAACCATCGTGACTAATTGGAAATTCATCATATTTTTGGATTTAGAACCCTTTAAAAAAGACTTAATTATTCTTTACTCAGGAATACTATCGGTGGACATAATAGGCAATAATGCAAATTCACTATTTGGAGTGTTCGACTCTTACTACGAAGAACAGATGTCAAAAACAATTTCTCATGTTCAAAATAATAGACTCACTTAATCAAGCTTCTTAAAAATCAAACGTCTTTTATCGACTCAACAATAAATATAATTAAAACACACCAAGCAAACGCCAAAACGAAGTTTCACGAAATCGATGAAAGATTAAATTTAATCGGTACAGAACTTGGGTATGGTGCAACATTG
Source organism: Chlorops oryzae (assembly GCA_020466095.1). Lineage (NCBI taxonomy): Eukaryota > Metazoa > Arthropoda > Insecta > Diptera > Chloropidae > Chlorops > Chlorops oryzae. Next base: position 40,308,574 of record CM035807.1, on the reverse strand, counting down.
ATGCTTCAATCTACGGAAAAAATAACAAGTCTTTTCATTCAACTCCTGGTGCTATCATTATCTCTTCAACGATCACGATCCTCAAAACTAGATATTCTAATACACAGTCATCATGGCAAAATAAGTCCACTTTTGCTCACACCACAACAGTTTGTTGATGAAATAGGCAGAATCAAGGCACATCCCACACCACATCTACAACTACCAGCAACACCGTAAAATATACTGCTATATTACAAGTTACTTAAAGTTAACGGAATTGTAGCAAAAAATCATGTAGAGTTGAAAATCAAAGTACCACTAATTGATCAAAGAATGTTTCATTTGTACTATTTAACGCCAGTTCCAGCAATCATAAACAGAACATTGGCATTAATATATTTGACAACTTTATATCTTGCCATCAGCGATCATCGTGACGAATTTTTTGGCATGAGCAACGAAAACTCGGAGTTATGCCCGCAAGTCAACAACATTTTTTTGTGTTCTAATGTACCATCAACCCTTCACAAAAGAATTAATGCATATAAATGTGAGCTAAGCCTATTCAATCATGAATCAATACGAAACAGGGAAATACAAGAGTTTATTCTTTTTAGCATATTATTATTTAAGTCAATTTTGTTGCGTTGTGTTGTTGCGTGCATGCATCAGAATGGTCAGCATCCCAACGATGTTATCTCCTGTGTCATTCTAGGTACCATAGCTTCGTATGAGACAGTTGGGGTGTATATTTTTATTTATTATTATTTTTTTCTCATTCTAATTCTTTTTAATCTTTTTTTTTGTGTATATATATTTTTTAATTGTGGATTTCTGATGTTTATTTTTTTTTTTTGTTTATTTATTTAATTTGTTTTTTAATTATTTTTTTTTTTTTAATTTGTATATCTCCAATTTTTCTCTTTTTTTTTCTTACCAAACACTCTACCCCTCTTCTTAGTTTGGAATCTAAATTGAACTTAGGAATTTCAACACTTTCAATTGAGTTTCCAAATTTAGAAGAGAAATTTTACGTCTGGTATCCATCGTTAAACCTCATTGGTGTTCCTGAAAAGAAAAAGAAAACATGAAAATATTCCCTACCTGTGCTACAACTATTCTCGTGTCCCTGCCTTTATTTCATCTCAAATTTTGCTATATAATTCTCTCCCCCTCCTGACCTTTCTAAGTCTAAATCGTCCATTACTTACTACAACTGCTCTTTTAATGTATGTTCCTGGTGTCCAATCGCGCCTAACTCCTTCCCAAGCGGCATTAATAATATTTTTATCGTTGTCTGGGTTTTAAGACTCTGCATTTCGCTCTGATACCCATGACATAGCGATTTCCGCCAGAAATTTTCTTGTGTATCTGCAGTTTGATATTGAGAAATTTGCATATTGGGGTTGGAAAGTATCACCCTGGTTTAATACTTTTATGAAATTATTAAAGAACTTAATCACGAAGATTCCACAATCTATAGTGTTGGGTTGTTGTGGGCAATTTGAATAGATCATGGGCATTGTTTTTTCATCGTAAATTTTCTTAGGGTTCTCACATCTGACTTTTGACTCATCCCCAATGAATTCATGAATAACTTTTGTTGCGCACCTTGCCAAATTTACGTGTGGTTGCAAGGAGTCCAACATGTAGATGTTTGGCCATGTTACAATGGCTAACATCCAATGGTTCTCTTCTATTATCGGGATAATCAAATATTCAAAATGAAAAATATTTATTCGTCTTACAAAACTGTCCACTCGCATCCTGGGAACTACTTTGTTGAGACTTTGGCTCCATTCCTTTATACTGGGGTAGAAATGCGAATCAAATAAATGAACTTTCTTTCTGCATTGGGTGCTTAGGCTTTGCCATGACCAAATTAGCAATGCGTTCAGAATATTGTCCCCTAGCCATCGGTCTGAGAGTAGGGAGGAAACGTCCGTCATAGTTACTGACTCACATCGCCTTTTAAATTGGCGTCGAATAACGTCCGTTTTTATTGCCTCTGTGTTCATTATTATAGTTACACTCACTTTTCAAATATGTTTGTGCTTCTAAATTGTTTTAATTTTTAAACAAGTCGGAATTTTTAAACTGTCTTTGACAACTCTGATTTTCGACTGATTTTAAAAATGGTAAATATTTATGCTAAAGTTGTTCGTCTTCATACTACGCCTCGATTAATGCCCTAATTTAAAAATATTGCAATATATGCAAATATGTAAAAAATTACTAAAGTCTTTTTTGTCTTCTTCCTCTTCTTGTTATTTTAATTTTTTATTTTTTTTAAACCGTTTCTTCATTCTTGCTATATTTTTTAATAATTTCTTTTGCAGGGATTTTCTCTCTTATCATTCTATACAAAATGATTACAACTATGAAAAGAGTGACAAAAATTATTGTTGATACTGAGGCGCTTGAAATCATTTGTAGCTTCCGATGATAGGCGATTGCTGCTATCTTTTCGTTTGCTTTTCCTTAATTCAAAATTAAGTCCTCGAAATTTGGAACTTCTTGAAGTAAAATTGGGTTTCTTTCTTTGGGTACAATAAACATTTCTTTATATTCTGTTACCCTGGATTTAAACTGAAACGAACCTATTTGTAGGCTGCAGTTCTGGAAATTAAGGAAAAAGTGTCCTGTTACGTATTTTCGCCTTGCGTCGCAGGTGCTATTAATAAGAGTTTCTTTCGCATTTATTAAAATAACTATATTCTCTTCTAACTCTGTTAATTCTTCTTTCATATTTTTTGACAGAGAACATTTGCCTGACACAACACAATGCCTGCTTCCTTTCATGTTAAAAACTGACTGACCTAATCCGAAGGTGAATGTCGACCTTTGAACTTTTATTTTTCTGACAGAGTTCACATGTTTTCACGTAATATTTTATTTGTTTTTGCATGCCTTGCCACTAAAATTGTTTTCTAATTCGCAAAAACGTCTTCATTGTCCCTTTATGACCTCCTATGGGTGAATCATGAAATGTTTTGAGGACCTTTACAATCTTCTTTGAGTCAGTTAAAACTTGTGCTTGTCTTTTTCAATATTTTCATCAGTTATTTCATCAGGGGTTTCTTTAGCTTGAGCTCTTGTTACTACAGATATTGTGCTGTCGATATGTGGAATTCTACTCAAAGCGTCAGCGTTTTGATTATTTTTTCCCGGCTTATAAAAAATTTCAAAATCGTACTCTAAAAGTTTAAGGCGAAAACGACCTAGTCTCGAATCTTGTTCTTTTAAATTGGCTATACCTTTTAATGGCTTATGATCGGTGTATATTTTGAAAGGTCTCCCCAATAAATTGGTCCTAAAATTTTTCACAGCCCAAACTATTGCCAAAAATTCTTTCTCAATTGTAGAATGTCGTTTCTCAGTTTCACTTAACGCTCTGCATGCAAAATAAATAGGCAAATCGTCCCCTGGTTCTCCTTGCGAGAGAACAGCTCCTAAGACTTCATTACAAGCGTCTGTTGTTAGAATAAAAGTTTTCGAAAAATCTGGATATTGAAGTAAAGGAGGTGAGGTTACCGCAGCCTTAAGCTGTTCCATGGCCTTCTGACAATCATTGTTCCATTCAAACTTAACGTTTTTTCTTAATAATTTGTTTATTGGAACTGAAATTTTTGCCGCATTTGGTATAAATTTGCGATAATAATTGATTAATCCAAGGAAAGCTTGTAACTCTTTTACATATCTGGGTGGTGATATTTTTTTTACACTTTCTACCTTTAGTGGATCTGGCAGCACGCCTGATTCCGAACATTTATGCCCTAAATATATAACTTCTTTTTTAAGAAATTGACATTTCTCTGTTTGAAGTTTTAAACTGTTATGTCTTAAGATTTCAAAAACCTTACATAATCTTTCTTCATGCTCTTCTAAATTCCTAGCATAAATAACGATATCGTCAAGATAAACAAAACAATCAATTTCCTGCAAACCAGTGAGAATGCTATTCATTATGCGTTGAAAGGTTGCAGGTGCTCCCGTGAGCCCAAAAGGGATTCTGGTAAATTCAAAATGTCCCATTCCCGTGCTAAATGCTGTCTTCTCCTTATCTTTTTCTTCGATAAGCACTTGATGGTATCCGCTGGCTAAATCTTAAGTTGAAAAATACCTACTGCAACCCAACTGATCGAGAATTTCATCTATTCTAGGAATTGGAAAAACTTGTTTAATGGTAATATCGTTCAATTTTCGGAAATCTACCACAAGTCGCCATTTCTTTTTCCCATCGGCACCGGCCTTTTTCGGCACTAACAATATCAGAGAATTCCAAGGAGACTTGCTTGGAGAAATAATGCCATCTTTAAGCATTTTTTTTTTTTTTTTTTTTTTATTTAAACTTTGCTTCTCTTTACTGTATCTTCCTTTGGGTGGGAACTAACAGTAATTAATCAAATCTTATTTTTTAAATATAACTTAACTTTTTATACAGAGATATAATAGTTTTGATTCCAACGGGCCTCTATTTGAGAAACTGGGCTGCTGAGGACTTATTACTGTTAAGCCGCATCCGTTGCTAGGATGAGTCTTGATCATGCACGAGCGAGGTGCGTCAAGCTTAGTGAATCCGTTGGTAGGATGAGTCTTGATCATGCACGAGCGAGGTGCGTCAAGCTTAGTAAATCCTTGGTTGGATAAGCGTACGGTGCGCACGAGCAAGGTGCGTAAAATTGATTGGCTGGAACGGCTACTCTGATGGTAGTTAGGAGCATTGAGCGTTGAGCGCATTAAGCGCTTTAAGCATTTTGTCAACCTGTGAGGTTATTTCTGTTTTATGCACTTCTGGTAGTCTATATTGCCTAATATTAACTGGTGGCTGCCCTGGTTCTGTTGCAATTTCGTGTTTAAGAACTGTCGTATATGAAAGCTTATCCTCACTCAAATGAAAAATATCAGAATATTCTCTGAATACGCTCTTTATAGATTTTAATTTTTCTTCGTTTAAATTATTATCTAAACGTACTGTTTCCATAATCAATTGAAAACGATCATTCATTTCCTCATCCTTTTTGACGAATTTTATCCCTGTTTTTTCTAACTTCTCATAATCCCTAAGAAGAGTATAATTTAGCACCTTTAGCTGTCCAAATTTTACATTTTTTCTACTTGCATTCAGAACTGGTATAAATCCCCTTACATTTTTGATTCTTTTTATTACATTTCCAACGTATACTGCTTGCAAAATTTCTTGCTTATGTACCAGTATATCTCTTGATTCAATATTTACCTTAATTGGAATTATTTTTGAAGCTCTAACATTTATCGTAATTGACTCAACTACGCATATCATTCTAGTCGCTTGCTCTGAACAAAGTGGTAATCTTGCGATTTCCTTGCTATTTGCAAAAAATGAAATCGTCTTATTTACTCCATTCGTAACCGAACGGGTCCACAGTTCATCTCTACCACAAAGTCCATCTGCTGGTATTTTGTTACCAAATGGAATGACGTGCATATTAAAATTTAATGCCTTGTTATCTTGGTGAGATAACCTTACAGCTCCCTCTGTATTAATGCTTCCACCGAATGCTCCACCTAATTGCTTAACCTCTGACCTGTCAACTTCAACTTCTTCTTTTAAGACTTCAGATTTGAGCAAACTAGTGTCTGCCTCTGTATCGATAAGCGTGTTAATCTATCATTTTTAGCTTGTCCACACGGAAATACTATAAATGCGTCATCTGATCGACATCGCTCATCTATGGTTAAAGAATTTGTTGAACTGTCAAAGTTGTTTAGTTTTAGGTCTTTGAGCAGCCTTTTCTTCTTAATTGACTCTGACTTAATCAATTTTCTATTTAATTGCAATTCCATTGTTTTTCTTTCTAAAACAACTAAGCCCTTTGAAAGCGACTCTTGTAGACTAGTACACAAAATAATCAACATACTTAATAGTATGATCCATCCCTTGGTGAAAAATTGCTTTACACATGAATCACTAGAATATGATATTTCATAAACATCTCTTGGATAGGTATACTCAACAACTTGTTCAGAAAATGTAACCTTCTTATTAGTTTCTTTTTGCTTTCTAACGGAACATATAGGCTCGCTTAGCCTAACGTATGTTTTATTCTCTCTACTTGGATTCTGTGTTTGAAAATTATTCGCTAGGTGCCCGCCAATACGACATATGTGGCAATACATTTCTCTCAACTTTACTAGACAATTTTCGGCTAAATGGCCTTCTTTTTTACAAAAAGTACAACTTCATTTTTGACGTTCCCCTTGGCCGCATTGTGTTCCTCTTTCATGACCGTAAATGCTACATTTTTCGCAAAAAGGAGTATTTAACCTTGCCTTACAGTGTGCATAAAAATGTCCTGATTTTTTGCAAAAACTACAAACGCTATCCTCTTTGAGCAGATCTTCTACTAAATTGATTTCATTTATTTTGCAGCCTATTCGTGACTGGATTCTTTCGACAAAATCTAGTAACTGACCAATGGAATCGTTTTCCCTTCCGGCTAACATTTGCTCAAGTGATCGGTGTCGCAATCCTTTAATAGGGGCATTTACCCCAAGATCCTTAAAAAATACCTCCATATTATCTAATCCATAGGTTTCTTTTACGAATTCATTCGCTTCTTTTAATAATTCCTCTATCCTGCTACCAAAAAGGACCACTGGCTCACTTGAGCCTTGCCTAATGTTATCTAAGTCTGCCCTTATTTGGTCTAGAGTCCTTGCTATAGCATAATTTTGTTTTATAAATTCGCAAAATTCGTCTACTGATGAAAATTTTTTCTCCCCAACCCGCTTATACGCCTTTCCAAACAATCTCAGCTTTATGCATTCTATTGCGAGCTCTGTGTCCCCAGGTGAGACTTCTCACTTCAACAATTGACACCGTTGTATAAATTTATCTACTTCTATTTTAACCTCTGGGCAAGATGTTCCTGAAAAGATTGGCACTAGCATGTCAACTACCTTTTTCATTTCACTGACTAATGTTCTCATTGAAGACACGTTTATGTGGCTCGGACGATTATATTCTCTGACTGCGATGGGCTCAATTACTTTTGGAATGTTACCGAAATGTGAAACTCTTTCTTGTGGACTGTTATCTCTCAAACTATTGTCATTTCTTTGGTTAGCACCAAATTGAAAGAAATGTTCTAAATTAGCTCTCGCGGCTGAAAAATTTGAATCTGAGTTGGTATGTTTGTTCTCCATTATATCAGTTTTCGGTCTTAACTGATGTGATTGACCTGCTGAGGGTGGAGGCGGGGGTAGCGGTATTTGTGTGGGTGTTGGCTGTGGAGTCAACGAAGGACTTAATGAATGTTCCCGTGAATATTCTATTTGACTTGGAGTCAGTTTTGAGATTTCGATACCAGCTTCTGATAATTCTTTTGATAGTGGTGTTACGTTACCTGCTTCGTTATGTACTGTTAATTCGTTATTGTTAGACATTAGAGGACGACCAACGTTACTATTTTCGTGGTTGGCACAACGTAATCTCTCCTTCAAATGCTCTATTTCTGCTTTTTGTTCAACGATCGTTTTTCTATTTTTTTCAAATAGGTTTAACTGTCCTGCGCTAAAATTTTTTTTTAATAACAGTTCCCTTAGTCTGTCGTTTTCTAGTTTTTGTTCTTCCAAGGATGTATCTGAACCTGCTAACGCGTCCTTTAATTTTTTGTTCTGTGATTTCAATAATTTATTGCTAAGCTGTAATTTTTCTAATTCTTTTTCAAAAGCTTTACTCTTTTTATCACTTGCGCTTTCTCTTATATGTTCAAGTACTATGTCAAATTTCTCTTCTTGAGTTTTACCTTCTATTTCACTGCGAACTGAATTTATTAATGATCTTTTCTTATTTACTGACTCTAGGACTTCCCACAATTGTCTAGAATAACTAGCAGTTAAACGTTCATAAGTGAATACTTCTTGCTTCAAATTTTCTATAATTGCGCTATTTCCTTCCATTTGAATTTCAATAAATTAATATGGCTTTTCATGTACTTACCATCATGCTTGTGATAGTTAAATTCTATGTCCGATGCGGCGGCTTCGATGAATAACAAGTTTATTTCGCGGATAATTTTTCGCGGACAATTTTTCGCGGACAATTTTTCGCGGATTATTTTCGTGGATTATATTTTTTTTCGCGACGAAAAGTACGTTTTACTCTAATATAAAAACAAAAGTCCATTTAAATATTGATTCGCCAAGGATTCTTTATTCTCCAAACAGAGAAAACTATGCGCTCTATAAATATAGCAATACCCTCGGTGCCTGAACACAATTCCCGGGCTCTGTTAGCAGTGCCTGAACACACATCCAACAGTTAGCAACATTTAATAGTGCAACAAGGCTTACTCTTGCAGAAGAGTTTTGATGGAATACCAAGGACTATTTCTCTTTTTAATGTCAGTAAAGGTGCAATACTTTGCGGACGCGATGTTGTACACGTAGGACGTCAACTATTTACTTTGAGTAGTTGTAAAAACCGGCTGCGCCAATAATGTTTTGAGGATTTTCCGGAATCCTTCACTCGCCTATCGGACCGAATTTTCTAAAGGAAACGCTCTTTAGTTTTTTTATAATTTATAATTATTTATTAATGGACTGTTAAGACTACTCGCAACTGTTAGCAACTATATCTTAGTATTAAAATGCACAGCTTATATACTAATTATTCTTAGCCTAGGTCTGCGCTCTGCAGACGCTGGTGTGTTCTTCGGGAACTGTGTCATGGGCCTGCTGACGCATGCTGACCTGTGCAGATGTACTTCCGGGTATCTTGGTCGTTTTGTGCCATGACCAATATCCGATTCAGCACATTCGGTGATTCTGCGTCAGTCACCTATGACGCAACGTTGTACTTGCCACGCTTGTACGGTGGTGCGAAATGCCAGCTTGCGTTTTTGGCCGTCTGCCGTCGCTACCGGTATTGCTAAAGCTACAAGATGAGCTGCTCTGCTGTTTGACTCATAACAGTGTAGAAAAAAGTTTATGTGGCCCGCACACTGCCACGCCCACAAATGGAGATTTATTGTAACATAGTGCGCCCATAATGTCGGGACGCTGGGTATTTCAAAGTCGGGCTTAACCGACTTTAGGTTTCATAGTTGTTTGGTTTTGCATACGCATGTAAATTCACTTAATTTATTTTTCTTGTTTTGTTGATTTCGCTTTCATACCTATTGAATTGCTGAACTTACATTTATCAGAACTTGCAAAAAAATTATTAATTTATCTACCAAATAAAATTATTGCATTTTTATTTACTCAACTTTTAACTGGTATATAAACACGAAAATTTGAAAACAAAATGAGAGTCAGTACTAATTCACTCGAGTGTTACTTCGTCGAGTTAATCAGGTTCATGTGCTTGATTGAGTAAAATCCTGACCTCACTACATCGATTGCGTTCTAGTTTATGTGCTAGACGCAAGGATCGAAAGGTTAACAATGAGCTCATAAGTTTATTCAATAACTTCAGAAAAATATATTTAAAAAAATCTGAATAGTCAGAGAACCGCCGTACAGTGGTTCGGCTTTATACATATACAGGAGATTTCCGATTTAACGAGCTCAATGTTGCCAGCACTTCTCGTTAAGTCGAATTTCTCGTTAAATTGAGTACCATCATAAAATCATTTTTTTCTTATTCTAATGCTAGGATTAGACGATTGACGAAAAAGCGTAAATCTTGCGTCAATAGATTTACGTCCGGTTGACGTTTTTTTATCGCAATCATAAATAGATTTCACCCCTATTTACACGATTGACTAAAAAGCGTCAATTTTAACAACGTCAACCAAAATTTCGATTGACATAATTTAAAAAAAAAGGTAATTCGTCAATTGTACAATCGAACCGTTTACACGATTGTTGTATTTCAGATCAATCGAAGTTGTCATTAGTTGACGGTAATTTTCAATGTTGAAAAAATTCGATGAATTGTGGAATCTTCCGGCATCGGCGCTGTAGATGGGAAACATATTGTTATGAGAGCACCACCAACTCTGGAAGCACCTACTACAACTACAAAGGAACACACAGTATTGTTTTAATGGCGATAGTAGATGCCCAATACAAAATTGCACAGCCAGAATATTTACAAGGCACAGATGAAATTCCAACATATATTCCGTTAAATGCAAAACCCGTCAGCGAAGAATTAGCTTTCTTCATTTTCGATATATATTTGAAGTTTTTTCGTTTCAAAAATAAAAATTATTTTTAAATTATTTTTTTTCAAAATTGACGACTGTGGTTGACGCTTGAGACGTCAACCACTGGTTGACTGAAATGGGCTATGAATTCGAAATTATGTGTCGAAAGTTGCGTTTACACGATTGATCCTTTTGCGTAAATTTTTATTGACGAAAATTTAGAGCAATCTAGGGACAACCAGATTGGAGTAGTTTGACGCAAATAAAATTGTGCCATTACACGATTGATGTAGATTGAACATGAAAAAATCGTAAATATTGACGTAAATCGTCAATCGTCTAATCCTAGCATAATGCTAGGATTAGACGATTGACGAAAAAGCGTAAATCTTGCGTCAATAGATTTACGTCCGGTTGACGTTTTTTTATCGCAATCCTAAATAGATTTCCCTCCTATTTACACGATTGACCAAAAAGCGTCAATTTTAACAACGTCAACCAAAATTTCGATTGACATAATTTTTAAAAAAAGGTAAATCGTCAATTGTACAATCGAACCGTTTACACGATTGTTGTATTTTAGATCAATCGAAGTAGTCATTAGTTGACAGTAATTTTCAATGTTGAAAAAAAAGAAAAGAGCAGCAATATTGTATTTGTGTGCTGCATCGTACCAGCATCAATTACAAGAAAAAAAGGCCGCAAAAAAAATGCGTGCCAGACGGCGAGTCTGGGTACTCGATTGGCTAAAAAAGCGGACAATATATGGAGCGCACAACAATATTTTGAGAGAATTCCGCGACGTCGAAAACCAAAACCATTTATTTAAAAATTTTTTGCGGATGAATGAAAATACTTTCAATGAACTTTTGGAAATGGTTACACCGCTTATTGAAAAGAAAAATACGAACATGCGCATTTTCGAAATATTATATATTTGAACTTTTTTCGTTTCAAAAATGAAAAATATTTTTAAAAGTTCAATATTTTTTTTTTTAAATTGACGACTGTGGTTGACGCTTGAGACGTCAACCACTGGTTGACTGAAATGGGCTATGAATTCGAAATTATGTGTCGAAAGTTGCGTTTACACGATTGATCCTTTTGCGTAAATTTTTATTGACGAAAATTAAGAGCAATCTAGGGACAACCAGATTGGAGTAGTTTGACGCAAATAAAATTGTGCCATTACACGATTGATGTAGATTGAACATGAAAAAATCGTAAATATTGACGTAAATCGTCAATCGTCTAATCCTAGCATAAGAGATTAAAATTATAAATTGGGCTTATAAACAATTTTTTTTTTCAAAAGAATTATTATAACAAAAAAAACATAACAGCTCTTCATTTTGGTTCATGTTAAACATATACATAACGTCTATGTAAACAGAGTAAAAAACTTATGAGATCACGTTTTGTTTAAATTATAAAATACATAGGTAATATGGGGCATTCTTTTATAAGCCGAACAAAAAAAGGGGGAAATTAACCTAGGTCTTTTCAATTGCGCGATATTTTTACAGCTTCTAGATATAAAATTATTCAACATGTAGTCCAAAATATTTCTCAGAATGCTTTATTTACGGAAGACCGTTAGTTTAAAGTTTGCTGAAAACCCGTTTTTTAACAAAAATTCAAAGAAAATTTGATGAATTGAATTGAGAGTTTACTGTCAAAGAGTAATGATAATAAGTAAACAACTGCAGTGTTGCCAGTAGAAAAATTTATTTTTGCGTTAAAAAAGGGGGAGGGGTTTGAGAAATATTTTACTTGATTACATGGCGAGTCTGATTTATACCAGACCTGTAGCAATCCAACTTCCCCCGGGTGGGGCAAAGAATTTTCCACAATTTTTTCCTTTGAATTTTCGTAGTTCCTTCCACCTAAGACCAAGAATCGTGGTGGGGAAAAGACCCTCCTAGCCCCTAGGTTGGTACGCGACTGATTTCTACTAACGTATGCTTACGTGGGGGATTAAAAATTGACATCACTGAACAACTGTGCACAATTAAAGCGGTAAGGCCAACAGCGCCTGCGCTTTTTCGATTTCACGCAGGTCACGTAAAATTGAACATTACTTTTCATACATTGACTGCTTGCGGCAGTTGGCGCAGCACACGCGCTTTTAGACTCCTCGCTTAACTATTTCTTGGATTCCTCTTTGTTTCTCTTTATGCTTTTTCACTGATTTCTTAAGTTGCTCGCTAAACCGAGTGCACAAAAAAATTTTTATGCCATTTTGCTCGTTATATAAGATACTCAATGGAACGAATTTAAATGCTCGTTAAATGCGAAACTCGCTAACGCGAATACTCGTTAAATCGGAAATCTCCTGTATAATTAGGAAAAAAAAGAGTTGTTGTAGAATAACGAAGTTTTTTACACGTATTTTCATGGAAAGTCATAACAATCGGTCCCGCCCGCATATTTCATGGAAAGTCATAACAATCAGTCCCGCCCACCACTTCCCCTTCTTCAATTCCTAAAATTTATTTCAATGACAACTTTTTTTTTGCCTTAACATCTTAAAATTTTTCACAAACCTTACAAATACAACAATATAAGCCCACCCTGAAAATTCTAAAAAAAACACATACCGACCAGAAACTGTGGGCGCGGCATTAAATATGGTGAACTATATGTAGAATTAAGCACATTTTAATCTGAACTTTATTTTTTCCCTACCCAAGATTTTAAATCAATAACTCATTACTGCTTTTCCAAACGATAAGCCATTGGATTTTTCAATTCAAAATAATGTTATGTATACATACCAATACGAAAATCCGAATTGAGTTGTTTTGAAAATACCATTTTATCGTGGAAAAAGTTTAAGCTTTTGTAGTGAAACTTCTCCTAATCTACAGCGAACAGTCTGTCGAGACCATTCACTGTTGTTATTAAAATCAAGTGGATTTTTTCAATTCAAAGTTATGTTATGTTATGTATACGAAAATCCGAATTGATTTGTTTTGGAAAAACTTTTACATCGCGGCAAAAATTTGAGCTACAGCTCTGAGATTTTTTATGTTCTGCACATAATTGATTGACCTGCCATTTAAGATATTGTTTACGATCGCTGATGGCTCGACCTACACTCGTCGATTCCCTTGCGACAAGGATTGTCCATGTGCGACTCTTACCCGTCGATTGCCGCGCGACTAAGCTGCTGCATATGCGACAATCTAGACCCGTCGAAAGGTACGCGCTCGTAAAGCCTAGCCTTAAAGCAATGGAACGAGCGACCGAAACCCTTCCAGGCCTCCTTCCACGAAGCGGCAACGACCGAGTGCATTGGAGAGCACTCGACACACACTCGATCACCCGCTAACAACGCAAGTCACTTTTTCCTCGCTCTCCCGCCGCTCTTCAATTCCGATATTAAATAAAGAAGCTTTGTAATTTAACTGTGATATATTTATGTGATATACTGTGCAATAAAAAAGTGAATATTTAGTTAAATTCGAAGCTTCTCGCGTTTTTCCTTCTTTTGCTCTAAGGGGCTCGCTCCAGTTCAGACAGAAATGAAAAACTTCATATAAAAAAACGCTTCAGAAATGAATCAGAAATTTTCTGAAGTGTTTTTTTATATGAAGTTTTTCATTTCTGTTTCATTTCTGACAGAACTGGAGCGAGTCCCTAAACGGGAAAAACAGATATCGAAATTGAAAAGTAGGCTGTTAATGGTTGTGTTATTTTCATTTAAAATTTTATAGAGTTTGAAAATTTTTTGACTTTCAGCACCATTTTACAAGATTCATTCAAAAATTTTTTTAATTAATTTTGATATAATATTGAAGAATGATATTTAGGAAATACAAAAGTTTTTAATATTTGAAAAAAGCACATTTGAGAAAATTATTTCAAATGAAGCAATTGTGCTAAAAATTTCAAACGCGATTTTCTCGAAATCCTGACGTGATGGTTTTTTTTTTTTTTTATATTTTTCAATTATTCAGCAGACCAAAATTTACTTGAGCCACTACTCAACCCCAAAAAGAAGGATGTCATTGCAGACCAGTTTTCAAAATTTCCAAATTTTTCAACTTTTGAGCCATTTTATTCTAATTTGTTCCACTACGAGGCCTTCACATCGGCATTATTTAAGAAAAGCCATTTAATTTCCAACAAAATAACGTATCGGTCTTGAATATTGGTTGAAAATAGCCGAAGCTATTAAAATTTTTTCCATAAACAGAAATAGAGATTTCATATCTGTACAAGAAAATAAAAGTAATAAATTTAAAATGTAGCGCGCGATATGAGTCGTTTGTATTGAATTCTCTATTTCTTTTTTGGAATAAGTTGAATAGCTCCGGTTATATCCAACCAATTTCGAAGACTGATACGTTATTTTGTTGAAAAATGAATGCTTTTTCTTAAATAATGCCAATGTGAAAGCTTTCTAGTGGAACAAATTGGAATCAAATGGCTCCAAATTTGGAAAATTTGGAAAAAGTTCAAACAAATTCACTTTGTCATTGGAAAATTTACAATAAAGTAATAAAAAGTCAGCGAGCTGTTTATATTTCTGGAAAGAACATTTTTTGACTTCTTAAAAAAAAATTAAAATCGGTTGATAAACAACGAAGTTACAGCTTGTTAAGTGAGTCAATCTCCTAAACAACGGTTTTTGGTCCATATCTCCGAATCTAGAGCCAATCTTTAAAAAAAACTGTTGCAATATTTGAGTTCAGCACACTAAATTACGTCAAAAACAACTGTCAGTTTTTCAGATCCAAAAGTTTAACACCATTTGTAAACTTGTGTTATTTTAAGACCAGCCCAGATGATGATTTGAATCATCTGGACAAGGATTTCAAAGAACAAGTTCTAACTCTGACAGAGAACTATAATTCAACAAGATGTTCCCGTGAATATGAAAATTATTATAAAGCATGAAGTCCCAGTAAGTCAGAGTACTTGAAGAATAGCCAACGAAGGTTAAATTTTTGTAGAGCAAAAAATAAAGGAATGGTTGCAGGAAGGTATAGTACCAAAAAGTTCTTCCAAATATTCTTCACCTATTGTACTTGTCACTAAAAAAAAACGGGAAGAAAAGACTCTGCTGTGATTATAGAAAACTAAATGCAAAAATAATAAGAGACAACTTTCCGATGACATCAATCGACCATATATTGGAATGACTTCAAGTAACAAATGTTTCCACATTGGACATTGGATTCAACGAATGGGTTTTTCCATGTGCCATCCGAGGAAGACTCTAGAAAGTATACATTATTTGTCACGCACCATAGACAATTCGAATTCTGTTATGTTCCGTTCGGAATTTCGAATTCCCCAGCAGTATTTTCCAGATTTTTTTCGATAATTATGAGAGATATCGTAAATGAAAGAGCAGCAGTTTTCTATATAGATGACATAATAATACAATCCAGTGACGTCGAAGAGGGAATGGCAAAACTGAATCGAACTCTTGCAGTGGCATCTAAGTAGGGCTTTCGCGTTAAGTGGTCTAAGTGTCAATTTTAAAAACTGGAGTCGCTTTTTTGGGATAAATTTTGAAAAATGGAAGTATAAGACCCTCTATGGAGAAAACAGCAGGTGTTACAAATTTTCCAAAACCTAGAGATAAGAAAGACTTTCAAAGGTTCGTTGGATTGACATCGTACTTAAGAGTATTTATCCAGAACAATGCAAGAGTAGCTAAACCCCTGACAGATTTGTCTCGGAAAGGTGCAATTTTTTAATTCAATTATAAACAGGAAACAGCTTTTAATGAACTGAAAGATGAACCTGTTAACGCACCAGTTCTTAAATTTTACAACCCAAAGTTGTCAAATGAATTTCACACACAGTAAAATAAAGAGCACCAATTGTTTCATCCTGCTCAGTTTTTGGGTCGTCAAACAAAGTCATGTGAAGAAAGTTGTAGTTCTTACGAATTAGAAGTCCTGGCAATAATAGGAGCTCTGAATAAATGGCGTGCGTATTTACTCGGCATGAAATTTTAGATCGTAACAGACTCTAATTCGTTAACAATGACCCTAAAAGAAGGTACGTGCCTTTCAGGGTGAGTCGTTGGGCACTATACCTACAAGAAACTGATTTCGAGATCGAACACAGGTCAGCCTCGAAAATGACACATGTTGATGATTTGAGCAGACACCGCTGTTCAATAATTTCCGAATCTTTTATTCATCGTATTAAAAATGCTCAGTTGGAAAATGAATGGACTAAAGCTATCAGGAAAATTTAAGAAACCAAAAATAATTATGACTTTTACATGAAAACCGGAAATATTATTCAAAGATCCCGTTAAAGAATTAATCGCTTTACCACCAGAGATGGAGCCAGGTATAATTCAAAAAGCGACAAGCAAAAGGGGCTTTGGTTTGAGGAAACCACAGGACCTGATAGAATAACTTTAGTTTATCCTATAGCTAAGAGACTGTTATTTTTTTCGTTTGGAACACAACGAAAAAAGGAAAAAACACAAGAAGCTCGGGCTATTATAAATAAAGACACTTTTTCTTTAATTAAAAGGTTTTATTTAGTTTTCCCTGTTTGTTTCTTTTCTGGGGTCAAATCTTATAATTGAAATTTTCCCCCTTCCTGTGGGTGAATTAATCTGAAACCTGGTACACATCTTAAGTTCTGATGACAATACAATTCAATAAATTTTGTTCCACGCTAAAACCAATATGACCGCCGCTACCTTGCCATTTTCATATATTTCATCAAATCTTGTAACTGAAATTTTACCCCTTCCTGTTGGCGGATTGATCTTTAGCTTGGTACACCTTTAGTCCTGATGACAGTAAAATTAAATAAATTCTGTTCGATGCTTAAGCCAAGATGGCCGCCACTAGTTTACCGTTTTCATATATTTCATCAAATTTAGTAACTGAAATTTTCCCCTCTTCTTGTAAGCGGATTTATCTGAAACTTGCTACACCTTTAGTTCTGATTCAATTTTATAAAATAAATTCTTTTCGATGCTAAACCAAGATGGCCGCCGTCGCTAGCTTGCCATTTTTATATATTTCATCAAATCTATTAACTGAAATTTGTTCCTCTTCCTGTTGATAGATTGATCTGAAACTTGGTACACACCTTAAGTTGTGATGACAATACAATAAAATAAATTCTGGTTGATGGTCAAATCAAAATGGCCGCCGCTAGTCTGCCATGCTCATATTTTAGGATCAAATCTAGTAACTGAAATTCAACCACCGTCCTTTTGACGGATTGATCTGAAATGTGGTACACACCTTAAGTTCTGGTGAGAAAACCATAAAATAAATTATGTGACATTGTTAATCCAAGATGCCGCAATAGAATGGCTTTGTTCAAATTTTGTCACGATTTGCTCAATATGGGTATCATCAAACACTATAGAAGGCTGCTTATGTGACATAAGATTTCATTTAAAGAAGTACTTTGAAACTCCTAGCGTATTAAATGAAACGCTTCGAAATATAGATATTATCACAAACACTAAAGAGCTTGTTAGTGTGAGGGACAACAATGAGGAGACGTACCTGTGATTGCTGGTCGTCGTCGAATGATCGCTGAGTGACGTTGGTTTTTTTTGGATTGTCGGTTATTACGCGACGCGGATGAAGGTTTTTCTTGAATTAAATGGTGGATTACTCACTGGGAATTAATTTAAAAAAAAACACTGAGCCTTCTTGAAAACTTTCTTAACTTTTAAGTTAATGCACACGAATTCTTTGTGCGTCTTTGAGTTTAAAAATCTTTTTTTTTGCGATTTTAAGTTCGCGACTTGATTTAGTTGCGGAGCGGCGAAGCGCGTTTTAATCAAAAACTGATCGAAGACTAACTACTCGTTTCTCCTTCTCATCGGGAACGAGCTTTCTCACGAGCTAGCGATGTAAAAAAATAAGAAGTACTCGCTAGGATGATTCTTTCGCCGTGCGTAAAGGCTCGGCTGTGCAGCGGCCGCGGCGAAGAACGAACTTACTGCCCGCCTTGCGCTACGCAATTAATATTTCCTGCTTATCTTTTCCGGATCAGCAGGCAGTCGCGGACCTCCTGCAGCATCTCACGGACTAGGACCCTGTCGGCTGCCGTGTGGGTATACAGGTTCCCATCGCTTGGTGGAGGCAGGGGCGGCCTTGCGGCGCGGATGGGCAAGGGGAAAAAATGAAGGGGAGGGGAGGGTGTTGCGAACATTTTTGAAGCGACGGTGAGCGGTGACGCTCTGATGATGATACGCAGAGCGTATCAGAAAGCGAAGGTGACGTCAGTGGCACCTCCGCTCCCCTGATGACAGCGGAGAGCCCTCCTCCTGGATCAAATGGCTTGGGATTCATAATTTCTTGTCCCAAAATGGCCTCGAGCAGCTCGTGGAGCGGCTGTTAATTGACAGACTCTAGGATGCAATACGTCGTTTTCTGATGAACTTCTTCGCCGTAGAGATCCACCGTGGTAGCGGGTGGATAATTGGGAAACTCCTCTTGTTCCCGGATTAATTTGAGCAACTCGTAAAGTAACTCATGATTGCCTCCGGAAGAGACTTGCGTCGTAAACGCTTCGATAGTTTTGCTGGCAATGGGCCCACTCAAAAGGCATCCGATTGGATAATATGGTGCAAGAAAACTGGCTTCGATATTTATTTTGACTCCAAAAGTTAACGATATAGGCAGAACATAGGAGCCGATGGTCGTTTGAATTCGGTCAGGATTCATATAATGCAAGCACAAGCGATGAAATTTTGGTAGGATCCCGATTGGAGTCCCTTTTGGCTGGAAGCTGGTTGGTCAGGTTTGGAAGTAGAACGGCGTCGATCGCATGCTTGCACACGGAGTGTGGCGAGGCGCGAGTGAGCATGCACTTCCTTTTCGCTACTTGAGTGCATATTTTTTGCGATATTGGTTAGTTCAACTGCTGTTGCAATAGCTCAGTAATAAATGTCGTTTGCGAGTTCTGATCCAAGAGTGAGATATGTGCGATGGCCGTGGGCAAAAGCACCTGATTTTGCCTGTCGGAGACGAGTGCGTGTGCCGGTGACGTGGGGAGGATGCTCACGGAATTCGAAGTCTTCGGTTGCGCAAAAATATGCGCCGGTTGACTCGTCGGCGACGGGCCCATCTCCGGGGGTGAAGAAACTTGGCCATCCGGTGTTGCAGTAGCATTTGTAAAATGCAGCAAGGTATGATGTCGTTGTTGGCACTTCGCGCAGCGAAAGGCACTATTACACTTTGCCTTTTGATTACCGGCCGAGTGACAGTTTAGACATAGAGTATGCTGCGAAACAGCTTGAACCCGTTCGTCGACCGACATTTGGAGAAATTGATCACATTGACGCAGAGGATGGTTGTCGCTTCATAAAATACACGGTTCCGCACTTCGATCTAGAGTAAGCGACTCGTGTTTTGAAGAATCCATTGGGTTGAAGGCTGGAGTTGGAGCTTTAAATTGTTTGAATTTGGAATAGCGCTCAAGAGCCTTACAGCGGCGTCTGATGGCAGCATTAGTTTCTTCCCAGGACGGAGGCTCTTGATGTTAAGAACGTGATTGCGTTGGAGAAGCATATCTTTTTCCCCAATGCATATTGCTGAGTTGTGCTCTGGCTATTACTTGGAGTTGTTGACATTCGTCCAAAGCGATCCGAGCACGTGCAAAGACTCCAACACTCCATTCACCTCTTTCACAAGCTACACTGAAGGCATTGTTGACGCGTTGCCAAGCGGTCTTGATGTCCTCCGCAACGATCTCCAGCAGCGACTCCGACGAAGTCCCTGGATTACAGCCAGCCACATAAAGACACAAACCCTTGAGATTCTCTAGCTGGAAGTTTAAATTCCAATTGAACGCCATGATGGTCGCAGAATATTATATACGTCTTAATCTGGTAGAATTGTATCGCGGCGACCGCCGGTCGTAGTTCACTGGAAAAACAAGAATTCACCTTTCGCAATGGATGAAATTTGATCGACACCGTAAGAGTCGAGGTTGAACAAATTTTCAGTCAATGCCTGTCGTAGCGCACTGCAAAGATAGGCCTTTACCTTCGCAACAAACCGCAAGCCTCCTGTGATTCCAAATTCAATTAAACAAAAATCAAATCGTTTCAATAGATCACAATAAAATTGCAAAAATAATCAAGTTCAAATAATTTATTTGTTCGTAAAAATCTCCATAAAGATTTTAGAGATCCAATCACAACAGTTGCATGCACAGAATATCAGCATATGTTGATGTGGTGTTATATGTCCAGCAGTTATAGTCCAGCAAAGCAACGAAGCCAACATACAACACGCTTTGCTCTTATTGCTCTAGTCTCGCTAGCTCGAGAATACTCGATCGATATTTGCTCGATGTTCGGTGTGCGTTCGCTGCCGCTAAAAGTGATTGTCTGCACATTTCATCACACGATGGCGAAACTGACCTACGCACTAAATATGTCGTATGTCTCCTCTCTACAATTGTACATACATATATACACCCGCATGAAGGGAACGAAGAAACGACAATTAGAGCGCGATTCGCTAGGTCACTATGTTGTTGTTGGCACACTATTTGCCTTGCACTAGACCACCGTTTACGCCAAATGGCATGGGTACGCTAGCCCTGCAAAATATTGAAGCTGAAGGGAGAGGGATTGTCAACGCGTCTATTGCCTGATACGCTGCATGCGCTTTGACCGTTAGTCAGTGCCCTTGAAATTGCAACAGGACGATTGAAGGTCAGAGGCGTGATGCACGTGGCGCACTTTTCCACTTCCCACAAAAATTGGTCCTCCAGAACCTGATTCCAGGCTCCTGGCACGGGATCGCCAAATGTTAGTGTGAGGGACAACAAGGAGGAGACGTACCTGTGATTGCTGGTCGACGTGGAGTGATCGCTGACTGACGTTGGTTTTTTTTTTTATTGTCGGTTATTACACGACTTGGATGAAGGTTTTTCTTGAATTAAGTGGTGGATTACTCACTAGGAATTAATTAAAAAAAATTAAAAAAACACTGAGCCTTCTTGGCAACTTTCTTAACTTTTAAATGAATGCACACGAATTCTTTGTGCGTCTTTAAGTTCAAAATTCTTTTTTTTGCGATTTTAAGTTCGCGACTTGATTTAATTGCGGAGCGGCGAAGCGCGTTTTAATCAAAAACTGATCGAAGACTAACTACTCGTTTATCCTTCTCATCGCGAAGGAGCTTTCTCACGAGCTAGCGCTGTAAAAAAAAATAAGAAGTACTCGCTAGGATGGTTCTTTCGCCATGCGTAAAGGCTCGGCTGCGCAGCGGCCGCAGCGAAGAACGAACAGAGCTTATCCATTTCATTTAAGGTGACACTTGGAAATCAAAATCATTTCGAGGAAAAACGGTTTTTCCAATTTTTCTATATTTTGACGCATTTCAAATTAATGATTCCTTAGGACCTCACCAGTCATCCGTTGTTGGCATTTATTATTCCATTCCTGTTATCCCAGAGCATCAATGGCCATATTTGACCATTATTTTCGTAGCAGGTTTTATTAATGCAAAAGACTTTAAGGGTTTCGGAAATAATAGATGCTTAATTCCATTAATTGAAATTTAAAAAGACTACGCGAATAATGGGATCGAACTTTGTACCGAAACAGGCTGTCAAACAGTTTACTTCAACTTAGCACAAATATTAGGGGACAATTTGGGTCTAAACGAAGTTTTTATTGAAGTATGCTTATTATTTAATTAAAGCATGCTTAGAATGTTTTAAGCATCAAATGAAGTAGGCTTTGTTTGTTGAAATACGAGGTGATATTAAAACCATACAATACTACAAGCGACACTTCCCAAAATCACTAAGACGGGTGAGGGGAGCTTGTATAAACCGACTTTGCCCATTCACAATCTGACTTTGCCCACAGTTAACACATATACATAAAATAAACTGACTTTCACCACGATTTGTGTACATATGAACTCACACATCGACATTACAATCTGACTTTCAACACAGCAGAGCTCAACGCTTATTACCCTCTAGGAAGCGTGAGGTATATTGCCCGGATGCAACTAGTACTTTCACCAAAACTAAAGAACTAGTGCAAAGAGGGGTAGAGCTTCGTATAAAGCTCCGACTAGTATTGCATGGAAAAATGGTTTTTCGTGTCAGTATTAAGAGTTGCCATTATATAGTTGTTGCAAAGAGCGTTGGTGCTCCGAAATCAATAATAATATCTTTCTTTATACACAGATATTTTTGTAAATAAAATAAACACGAAAAATAATTCGCTGTCTTTTAAATATTGCGTATTGGAGGCAAAAAAATTTTAGAACAAAAATAACCATAAAACCACAAAATATGGTCAATAATTATTATTGAGGTTTTTTGAGGTTATGGCAAAATGCTGATCTGATGGAGCAAAACGGGCAACGGATTTGGAATCAGCGACCCCGAAAACATATGGTAGAGGTAGTGAGATACCCAGATCAAACCAAAAATTTTTTTTTGTGTGGCTGTGTAATCTTTCAAATAGTGTTTTACTATACCCAATTTACCCAATTGGTTACCAAATCACTAAAAAAAGCGTTAGTTCAAGTGTACAAGTGGTGATTTTTAGCCCACACGCAATGTTCATTTTGTACAGAATAATACATAACCAGGGGTATAAAGAAGAACCAGTGCTGGTGGAATTAGAACTAGTAAAACGCTAGAACTTAAGTACTCATACTTCCTGCAGGGCTGTTCAACTGTTCACCACAGCAGTCGCTGACAAAACTCTATCTTTTTCAGTCGCACTCATGTAAACTGTTCTCTGTCTCTATCGCACCCGCATATTCTTATCATACCTACAAGCAAATTCAAAAAATTTAGAGAGTGTCGCTTGTAGTATTGTATGATTAAAACTATACAAAAACAGAATAAAATAATTCTTTCAAGAACCTCTAAAATCATACAATACTACAAGCGACACTCTCAAATTTTTTGGAATTTGCTTGTAGGTATGATAAGAATGTGTAGGAGTGAAGGCAACGGGAAACATTTTGCATGAGTGCGACTGAAAAAGATAGAGTTTTGTCAACGACTGCTGTGGTGAACAGTTCAACAGCCCTGCAAGAAGTATGAGTAGTTAAGCTCTAGCGTTTTACTGGTTCTAATTCCACCAGCACTGGTTCTTCTTTTTACCCCTGGTTATGTATTACTCTGTACAAAATTAACATTACGTGTGGGATAAAAATCGCTAATTGTACACTTGAACTAACGCCATTTTAGTGATTCGGGAACCAATTGGGTAAATTGGGTATAGTAAAACACTAGTTCCTTTGAAAGATTATTGACCATAATTTGTGGTTTTTTGCTTATTTTTGTTCTAAAACTTTTTGAGCCTTCTATATGCAATATTTAAAAGACACCAAATTGTTTTTGGTGTTTGTTTTATTTACAAAAATATTTTTCATATATAAAGATGGATTCTATTTTTGATTTCGGTGCACCAACGCTCTTTGCAACAACTATATAATGTCCACTCTTATTACTGACTCGAAAAACCATTTTTCTATGCAAAAATAGTCGGAGCTTTATACGAAGCTCTACCCCCCTTGGCACTAGTTCTTTAGTTTTGGTGAAAGTACTAGTTGCATCCGGGCAATTTACCTCACGCTTCCTAGAGGGTAATAAGCTTTGAGCTCTGCTGTGGTGAAATTTAGATTGTATTGTCGATGTGTGAGTTCATCTGTACACAAATCGTGGTGAAAGTCAGTTTATTTTATGTGAATGCGTTAACTGTGGGCAAAGTCAGATTGTGAATGGGTAAAGTCGGTTTATACAAGCTCCCTTCACCCGTCTTAGTGATTTTGGGAAGTGTCGCTTGTTGTATTGTATGTCTAAAATACTTTTATTTAAAAGGTTATGGGTCCAAGCACAATCAATTTAAATTGAATTGTGTCCTGCTATCTGAAAGGATTAAAACAAAAAATGGATTTTGCAAAAAGAATTCGGCCGCTTTCAGGACCATCAGACTGGTGGAAACTGGATTATCATGCAGGCACTTTGGACGTTTTGAACAAGAAGCTTGTCAAATTAAAACCTTTAGGGGATTCGGCTACGGAGGAACAAATCAGGGTTCACAAAAAGGAATCTGATCACTATCGCAAGGCCAATAGTTACGCCAAATCCATAATAACATAATGTGCTACACATGCCGTATACCAGAAAATTATGGACGAGGAAACTGCACATGAAGTCTGGGAAGCATTAAAGCAAAACTTTGAAGCTTCATCGAAAGATAAACTTTTCAAGCTCTGCACCGAGTTCTTTGCATTTAAGTGGATAGAAGGAGATGATGTCTCAACACATATTGCTGGTCTTCGAAGTGTATGGAATGAGCTCAATGCAGGACTAAAGGAAAAGAAAGAAAGGGAGCTTCCAGAATTAATGTTGGTGTGCAAGGTACTAAATATATTGCCAAGCACCTTTGAAACATTTCGTTCGAGCTGAAATCCCAGCCTAGAAGTGAACCCCACAAATTAAGCAACAAATCAAGGAAAAATGATGTCTGTAAGTACTGCAAGAAGAAGGGCCATTGGCTAAGAGATTGCAGAAAATAGATTTCTGATGGTAAGCCCAGTAAGAGGCAGTCAGAAAGAATTGCCGAAGATTCTAGTTTGTTATCAGCATATTGTTTTATGCACACATCTGAGGACAGTATGGATGACTGGTATATCGACAATGGTACAACAAGGCACATTACAAATACGTCAAAATATTTCGTCATTTTCAAGAGGTTTGAGAATCCGTGTAGTATCCGAGCAGCAGGAAAAGAAGTTTTGACAGCAGTGGGATCAGGAGACATACATTTTGTGTCAACTTTCAACAACGAAGAAAATAATTTAACACTGTGCAATGTATGGTATGTTCCTAAGGTTTGTAGAAACCTTTTTTCTGTTCTAGCTGCTCAAGACAAACAACGTAACAGTGAGTTCAAATCAAGAACTACGAAGTGCTGGTTGACTGTAAACAGAAGACTTGTTATGTGTGGTGAAAGAAAGCACAATATGTCCCTTTACAAGGCAGCAATTAAACCGATGACAGCACAAATTGAAATTCAACTTGCTGTTTCTGATGATACACTGTTGCAGTTATATCATGAGCGATGGGGTCATCAAGATAAGCGTTACGTTAAGAATATTCTTGAGCGCGTGTAGCGGGGGTTAAGGTGAATATGAACGACAAAATTTGTGAGCCATGCATATATGGAAAAGCACACAGACTGTGTTTTGGGTCACGAGCAAAGGCAACTGTACCTGGTGAGTTGATATCGGCGGACGTTTGTGGTCCGTTCAACGAATCATTCAAAAAGATGCGCTATTTTGTTGTATTCAAAGATAGCTTCACAAAATTTCGATATTGCGTCTTCATGCGAGAAAAATCAGAGGTAATAAATGCCCTGAAAGATTTCTTAATGCATGTGAAAGTTCAAAGCCATATTGTTAAAGAGTTTTTAACTGACAATGGAGGTGAGTTCGAGAATGAGCGTGTAAGACAAATTCTCAAGGAAAGTGGAATCACGCAAAGGCTAACGCCGCCATACACTCCAGAGCAAAATGGGCTAAGTGAGCGTGAAAACAGGACCATTGTGGAAATGGCGAAAACACTCATGTACTCCAATAAAGAAGTTCACTTTTCTAAGGCGATATGGGCTGAATTGATAAGAACGGCTGTATATATCCTTAACAGGACAGCAAAGTCGTCGATTGAGGAGAAAACTCCTTATGAGTTATGGTTTGGAAAAGCACCAAGAATTCACCATTTGCGAATTATTGGTTCGACTTGCTATGCTCATATTCCAAGTGAGAAGCGCAAAGAGATGGACATAAAGGATACCTCATTGGATACGATGGAGAAGAACGCTATAGGATATACCTTAAAGACAGGTCAAATATCATTATTTCAAGAGATGTAACATTTCAAGAGAAGCCTGGCGATTGCACCGATACAGTCAAGATTCCAATAAGGCATGGACACAGTTCGCAAGGAATGGAGAATTGTGAAATTGAAGATATGGACAAATGTAGCAATAAGCCGGATACAGAAGATAGTGCATCGGAGGACGAATCCAATTTTGATGAAACGAGTGAAGAAGCGGACTTTTACGATAAAAAAGAAACAATGAAGGAGAGTCAAACTTCCAAGTACAATTTCCGAAGTCGTCTAAACTTAAAACATCCACACTCTCTCGAGGTTATGCAAGCGGAGGAGTTTGCAAGCGAGCACTATGCACCGGAGACTTTTCAGGAGGCTTTAGAGAGCAGCGGGAGAACGAGTTGGAAAAAAGCAATGGATTCAGAAATAAACTCGTTACACGAAAATGGTACATGGAAGCTTACGGAATTACCGAAAAATGTTAAGGCGTTACCACGCAAGTGGGTCTTTCATGTGAAAACGAACCCAGATGGTTCGATTGACAAATTCAAGGCGAGGCTGGTAGTTAAAGGTTTCAAGCAGGTACATGGTATTGATTATAATCAAAATTTTAGCCCGGTGGCTAAAATGCAAACGATACGGTCAATTTTAAGCATTGCCGCAATTGAGAACATGCATCTTTCGCAATTTGACGTATCAACAGCATTTTTGTATGGTGCATTAGAGGAAGTCATATTTATGAAACAGCCAGAGGGTAACGATGACGGTTCCGGAAAAGTATGTCTACTGAGGAAGAGTCTGTATGAACTAAAGCAGGCGCCTCGTTGCTGGAATAAACGGTTTGGGAACTTTTTATTGAAATTAGGATTTAGAGCTAATGAAGCTGATTCGTGCATGTTCATGCGGAATAACAGCAATTCTAAACTAATTTTGGTTCTTTACGTAGATGACGGGTTGGTGGCAGCAAACTGCTTGAACGATCTCTCCGTTTTTATTAACGAATTGAAGTCGGAGTTCAAAATGTTACAGCGATGCTGATTTTGGTGGCTGTATCAAGAGTAAAAGATCCACAACTGGAGTGGTCATCTTATATGCGGGTGGAGCAATTTCATGACTCAGCCAGAGACAAGCCATGGTAGCAACATCTACAACAGAAGCCGAAATTGTAGCGGCTAATGAAACAACTAAGGAAATAATTTGGCTAAGTAGATAAATCAATGGTGTGGCAAAACTAAAGAAGGTTCCAGTTCTTCAGGTCGACAAGACGGCTGCAGTTAGACATGCGCAGAATCCAGAGTTAGAACTAAATAACTAGAACTAAACACATTGCAATCAAGCATTTCTTTATAAGAGAAAAAATTTTTGAAGGCCTTTTGGACACACAGCAAATTTCAACCGACATGCCAGTTGCTGATATTATGACAAAACCATTAGAAATGGTGCGTAACAAAAATTTATGTCAAAAAATGGGATTGGTAAATGAAAAATGGCAAGGGAAAGTATTGAAGTAAGCTTATTTTTTAATTATAGCATGCTTAGAATGTTTTAAGCATCAATTTGAGTATGAAGAAAGAATTCGGAGTCATGAAATATATGCCATGGCAATTAGTTCGTTAGAATGTAATACTTTATCAGTAAAAGAAATTTATTTTTGGAATGGTGTTCCTAATTTTAACATTGCCGATAATAAGACTTGTGATATTATGCACGATATTTACCTCGGTACAGCGAAATTTAATATTTCCAAAATTTTGAATTATTTTATTTATGAAAGAAAATTTTTCACGCTAGAGGCATTCAACTATAGAAAGCAAATGTTTGTATATGGACGAAAAAATGTGGGTAATATGAGTTACCTTATACAAAAAACACACATAAGAACGTGTAACATAAAAATGCAGGCCGCTGAGATGAAATTGTTCTTAAATATTATTCCTTTGCTTCTTTGGGATTTGCTAAATTCTGCAGATCCTGTGTATAGTTTCTTAATAATTTATATAAAAATTGTCAACAATAAATTCATCTTAGAGTTTTTCAATGAACCTCCAAGCCGAAGCATCACTTCATGGTTCACTATGTACAAGTTATAAAAAAAAATTAGGTCCAATTAAAAATTTATGGAGTTTTAGGTACGATCGGAAGCATCAGAACTTAAAAAAATATGCACATATAATTACGTCAAGGATAAATATACCTTACACACTAGCGGTTAAAAATTACCTATTCTTTGCATCTCATATTTTTAACAAAACATTTTTTCAAGAACGTATCACTGAAATAGGGAAGTTTTCGAAAGTCGATTTAAGGAAATTGCCCTTTTATTTAAATTTTTGTTCAACATTAACAATTGTAAAAGAAGTAGACAAAATAAAATGTAAGGGAATACAACACGCCCAAGGTGATTTTGTACATTTTGACCTATTTTGGAAAATTTTGAAAATTGTTGTTGAACTAGAAAAAGACATAAAAGTTATATGTCAAGGATGTAACATGATGTTCCTTAACTACGTTCCATCTTACAAAATACTTGATCTAAGAAATTGTTTCATTGTAAAAAATATGAATAAGATATCTTATCCTTATAAGAGTTATATTTTAACTGACGGACAAAATGTCATTCGGTGTTAGTACAAAATAAAAATAAAATTTTTAAAATGTATAAATAATTTTTTATTTCTTTTACTACATTTTCAGTAGGATGCATACATTTTCTCTCCAAAGCAGTTAAACGTCTAAACTCTTAACCCAACAAGTTTCTTTAAAAAAAAAATAAATGTGCCTATCTTTTACTTCAACAAATTTTTCTTTAAAAAAATTAAAAGCTCTAAACATTAAATCAAACAATTTCACATTTAATAAAGCTAAGAACGCCCAACTTTTTATCCAAAAAGTTCATTTTCAAATGAAGTAAAAGTGGAAACGCTTTTGTTCCAAACACTGTTTACTTTTGAGATCATTTTAAACACAAAACCTTTTGCGTCAAATTGTAAAACTGTTAAATTTACAGTTTTTTTCTCGGTGCATACTGTTAAGTTTTAGAAATTTCCTAAATTGTATTTGCTTGATGTCTAGATGACTTTTTCAGCGATTTCTAGTCAGTTGGGAAAAAGTTAGCTTATCATTAACTTATTTGCTAATCGGTTGAAAAAAATTCCGGCAGGATTCCTACAGCTATAAGTCGTTTTCAGTCGCACTCTTATCGACTATTCTCTCTGTCGTATTCGCTCTTATGTATTGTTATCAAACCTACAAGCAAATAAAAAATAAAAAAATTAGAGTGTTACTTGTAGTATTGTATGACTTTTCCGTTCGCTAGCTTCAATCGTATATCGATCGATAGTTTCAAATCGGTTTGAAAAACAAATGTTTCTTACCGTAGTTTGCCATGCTTTATGTTAATAGTTTCAAAGCGATTTTTCTGAGTTCACTTTATGAACGCTTCCATAAACACTAGCAAAAAAAAGTGATCTGAGTCATGCTGTTTCAGGTCCTGGCGTTTTACAGTTCATATAAACAAGGTAATAGTTTGATTGATATGGTCACCTAATTATTTGGCTATATCAAAAAATTTTCCATATTCTTCAACAGAAATAATAAGGCCTTCACATGAAATATTTGAGGATGTCTATTTAAATGTCTCAATAAGATTTTCTCTATGCATTCAAAGAGTTTTCTCTATGGAAAAAGCATATTATTCATAGATTAAGCAGATTTCTCTATAAAACCGCTCAATAAGGGGATCTTATTGATTTTATGGGGTCATATTTTTCGGCGTGTAGCGAAAAGGATAGTTTCGAGGCCTAAATATAACAAATTAGACTTGATACTTACGGATATTCTTGAGGAGTTAGTTTCCGCCGATTGTATTGCAAATTGTTTACTGGAACTGACATCATATTGATACTCATGTCTGATTCAATTGAAGACCCTTCGCAGTGACCATTTTCATGAGTTGCACAGCCAGACGAAAGATTTCCACGTTGATTTGCCACCGCCTTTGCGTTACAAATTTTTTGTGAGTCCTTACTATTAAAGCCCGACAAAGACTGGGTTGACCCGCAACTGTGTCGTTCAGGCCCCGCATTATTTCGACATCCAACTGAAGATCGCGGCACTGGCGATAAGAAACCAGATTGGGGTGGCGGTGCATTATTTTGGCAGAAAAACTTATGCGGATCCATTTTTGAATTTTTTAATAGTCGGAACAGCCTTCGTGGGAATGCAAAGGTCTGCAGATCATTTACTTTATCTTCTACTCAACTTATTAGCTCTTCCCGAAACACTCGGCGCCTTCAATTAAATCTTAATAATTTTTTGATGTGTATAACCCGAAAAGTTTATTATTGGAACTTTAAAACCTAATACACCACTTTATCTCTTTTAGCTAAGAACTAATAAATAAAGATGTTAGGTCCAATCAAATAACTTTTCCTTTAATTGTTCAAATGTGATTGCTCTTATTCAAAAACAAGACCCATTTGTTCCGTTTGTATCGACTTTTCTAACAACCCCTTCCGCTTAACACAACCATACACATTTGGAAACGGTGCATGTTGAATTTTGTTCGAATAACCGGAGCACAGAAGGAACAATCGAATGCTTCAAGTTAATACTTATTTTACATTTACACTTTAAACATTGCCCATCAATTTTGTGTTTTTTGAATTTTAAAAACTTTTCGTGAAACTTATAAATTTTGACTCCAGTCTCGTAAAGCCAACATTATTCAGTAAGCGTATTTCGTATCTCAAGACTTTTTAGCTTCACCTTAATCAACCTTGCAATACATTAAACTTTTAAGGCTTAAGATTTTTATTAAATGGCAGAAGAAGCTTTCAACTTTGGCGAGCACAACGCGAAAATATAACATTATGTTGATTTTTCTTTTAGGTACACACAAACACGATTCGGAGCTCCGCGAACGAGAAATTTGAATAAACATAGAAACTGGGGTTTGTTTGATTCGGATAGAATACAGAGCGCATGAGCAGAAACTGCACCTGAAATCACATATGAATTTCTGAAAGAACTTTTTCGCCCAATCTTTTTAACGAGGTCTTTCTAAGAAAAAATAAAATTCACCATGCAACCTCCTACATGCAGCGTTGCCAAAAGTGAAGATTTATCTTCAAAGTGAAGATTTTTCTGAGTTTTTTTTTATCGAATAAATGGTTGGGGCTAATAATATAGCCTAATATACATATATATACATAAATTTTGTGTTTTTTACTAGCAATTATTTCAGTGAAAAGATTTGTTCATGCTTAGATCTTTCTTTGATTCACTTTTATAAAAAAGTGAAGATTTTTGCTGTTGTAAGTTATGGCACCGCTGCCTACATGTTGTCTTATAATAATTTCAAATGTTTCTCAACTCACCACGCATACGATACTCGAAACGCATGAGGTTGAAATGACACATTTTACACTCTTGGATGAAAGAGCCAGGGAAAATATTTTGAAGACAGCTTTGTCTTTAACTATTATTTTATCCGGGATTGTACATGTTTCATGTTGATACTGAAACTGATAACTGAAAAAAATATTATATCCTATATTCAATACATAAGGAGAGAAAACAATACGTATTCCAGTGCGACTCCGAATAAAAATCAAAGGTTGAAATATAACAGTTATTTTGTAACAAAAAACAAAAAAAAAAAAAAAAATCAAATCTTTGAACAACCTTTGTTCAGTCTCAAAGCTTTTGACAGATTTCTTACTTGAGAAATACAAGCCATTTTTTATAAATGCGCCCATGATTTTGAAAAAAAATCAATTTTCTTATATTCGATTGCATTTTTCTGCAAGAAACCCAAGTCGATTGAGAGTAATATAAGTTTAGAAAAAATATTATTTCTCCTTAGTTTCAAGCAGGGATCGGCAATAATCCTATTTTCAGCATTATTTTTATGAATTATTGCCGAATATATGAATATTTCCATTTCTTTTTATATATAATTATGGATTAATGAAAATTCAAAAATTTCAAATTTAGCATTTTCGATTTGTTTGATATTGTTAAATTCAAATTCTGAAAATATCAATTGACATATCGTCGTCCCGGAGTTATCTCCTCGTATATCACAAAATCAAAAAATTTGAGATAAGCACGTTTTCCCGCGTACTTTTTCAAGATCTATCCATCTGTCGAGTCTCCAGGTTGCTATACCATATAGTTTACGAGATATTTGTGAGCTAAATAATTGTATATCCTTTAAAATG
Source organism: Chlorops oryzae (assembly GCA_020466095.1). Taxonomy (NCBI): domain Eukaryota; kingdom Metazoa; phylum Arthropoda; class Insecta; order Diptera; family Chloropidae; genus Chlorops; species Chlorops oryzae. Next base: position 40,276,389 of record CM035807.1, on the reverse strand, counting down.
ATAGTTTCTACGCGTTATAACATCGTATATCCATATTTTGTGGATATACTATGTTTTATATATGAAATTTGCGCAGTTAAAAGTTGTTGTGTTATCTCATCGTAACAAAAAAAAATTTTTTTTAAGAAACATTTTTTTATGTTAATTTTAAATAAAAAAGATTTATTCGTGTGAAAAAAAAAACAAAAGAAGCAAAAAAAAAAAAATTCTCATAGTAACACTCCTACAAAAATTTTAATTCTGAAAATAGTGTGGAATGCTTATTATAATATAACAAATTGCATTTCTTTAAAATGTTTAACGTCATCTTGTAGCACTACAGATCACGCCGCTCGATCAAGCGCTGTAAATACGTCCTCACGCTTATTGTTCCTTTTAATAGAATACTATAAGATGCTTTTGAACCGATTATAGATTCCTGACTTGTTCAAAGTCAAATGGAAATGAGTGCAAAACAGCACAACAAAGCTAATGCAGGTAGTTCAGCTCCTTAAAACAAACGTGGAAGGTACAGTTTCGTTGTACCAACAACAATACCCAAATCAATTCTTTATTTTGTAGCTTAGTTGATTACATAACGTATAATAATTTAATTTCCCCAACAAAAAAACGAATTCTAATTTTTTTTTTTTTAATCTATGGCTGAGAAGAAGAACGACTTAACTCCACTTTTCTGTTTTTTGAGAAAAATCTATATGAAAGGTGTAAATGTTTAGGTCACGGGAAAAGAATAAGAAGAGAAATGTGTAACATTTAAATAGGCACATTTTTGTATGACTTTTGAATGCTACCTTTAATATATAAAAAAAATTTCGCTATTTGATACAGTGGCAAGTCGTTTTTCTCAGGAAATGCGGAGTTAAGTAATTTTTCAACAATAAGATAATGATTTGGACTCCTTTTTCTATTTTTAAATGGAAAACGGATACTTAAATAACAAATTTTCTATATGAACTCATTAAAAAAATTTTTGTTAATTCGATTTTCGTGTCAAAACAAATAAAACAAAAAAACATTATCAAATTTTTATTAATTCATTTGCTCGTATATCCACTTTCCAACACAGGTTGCCAAAAAAGTGGCGTATACGATGAATTGTCAAAAATTCTTGGAATGAAAAAAACCCTATAACTTAAATAATTTTCCAAATAACTTTAAATTAATGATCAGAAATAATAAAAAGTAAAGCATTTTATATAAGGAAAACAGAATCAACGATTTCCAACGAGCCATTTTTTTTATATGCCATGTTAAACTTTAAACTTCAATTTCCCAACAAAAGGTTGATTGTGATATACGAGGAAATAACTCCGGGACGACGATATAGTCAATAATAATAAAATTTAAAATTTGGACTACTAAAAAAAACCCAAAATTTAAATGTGAGAGTTATTGAATATTGGACAATCAAAAATTTTTATTTCGAAATTTTGGAATATTCAGGCACTCAAAAATCAGATCTTTGAAATTTTGGATTATTTGAAAAATCAGCAATCATTTTTCTAAAATTTTTTATTGTTTTAATAATCAAGAATTTCAGATAAAAAATTCGTGGAATAAATTTATAAATATAGCATTTCGTATTTATAAAAATTTCGAAAAGGCGTTTCTGAAATGTCCAACGAAATGAATTTAGCAGCTGGAGGCTCATCCGAAATTAAAAATAGTTCAAATGATCCTTCCCATGAGGTAGATCTTATTGATATAGATCTTTTCGACTACCAAGACATAACTATCAATTCCAATTTGCCTGTTTTCAAAATAATTATTGGTTGACTTGGTCGCATTTGGTTTTGTTATTTGTCATAAGCATGTTAATTTGAAACCAGAAATGCTATATTTATAAATTTATTCCACGAATTTTTTATCTGAAATTCTTGATTATTAAAACAATAAAAAATTTTAGAAAAATGATTGCTGATTTTTCAAATAATCCAAAATTTCAAAGATCTGATTTTTGAGTGCCTGAATATTCCAAAATTCCGAAATAAAAATTTTGATTGTCCAATATTCAATAACTCTCACATTTAAATTTTGGATTTTTTTTAGTAGTCCAAATTTTAAATTTTATTATTATTTACTATATGTCAATTCATATTTTTTAGAATTTGAATTTAACAATATCACACAAATCGAAAATGTTAAATATGAAATTTTGGAATTTTCATTAATCCATAATCATAAAATTAAAATCTCTGAATGTACTATAATCTGAAAATCAAAATTTAAAATTTTTTTTCTGCCGATCCCTGGTTTCAAGAGATATTGAATGATTTTCGGTAAATGCGAAATTTTGATTTGTGCCGATTTAGTAGCAAGGGTGCGATATGTTCAAATAACTTTTAATATCAAGAAGTGTTTAAGGCCATAACGGGCCCCATGTACCGACTTTTTTTAAATTTCTTTATGAAAACCGCCCCTTTGCCACGCCCACTTTTCCAATTTTTTTTTTAATTATAATCGGAGGCTTAAATATCAGAGCTGTAAAAAATTTAAATCATTTCGGATTTAAATCATTTTGATTTATTTATCTTTTGATTGCAATAATTTTAATCGAAAATCATGAAGATTTAAATCTGATTTAATTCTTTGATGATTGCCTAAAGATGATTTATAAATCACTTTGCTGCAATCAATTGATTTATATTTTGAATTGTCAATCATTTGATTTAAATCAAAAAGGATTTAAATCATTTGATTTAATTCAAAATGATTTCAATCATGTGATTTAAATCCAAAAAGATTTAAATCATTTGATTTAAATCAGAAAGATTTCAATCATTTGATTTAAATCCAAAAAAATTTAAATCATTTTTGAATGAAATCAGAAAGATTTCAATCATTTGATTTAAATACAAAAAAATTTAAATCAGTGTTGATTTAATTCAAAAATGATTTAAATCACTCTATGTAAATCAAACAATTGAGACTGATGTGGTCAGGTAAGCCTGACACTACAAACCCGAATTAATGCACTTCATATTTTTTTTTAACATACATAAGTTGCTTGAAAACACTAAATGATTTTCGACGTAAGAACTGCAACGGGTTAAGTAAACTTAATTTACTAATGAAACTAAGGCCCGATATTACAGTGTATACTTAAGTTAAGGAATCTTGAAGACTTAAGAACACCTTAAGTGTCAAGCGGTTTAACAGTCAATTTTTATCCAAAACTCACGAATATTGTTTTCGGCAGGCAACATTTGAAAAAACCTATACTTTTTGTTTATGCTTTTTTAAAATTCGTGAAATTTGTGAAATTCCTTCATTAAATTAATTTAAAAACTTAGTTAAGGAGCACTTAAAATTTGTACTGTTAAAATGCTTTACAGACTTTAGCTTTACTTAAGTGCTGAGGAGACCTTAAGTATGCACTGTAATATCGGGCCTTAATAACTCAATTTTCGCTTAAATCGACCTAAGCACCTCTTCAATTTAACCACATCTATAATGTGTTTGACATATTTTACCTTTTCAACAATTTTATAGAACATGCCATCAAAAATCAAGTTCCTTATTCCCGGTGCACTTTTGTCATCATCTCTTCGTTCTTCTTCTGAGGATTCCGAGCAAGTTGCATCAAATATTCTATTTATTGGCATTGCAAGTGAAAAACTAGGGCAAGACGAAATCTGAACGACCTTAGGATTGCCTATTTTCCTGAGTCTCCATGCATTTTAGAGGAGATTTAAAGCCCCTTAATGACCGCCTGCGTTAGTTCCTGCCGCTTTCTTCTTTGTATAAAGTAAATGAAAAATATTGAGTTCGAAAACAAAAACGAAAACTGGCTTAAAAAGTAATGCTTGTTGACGTACAATATCACTCTCACAAACTTCTCCCCAGATTTGGTTAACGAATTCTCTTAGAATCATTTTTTATAGTTGTCATATAATATAAAATTAGTGGTTGCCAAATATATCTTCGATTTTCACTGAAATGTTAGCGGTTTGGGTTTGCTGTTTCACTACTAGTGGAGTGTTTTGTTCAACTAACTCTAACTATTAGTGGTAGTAAAGTTTAATTGGTTAACTAACACTAATTATAAGTGGTAGTAGATATAAAAAGTGCATAACCACTAAACAGATAGTTTTAGTGAAATATGAAGTGCATTAATTCGGGTTTGTAGTGTCAGGCTTACCTGACCACATCAGTCTCACTTGTTTGATTTACATAGAGTGATTTAAATCATTTTTGAATTAAATCAACACTGATTTAAATTTTTTTGTATTTAAATCAAATGATTGAAATCTTTCTGATTTCATTCAAAAATGATTTAAATTTTTTTTGGATTTAAATCAAATGATTGAAATCTTTCTGATTTAAATCAAATGATTTAAATCTTTTTGGATTTAAATCACATGATTGAAATCATTTTGAATTAAATCAAATGATTTAAATCCTTTTTGATTTAAATCAAATGATTGACAATTCAAAATATAAATCAATTGATTGCAGCAAAGTGATTTATAAATCATCTTGAGGCAATCATCAAAGAATTAAATCAGATTTAAATCTTCATGATTTTCAAGTAAAATGAATTAAATCTTTTTTTTCTAATCAGGCTGTGATTGATTCTTGAATCAATCTTGAAATGATTGATTCATTTACAGCTCTGTTAAATATACGCTCAAATTCTAAGTTTCGTTGCAATATTGCGAAAAAGTCCGCCTTTGAGGTAGTTTTGGATTTTTTGTGACAGACTCTAGACTGGAGGTACCCTTAATAATAGACCTATCTAAAAAATTTTTGGAGAGGATGTTTATGGCTCTAAAGAAAGCCTTAGTGCCAAATTTCGTTCCAGTTCCATTTCAATTTCGGGTGTAGGAAACAGTTTTCGAAAAACGCCCTCCGTCAACGCCTACATTTCCAATTTTTAGAAATTGAATAACTTGGCCTTAAATGTGTTCAACTATCAAATTTCACCAAAATATTTTGAAAAAAAATCCGGTTTTAGAGCAGTTTTTGTGAATTTCATAACAGACCCTAGTACTAGAGGTACCCTTAAAAATGGTCCGATCGGGTCCATTCTCGAACTCATGTCCCTGTGAGTACGCGTACCAAATTTCGTTAAGATAGCTCAACTCCTTCGATAAGAAAACTGTATACAAACAGACAGACGGACAGACAGACGGACAGACAGACGGATAGACAGACGGACAGACAGACGGACAGACAGACGGACAGACAGACGGACAGACAGACAGGACAGACAGACGGACAGACAGACAGACGGACAGACAGACGGACAGACAGACGGACAGACAGACGGACAGGCAGACGGACAGACAGACACACAGACAGACGGACAGACGGACAGACAGACGGACAAACAGACGGACAAACAGACGGACAGACAGACAGACATGGCTAAATCGAATCTCCTGATGACGCTGATCATTTCTATATACATTTTTTATGGTCTATCTCGACTGTTTCTGGGTGTTACACACAACCACACAAACACAATATTCCCTTGACACAGAGTGTGTCGGGTATAATAACATAATAGGGGTCTTCCCTTAAACGTGTACCCAGCGGCGTGTTCAGGTCGGAAGTATCGCGAGGTTTCCAGCCTGAAAGGTAATGCTCAGGCCTTACTCTTTACAATACCCGTTGATTTCCTTTTGCCCATGTGATGTCCTACTTACGTATTGCCTGAATAGTATTATTTTATATAGTAAATATATAGTAAATTTTCAGGGTAAAGCTCTAGCATGAATTCAGATGTGAATATTCAGATCATGATACAAAGAGAGAAAGATAGCGCCACTTCGGGTACCGCTATTTTGTAGCATTCGCATTGTTCTTGTTTCCCATGCTAAAGTGTAGTTGTGACGTTGGGCTTAACATGCAAAACCACAACAACGAAGCTCTCATTTTGTATTTGTGACATCATCGGGCTGAAGTGGCGCTATCTTGTTTTCTTGTATCATGATTCAGATGTAGTTTTATTATTGAATTTTTTGGCTATAGTTCCAGCATGAGTTATGGACTGAATATTCATATGTAGTTTCATTAATGAATTTTGAGGCTATGGCTCCTGCATGAATTAATATCTGAATATTCAGATGAACTTTCAATAATGAATTTTGATGCTGTAGATGCATCCTGAATTAAGATCGAAAATGTGTTTTTTTTTTTTATTTTAAAATAATGGTCCCGTATGTATAAACTTTCAGCTTGGAACAATTAAAAAAGGCCAGAGTTTTAAGTAAATATATATACATATTTTTTTTATATACACATTTTTAAATATTTATACATATTTTTATTTTATTTATATAAATACATTTATTTTTTTGCAGTTACTTGTTTGTTTGCTTATTGATAGGGTAATAGAAAATAAGGGAAAAAAATAAAACATTTCTCGTCATAAAATAAGTAAAAAAAAAAAGAAATCAAATCTAAATTCTCCTTTCTTCGTTGGTTTTTTGTTTTTAATGAAAGAAAAACAAACCTTTTTTTGTCGTAAAATAACATTTTTTTAAGCAAATTAGCAATTTGCTTGCTCTACTTAATAATTTCTTCGTGTGTATTTTGTTTTTTCTTTAATAACGAAATGGCCTTATGGGTTCTGTTTTTCATGAGTTTTATTCCCAATAGCAGTTCCTTTTGGAAGTCGTCGTGAGTCCTCACTGTATTACGAACGGACTCTGAAATTTATAAGACCAATTTTAGTAACCCAGATCAAATTTAATTAGTTAAAAATGTAGCTTACCGAAAAAGGCGCTGTGGAAGTTCTTAAAACTTTTTAAAGCTATTTTGCCTTGGCTGCCATCATAATTTATCTGCATTATTAGCTCCTTTGAAAAAAAGCTTGATAATTTTTTCGACAAGAATGAATGGCCTATAATTCCTTTGATTATTTTCACCTTAAAAAACAAGTTTTGTTAAAAATAAATAAATAATAAGCACAAAAATTTTAAAAAATATGTAAAAGTAATCATGGAAATGGGTTAAAAAAAGGTACATTGGAACATACCATTTCTTAAAATATATTTTCTAATTCGCCTTCAAAATTTTCCAATTCGTTAATAGAAGACAACGGAAAAATGATTTTTGACTTTGGAGGTTCCCCGCGTTTTAATAGTTGCTGCAACAAAACATTTCGTTTTGCAGTGGCACTCAGCAGTTCAATTTGATGCACTTCCAGTTTTGACATTTTCTGCTGCAGGTCCTTTAATTCTCTAAAAACGTTCAGCAAAGTTGGCTCTATATGTAAGAGAAGACAAATACAAAACAATTAAAACGTATAAAAAATATTTCAGTTTTTAGTTTTACCTGCAGCATTTTCGGAAAATGTTGTCTTGGCAACGAAAGACTTTAAAGAAAATGTGTTTTCATCATTCTCATCGTTAAAATTCATCCTGTTGATGTAGCGATGGAATGAGAATTGTTCGGTCTTGATAAGGTAGTCCTAAATATTTTAGGAAAATATCTTGAAATAAGAAGCGTTCCTGGTTTTTTAAATTGTGGATGTTTGCCTTGTAAATTCCCGAATCAGATGATAGCGGTGGCAGAGTAAAAACGCATTCCAAATTCTCAATTTCTTGACCAATGAAATGAAATTCGCCTAGTATTCTTGATATTTTAACTAATTTAAATGTGTTAAGACACACAATGTTATTGGGTTCGTCGCTACTTAAATAAAAACCACGATATTCATAAATTTCAATATCCCCATTCAATGATTTTCTCAAAACCGGTTCCTTATTTGGAATCATTAATCCCTCATTTATATATAAATTGTGCAGCTGTTTAAGAATATTTGTTGGACTTTTTATTTTCTTTTTAATTTCTTGTAGAGCATTTTCAAATGGGTATGCTGAAAAACTATTGACAAATCCGTGGATTCTTATGCAGTCTATTAGATGCAGTAAGTTGTGAACATTATATGACAACTACTTTTTGCAGTATATGATTGGAAAGATCTTTACATATTCTGTCAATAGTTCTTCAGCAGTACCCAAATTTCCCCCGAACATTCTCTCAAACGATATCATTCTGTAAGCACAAAAAAGCAGCAAAAAATGGTAATATACATCTTCGCTAACAATATCTTTGAGTACCACAATACCTGTATATAAACCAAACAATCTCTGTTCAGTAGCCTCAAATATTTTTAACTCACAGAATGACCTTGGCTTTCAAGAGAATTCTTTAGGAACAAAAGGTTTTATAGAAATTTGTCGACGAGACAGTTCTTCCTTATCCGGTATTGATAATTTATAGACAGCTTTTCCGTCTATAAGAGAAGTTAAAAACTTTTTTGTAATGCCTAAATCTATAAGATGCATTACATCTAATGGAAATTGGGAAACCATGCCAATACCAATGATTTCCAGAGGATTTTGATTTTCTTTATAGTAATTGTGGTGGTGATTTGGGTCTTCACGTTGAAGAAAACTTATATCAGTGCTTAAAATTGCTGCTGCCTCAGAAAAAACTGTAGTGTTTGCATTTAGTGCAACCATAAAACGAAGTGTGACCCATTGTGCTTGTTAAGAAAGATCTTGCCGGTGCATCGCAAATAAAACATCTTATTTTTATGGTGATGCGTGTTTCTCCCATTTGAATACCGTCAGACTGTAGTTTTTAAAATTCGACAACAAAATCTTGCAAAAAGGAGGAAATACTAGCCGGCTTTTGCACATATACACCAATTGGAAAAATTTTTGTATTTGGCACATTAACAATTTTGCCCATAATAGGCCAAAGAGACGTTGACGAGCTTTTGAATAATGGAAGTTCATCTACACCAATGTCCAACATTATCATATTATAGGCACCCAAGTCTTCCACCTTTCTGATACTACTTTCTATCCCAAAATGATAATACGAACCTGGCTCTACTGTTCGCAATTGTAATGCTTGTCTACGTTTTCCTCTAAGAGATTCGACAGTTTTAGGAACCGACAAGCCTTCGTTATTAAGAATGTTCAATAGCAGCTGACAGCATCGTTTTGTAGGCCTTAAAATTTTGTTCCACCATCGAAGTGGTTTTGTTAAAGTGTTTGAAGTTTTAACACTGTCTTTATTTCCGTTGGAGAAACTTCAGAACGTATTTCGATGCCTTCAGTAACAATGCATTCAACATCACTCACTGCCTCGTCTGCTCTATAGCGCATATTGATTCTAGAAAGTAAATTCTCTTTTTCCTTTTTTTGCAGCCGCCTAAAATGCCTATTGCTTATACTGGCCATTATCGAATCAAGAAATAAGACGAATTTCAAGTCTAATCAAATCTTTTTGAACATAACTACGGCTCAAACATATCGCACATCATGAACTTAAGTGGCACATCTCAAAATTTGGGGTTTTTCAGAAAATGTTCGTGCCATTGCAAATTCTACTGAACCTCCAAGCCAAAAATGAAAAATGCGAAGAAAAATTTTGGAGTTGTGCCACTTCAGCTCTTGAAGTGACACTTATAAAAATAAACGTGCTTAAAAGTGAACTAAATAATTTGGTTTATTAATTTTTGTCGGGCTTCTGGTCATTCATTTTACCATTATTATGAAATGATTAGTTTTTGGCAATAGAAAAAAACGTTTTTCTGAATAGACGAATGTGGAAAGCCGATGCGACTAAATAATTTGGAATAAAGCGTTAAGTCCAATAGAGCGTGATCTGCGGAGCGTCAATTGTCGCAAGCATTAATGCATTCAAACATACAGTTTGTCAAGAATTAGTTAGGACATTGAAAATAAATTAAATTTTCAATTTCGATTGCAAAATTGTTGCCTTTCTTCTTGTTTTGCAATGAATTTAAAAACATTTTTTATAAGATTCTCTTTAAATGCTCTGCATAAATAAAATAAGTAAAATAAAAAATCCACAAATTAATAAAATTTTTTGCATATGAAATTGAAAAATGGAATTCATAGACGTCGCAGTACTAAAATCAACCGGTCCACTTCAACGTCACTGAAAGCAATAATCCAATTTGTACATAATATAAGGGCACTAAAATTTGAGTAAATTTGGAAAATCTCTTATAACTTCTTTATTTTCCAACCGATTTGGAAGAAATTTTGTTAACTATATACGTTAAATATATGTTTACCATTTTGAGTTACCGAAAAAAATAAAAAAAAATTGTTTTGTACTTAAAAGTTAAAATGAAATTTTAAAAATTCAAAAAAAACCCCAAAAAGTCAACTTTTTTCAAGTTCAAATGCCTATAGCTCAAAAACTAAGACACCGATTGTTACAAATGATATATCGTTGCAAAGATGAAAGTTTTCTGCTTCATGCTGATAAAATTATTATAATAATTAAATTATTATATATATAAATATTATTTTATTTAGACGAGCCGTTTTGGAGTTATTTGGCAAAATCTCGTAAAGTATCCAAAAAACACGTTTTTTGCCCATATCTCAAAAACTATTCTTTGGGAAAAAAACGGATGCCATTTTCGTGATCAGCGACCCCAATTTAGTCTTAAAACCATCATTTCGTCTCTGCTCTTTTTTTTTGTAAACTAGTGTAATAGCCCTTTTGTGCTCGCAATTTTTCCCTGTGGTTCAGTACTATTCTTTTATACCTTTTATGAAAAATGTGAGTATGAAGTTTAACTGTGCAAAATATTTACTCATTTTGATGGCCGCCCTAGATGCTACAATAACTTACTCCCAAAAGCTAAAAGTCCTGAAAATTTTTGATTAATCATGAAAATCGCGAAACTCTTCCTTTCCCTAGTTGCTTGCTATTTTTGCACATCAAAACTGATAAAATTGCTAAACATAAAATTGGTTTTTGTAAGAGGGTCATTTATGAAGTTGGTGTATTTTCGTATTTGTACTGAAAAAAATTATAAATGGCAAATAACATTGCTAATATCTACTACAAATTATGAGTACCTAAAGAAACAAAAAAAATTTCATTTCAAGAGTTAGTCATTATCAGAAAATTTGTTTATTTTGGCAGCACTGACGCAAAGTTTTGTTGCATATGCAATATTGTTCGTTAAAGCGTTCGTAGACTATGCCGGCTGATTTACAAAGTGTTATTGTAAAACGAAAACCTTCACTGAGATTGCTTAATAACGTTCATTGCTGTTACCACCTCGCATACCAGATCTAGTGTATATCATGCCTATTTCGTATATAAGGGAAATTTGTAATCGAGGATATTTTACTATTTATTCATTTTTTCAGCTTCAAAGACATGTCATATTATTTACTAATGAAAATTCAGGCCTAACATATTTGTGAGCTGGTATGGTTTTACTTCTACGCTGAAAATTTCATGGCCTGAACATTTACACCGCTGGGTATTTGCCTCGAAAATTTCGAAAACTCGTTAATGAAGAAGGCTTAGAAAATAATGAACGAAGTTTTGTATGAAAAATTTTAAAATTTTCCACTTTTTCGACCTTTTAACGTTTAAGGGAATACCCCTAATATAAAGTAAGTAGAAGTATTTCATGAAAATTCACTCGATAAATTGAGTAAGGTACTCGAGCCAAATAAGGCATTGGTGTTAATAGGGACCGATTTTCAAAAAACTTATTTTTAGCACTCCCAGCATAATGATTTTTAGTATGTTCTAAAGCGTTTATATATAATTCACAAAGCAAAAAGAATTGCGTCGATTACGTAGCTGGGTGAATGGTAATCGTCCAACAAAGAAAAGAAAACAACGTGCGTGATCTAATTTTGCGTGAGAAAAAGGACAATATTTTCTCTAATTCTCTAATCTAATTTTTTCAAAAAACTGATACCTGATCTGACTACCTTCAATAAGAAAAGGCGATTTTAAAGAATATTTCAAGCCAAATAAACCAAATATCCGATATGCGGTTCATACATATGGTCAAAGCCACGAGAACTGAAACCAAAGTAAAAAAAAAATTTTTTTAAAATACCGTTTAAATTTTTTTTTTTTTCCGAACGACCTCATCCCATTGCATCGGGAAACGTGAATTTCACACAATTAGAAACATTGTAGGATGGGCATACAACATCATTTTTAGGTATTGCTCGTGTTTCGCAACAATGGAAAACATTTCTGGGTCGGAGAAAAAAGAAAATATATTAGATATATTTTAAATTTTTATGCTGTTAGTCTCTATTTCAAAATAATATGGTTGATTTTAACTGAAAACGTAAAGAGTTTAAAAAAAAATGCGTTCGGTGAATGTATTTGATGGCACTGAAATGTAGGATATTTTCGTGTAACGTGCGACACCAGAATTTAAAAAAAATGTTTTTCGCATAGTTCAAGAAATTAACAAACTGAATCAAGCAGATTTTTTTTGAGTATTTTTAGTCTACTTTTTGAATCAATATTGAAATTATTCACATATAGAAGCTACAACAACCTACAAGGCCAACGAATATGTGTAACGTGCGACACTTTCATTTTTGGTTATTATTATGAAGCACAAAGTATTCGCGAATGATGGTCACGGTCAAATTTAAACCGTAAGAGAGCATTAAGTCTAGCTGCGATATACTCAATTCCAAATAGTGCAAATGAAATTTTTGCGAATTTCGCGAATTGTGGTCATGGTCAAAATTTTACCATAAGTGACCACTTTATTTGGCGGCTAACTGCACAATCAGAAGAAGCCAAAAATCCGTTTATATACAGATATGAGAAAAAGAGAAAGAGTGGTTTTTTCTTATGTGTATAATGATGACCATTGTAATAGCGAGTCCAAATTTTTTTCAGCCAAAGCTGTACCCACACCAATTGGCTGGGATGTGGTACATTTGTCATACCTTATTAGCGGTTTAACCTCAGGAAAAATAGGATTTATAAACAAACTTGAACTTTTTTTATGTGATGAAATTCTTAAAAGAGCAATCTTTGGCTTACAATGGCCAGCCAGCAATTTCTTATTTAAGACAAATTTTGGTTTAAAAATTATACGAACCTTAACTGGAAAAATTGGTAATTTTTTGCTGAGATTATTTAAATTGATTTAAAAAAAAGTTTAAGTTCGATTTTAAATCCTATTTTTCCTGAGGTTAAACCGCTAATAAGGTATGACAAATGTATCACAGATTTGAAGTAAATTAATCGAGGATTTTGAAAAAAATTAGAAAAGTATGTGTTAATAGGACCTTTTTCATACCAAAATGGCTCTCACAGTAAAAAAAATAGAATTTTTTTCAGAATTTTTGACTTTGACCGCTTAATTAACCATCATTGGCTTAAATTCTTACCATGAATTTAATTTTACCTAAAAGCCCATAGAATTGGCTTTCAAATCGCTTAACAGTTTTTTTTTTCTACGATGAACCGTTATCGTGGGAGAGTTTTTTTTCTCGACTTACTGCCTAAAAACTTTAAGGCCCTCTAACTCCTTAGGGGGGCATTTTCCACCCCCCCCCCCCTCCCGTACGATTTTTGGTTGATATTGAGCACCCCTATCACCTCCTTTCGGATATACATCCTTATGCGAAACACCCTGTATAAAATAATAATCATACACTGAGGGAAAAACTGCAACTTAAAATCAAATCCGAGCCATATTAATTCAATATGTTTCAATATAGAAGAAAAATAATACCGAAACATATTAAAGTAAAAATTTTCAACTTTGATTTGATGTAGTTTCCATATATTTCGTGGAGTATGTTAAAGTTGCATTGATTTGAAGTTGCACCATATTAATTTGAGTTTGTTTTCATATTAATTCATGAATTGCGTTGAAATTTACGTTGCTACCTATTGAATCAATAAGAAACGTTATTAAATTAATATGGAAACTCTTCACACAGAAAAATATGACCCCATTAAATCGATAAGATCCCCTTATTGAACAGTTTTTTTTGCACTTACATTGATATAATCAATCTAGCAAGCTTAAATCATATCGCGCGATGGCGTAGTTGAAGTGTGCTAGACTTGTAATCTGGAAGGCCCGAGTTCGAACCCTGCCGCAGGCCAAAGAATTTGTGGAAAAATGGAGAATAAAAAACAGGCAAGTAGAATTTTAAGGAATAATTACAGGGAGCAGAAAGTAAGTTGGACGCGAACCAATAAAACAAGTTGCTTTCGTCGGGTTTTCCAAAAGTCACGCACAAGCACGTTCAAGAAATTCCTATAGAATCTTTTTTTTAATTTTTTAAGCATAAAAATTTTGTAAAATGTTTTATTTCTCAGTTTTTCAAATAATGTAAATGTTAAATTATCTACTTTTCCCAAAAAAAAAAAAAAAAAAAAAAAAAAAAAATCGACGCTCGCTGGAGCAGGGATCGAACCCACCGACCTGGTTTTTTACAAGAATTCATATCACAATTAAGTAGAATCTAATATTAATTCAATACCGAAAAATATTATTTTAATATGGTTTCTATATTAAAATCGTCGATATTGCGCCACCTTAATTCAATGGTGTTCCATATTGAATCAAAATTTTTCTACGTTACTAGACTTTCGTTAACGTTTCACATCGAATCAATGTGGTTTTTATTGATTTTATGTGGTTTTTTCTCTGGGTGTACTTCACTTTTTAAATTAATATTGCATATTAAAGTTTTCAAAATCAATGTCATGCATACATATTCTTAACGTGCAAAGTGAAAAATTACAACACATTTTTCATTTTTCAAATATTTCAGTTGGAATATCCGCTTAATTAACTTTTTTTCCTCTTTATACAGAAATAAAATCGAAAGGTAACGTGCGACACTTTTGTGTGTAACGTGCAACACCGCCTGTTTACGGCCATATAACCAAAATACCAATATATTTTGGAGGAAATTATTTTTAATTTCATATCTTTGATCCTTCAGCTTGAATAAAATAAATAGGAACACAGATTTTCACCGCTATAATCGCTAAGTTTTCAATAAGTGTGCATCAACCTCAAAAAACACTTCCAAATTTCTGTAACGTGCGACACCACTCTAATCTTCTACAGATCCGAAACGACAACAGATATCCAAAAATTTCGTTCCTAGGAAATGTAGGCCTTCAAAAGCTTTATCGATTGCAAAAAAAAAGTTATGACCTTTACCTAGTTCTTTCCAAAATTTTTACAAAAATATGCGTACGAATGTAACGTGCAACACTTTGGCTTTGACCATATGGGCATTTCCATACGGACGCGACACTAAAGTAAATGAGCAATTTAGGCCCGATATTACAGTGCATACTTAAGGCTCGCTTAAGTACCGAACGGTAGGCCACATTTTAAAACAGTATATGTTTTGTTTATATTTTTTCAAATTCGTAAAATTTGTGAAATTTCTTCATCAAATTAATTTGGAAACTTATTTAAGGAGCACTTAAAATGTGTAATGTTAAAATCCCTTACAGACTTAAGCTTTACTTAAGTGCTTAGGAAACCTTAAGTATGCACTGTAATATCGGGCCTTAAAATCCCGAATTCAAGTATGCAGTAAAAAGTACTTTTGCTTCTCAATATTTTCGTAGAGCTTATGCGGCCTTTTATATTTTTCGTAGTTTCTATGCAGTCTTGAATAGCAATCAGCTATATACGGACGCGACAGAAAGTTTACTTTTTCTGGAAAGGCCCATATGGTCAAAGCCAAAGTGTTGCACGTTACATTCGTACGCATATTTTTGTAAAAATTTTGGAAAGAACTAGGTAAAGGTCATAACTTTTTTTTTGCAATCGATAAAGCTTTTGAAGGCCTACATTTCCTAGGAACGAAATTTTTGGATATCTGTTGTCGTTTCGGATCTGTAGAAGATTAGAGTGGTGTCGCACGTTACAGAAATTTGGAAGTGTTTTTTGAGGTTGATGCACACTTATTGAAAACTTAGCGATTATAGCGGTGAAAATCTGTGTTCCTATTTATTTTATTCAAGCTGAAGGATCAAAGATATGAAATTAAAAATAATTTCCTCCAAAATATATTGGTATTTTGGTTATATGGCCGTAAACAGGCGGTGTTGCACGTTACACACAAAAGTGTCGCACGTTACCTTTCGATTTTATTTCTGTATAAAGAGGAAAAAAAGTTAATTAAGCGGATATTCCAACTGAAATATTTGAAAAATGAAAAATGTGTTGTAATTTTTCACTTTGCACGTTAAGAATATGTATGCATGACATTGATTTTGAAAACTTTAATATGCAATATTAATTTAAAAAGTGAAGTACACCCAGAGAAAAAACCACATAAAATCAATAAAAACCACATTGATTCGATGTGAAACGTTAACGAAAGTCTAGTAACGTAGAAAAATTTTGATTCAATATGGAACACCATTGAATTAAGGTGGCGCAATATCGACGATTTTAATATAGAAACCATATTAAAATAATATTTTTCGGTATTGAATTAATATTAGATTCTACTTAATTGTGATATGAATTCTTGTAAAAAACCAGGTCGGTGGGTTCGATCCCTGCTCCAGCGAGCGTCGATTTTTTTTTTTTTTTTTTTTTTTTTTTTTTGGGAAAAGTAGATAATTTAACATTTACATTATTTGAAAAACTGAGAAATAAAACATTTTACAAAATTTTTATGCTTAAAAAATTAAAAAAAAAGATTCTATAGGAATTTCTTGAACGTGCTTGTGCGTGACTTTTGGAAAACCCGACGAAAGCAACTTGTTTTATTGGTTCGCGTCCAACTTACTTTCTGCTCCCTGTAATTATTCCTTAAAATTCTACTTGCCTGTTTTTTATTCTCCATTTTTCCACAAATTCTTTGGCCTGCGGCAGGGTTCGAACTCGGGCCTTCCAGATTACAAGTCTAGCACACTTCAACTACGCCATCGCGCGATATGATTTAAGCTTGCTAGATTGATTATATCAATGTAAGTGCAAAAAAAACTGTTCAATAAGGGGATCTTATCGATTTAATGGGGTCATATTTTTCTGTGTGAAGAGTTTCCATATTAATTTAATAACGTTTCTTATTGATTCAATAGGTAGCAACGTAAATTTCAACGCAATTCATGAATTAATATGAAAACAAACTCAAATTAATATGGTGCAACTTCAAATCAATGCAACTTTAACATACTCCACGAAATATATGGAAACTACATCAAATCAAAGTTGAAAATTTTTACTTTAATATGTTTCGGTATTATTTTTCTTCTATATTGAAACATATTGAATTAATATGGCTCGGATTTGATTTTAAGTTGCAGTTTTTCCCTCAGTGTATGATTATTATTTTATACAGGGTGTTTCGCATAAGGATGTATATCCGAAAGGAGGTGATAGGGGTGCTCAATATCAACCAAAAATCGTATGGGAGGGGGGGGGGGGGGTGGAAAATGCCCCCCTAAGGAGTTAGAGGGCCTTAAAGTTTTTAGGCAGTAAGTCGAGAAAAAAAACTCTCCCACGATAACGGTTCATCGTAGAAAAAAAACTGTTAAGCGATTTGAAAGCCAATTCTATGGGCTTTTAGGTAAAATTAAATTCATGGTAAGAATTTAAGCCAATGATGGTTAATTAAGCGGTCAAAGTCAAAAATTCTGAAAAAAATTCTATTTTTTTACTGTGAGAGCCATTTTGGTATGAAAAAGGTCCTATTAACACATACTTTTCTAATTTTTTTCAAAATCCTCGATTAATTTACTTCAAATCTGTGATACATTTGTCATACCTTATTAGCGGTTTAACCTCAGGAAAAATAGGATTTAAAATCGAACTTAAACTTTTTTTTAAATCAATTTAAATAATCTCAGCAAAAAATTACCAATTTTTCCAGTTAAGGTTCGTATAATTTTAAACCAAAATTTGTCTTAAATAAGAAATTGCTGGCTGGCCATTGTAAGCCAAAGATTGCTCTTTTAAGAATTTCATCACATAAAAAAAGTTCAAGTTTGTTTATAAATCCTATTTTTCCTGAGGTTAAACCGCTAATAAGGTATGACAAATGTACCACATCCCAGCCAATTGGTGTGGGTACAGCTTTGGCTGAAAAAAATTTGGACTCGCTATTACAATGGTCATCATTATACACATAAGAAAAAACCACTCTTTCTCTTTTTCTCATATCTGTATATAAACGGATTTTTGGCTTCTTCTGATTGTGCAGTTAGCCGCCAAATAAAGTGGTCACTTATGGTAAAATTTTGACCATGACCACAATTCGCGAAATTCGCAAAAATTTCATTTGCACTATTTGGAATTGAGTATATCGCAGCTAGACTTAATGCTCTCTTACGGTTTAAATTTGACCGTGACCATCATTCGCGAATACTTTGTGCTTCATAATAATAACCAAAAATGAAAGTGTCGCACGTTACACATATTCGTTGGCCTTGTAGGTTGTTGTAGCTTCTATATGTGAATAATTTCAATATTGATTCAAAAAGTAGACTAAAAATACTCAAAAAAAATCTGCTTGATTCAGTTTGTTAACTTCTTGAACTATGCGAAAAACATTTTTTTTTAATTCTGGTGTCGCACGTTACACGAAAATATCCTACATTTCAGTGCCATCAAATACATTCACCGAACGCATTTTTTTTTTAAACTCTTTACGTTTTCAGTTAAAATCAACCATATTATTTTGAAATAGAGACTAACAGCATAAAAATTTAAAATATATCTAATATATTTTCTTTTTTCTCCGACCCAGAAATGTTTTCCATTGTTGCGAAACACGAGCAATACCTAAAAATGATGTTGTATGCCCATCCTACAATGTTTCTAATTGTGTGAAATTCACGTTTCCCGATGCAATGGGATGAGGTCGTTCGGAAAAAAAAAAATTTAAACGGTATTTTAAAAAAAATTTTTTTTTTACTTTGGTTTCAGTTCTCGTGGCTTTGACCATATGCGTATGGACGATTGCATCGTAACAGGTTTTTATAGCGCGAAAACCTTCTTTCAACACCTACCGATGCAGGTGGACTCCAGCTGCTGGAGCATACTTAAACAAATCGATTTCTTTAATGGAGTATTTATCAATTTCTGCAGTGCAGTGAACGTCTCCTCCAAGAGATTTACTATTTTATGCAATATTGTAATTTCTTAGTTTTTTTAATTACTTTCTCAAATTTAACACGGATTTCTTTGGAGAAACGTCCTTTAATGGAAGACAAACGTTTTTGAGTCTCGATTATCATCCTTAGTTGCTTAGTAAGCAACCCAGAAGTCTCCGATTTCTATATAAAACCTGCCAAAAAACTGTAGTTCGCCTTTATTAAAACCAAGTCCACGATGAGACTTTTCTTTTTTAAATTCTTTCTCACGACATCGACCGCAGTGGAGTCTTCCTTAAACTGTTTAAAAATAAGAACGATTACAGCGAAGCAGCATCCATCCAGGCATATAGAACTATAGCTGCAACTTCGGCCAAATTTTGGCGCGTTATGGCATGATTTGGTGAAAAAGTTCAACTGTGGTGAACCACGCCATAAGTCGAGTATTGTGGTGAACCACCTTATAGAAAGTGTGGTGTACCACGTAATAGCTTTTGGCCGAAGTTGCAGCTATAGTTCTATATGCATCCAGGCACTAATCATACAATATATAGATAAAAACTTTCATAGAACGATTTGTCGGCAACGAAAATCGAAACATTGGCTCCCACTCTCTCAACTAGTTCAGCTTCGCATCCCATGCTCTCACTTCTGTTCGTTTCGTCACGAGGCGATTGATTCCCACTCGCTCTTTTTACGCTTTGCTTTGATTTTTCCTCTCATTTCATTCTCATTTAAAGCATATGTGTGCCTACCTACGAACTTACGTTTGTGCATGGACGTTGTGTGGTTTACGAGTATGAAAATGTGCGTGTTTGTCCATCAACGTACGTTTGTACGTGGTTATTGTGTGCTTTGAAATTTTTTGGCGATTCGAAAATTCAAAAATCGTCTTTAGAGTCGACCGCTTATATTATGTGTTGCCGTTTCAAAGTGCCCAATGAAATGCAGCTACCATGAGGCATTTGTAGGGAGTTTTGGCGTTTGATATACACTAATGTATATACTAAAAAGTTTAAGCCTGGTCGACTTTAAGATAAATTTCTCTCATTCGCATTTCTCGTTCAATGTTTCGGTATCTGTAAATAAATGCGCAGCTATTGCTACCTTCGTCAATACATATTAACACAGCGTGATAAATATATTTTCGTGTGAAAATAAAAAATTTTTAAGATAAATTTTATTCAGCAGCCTTTTAGTCAGGGACCCAAAATAATAATTATTTTTGAATTTTGAATTTTAAAAATCGATATAAAATAATTTATATTTTAAAAATTAGTATTTAAGTGTTATTCTTAGAGTTTTATTTTTTGATCAAAAAACAAAAATTAATTCATTTCCTCGTGTTCATCATCATCCGACTCTTCATCACTTTATCCTATTTCAGGCGTTATCTTAAAGAAAGTGGTAATATACTTATGCAAGAGTTTTATTTTTCTGAGTAAAAAAAAAAACTCAAAAACCAATTTTTATTTTTTGAGTAATAAATAAAAATCTAAGATAAATTTTTATCTTCAGAGCAAAAAATAAAATTCGAAAAATAATTTTTATTTACTGAGTAAAAATTAAAAATCTAAAAATAATTTTTATTTCTTGATCGAAAAATAAAACTCTAAGAATAAGTTTTATCTTCTGAATAAAAAATAAAACTCAAAAAAATAATTTTTATTTTCTGATTAAAATAATAAAACTCTTAAAATAATACTTAAATTGTAATTTTTAAAATATAATTTATAACAGTTATGGTCCCTGCTTTTAGTAATTTTGAAAAGTATTATAAAAAAATTTTTTTTTTATTCTGAACTTTAAATGTTTGTAATTTTTGGAAATAGCTTTTTGTTAGCTCTTTTAAAGGATTAAAGATTAATTAAAACGAAAAATAAAACTCAATAGATGAACATTTATTATATTATTATAAGATCCAAATATAAGTATTAAGAAGACATTATTTTAAGTTTATGTCCTGAACTCGCAGATTTGACAATCATCTTTTCAGTAAGCCACTTACAACTTTTCCGGATCAAAATTAATACAAACGTATCTAAAATAAATTTCTTGTGATCGAAGCATTGATCACTTTCGGAAAACCATGTAATATAGTCATCGGACTTTTCAGTCGCATATACGCATGCATTCACGATTTTATGTTTTATTTCAGTAACATGAGGTTTGTTGATAAACATATTTTGAAAAACGTTA
Source organism: Chlorops oryzae (assembly GCA_020466095.1). Classification (NCBI taxonomy): domain Eukaryota; kingdom Metazoa; phylum Arthropoda; class Insecta; order Diptera; family Chloropidae; genus Chlorops; species Chlorops oryzae. The sequence continues at coordinate 40,255,308 of CM035807.1, read as the reverse complement.
AGGTGAATTTTAATGAGACCAAAAAAATAATCACTGGGAGCTTTAAGTTTCAAATTTGTGTTTATGTATCCGAAATTTTTTTTTAATATTAAAAATTCAGAGGAGGTTAAGGTTTCACAGTTTTTTTTTATAAGAGAGGCGCATGTATCACAATTATACTTTTTAAGGACCTTATACAGCAAATATCCTGAAAAGTACCGTAACGCGTTGTCATTGAGAGTGTTTTGAATGTTTGGTAATGTCGCCTGTAACGACATTTCAACTTCTTCTTCAAAATCTGAACAAAATGACTCTTGATCCAAGCAGCCTTTTTCGAGATATTGTTGGTTAGTCATGTCATCAGAATTGGAATTTTCGGTACAAACTTCTTCAATGACGTTAAACAATAAAGCTTCATGATCAGGCTCACAGTTTCCTGAGAGTGTTTTTGAAGTGAGTATTTTCATAGCAAGCATTTTAGACATAATATTGTTGAACTCAAATACGGTCGGATTAGTGTTAGTTGCGCCTCTGAATTTTGAATTTTGTTGTAGGTATAAAAAATATCTCTGAATTAGTCATCCAAATTCTGTTTGCCAAACCAAGTATGCCAGATATTGTTTGAATCATGCCTTCAATGCAGAAAACTTTTATTGGATATTTAAGTTTTTCAAAATACATGATCATTTCTTCCAAATATTTGTGTACATTGTTGTTATTTTGTAAAGAGCATCTGAACGGATTCTTGTCATAAACTACATGGCTGTTAAGACAATCAAAGAGTCTATTTATTTTTTCGAAAAATATTGCTGTAGCATAAGCACTGCTTTCACAATTTTTGAAGCCGCCACTTTCAACTACCGCTTTTATTGCTGCTGCAACAGAGTGACTGAAAATTTGCGTCGCGTATTTTACCTTCATTTTTTCGAATGAATTGGGAGAAATGTGTTTTGGCGTTAGCTTAGGGCACAGGCGTGTTGCGTTTTTGGAATCAAGTTCGTATAGGGTTCTTATAATGTCCCATGAAACAATTCCATCTGGAGTTGTAAGGTCTCGTTTCATAATTATGTTGCGTAGGGACTTAATTAAATGTGGAACATCATAGAGCGCAAAAACTTATTGCCCATTTACGCAGAAACTGGGATTTTCCATAGACGTAATGAGCTTTTTAAAAGCAGCTCTATTATTTTATCTCTGATCGCATGTAACCGCCACAACATCTAGGCCTAATGTTTTTGCATGTTTAATATTGCTATATATTTTTTCTTTTAAGGAATTTGATTTCAATGCAACCGACGATACAAAATAGCTCAGTACATATTTCCAATTTTCATATAGTCCTCTGACCATAAAAACACAAACTTGTTGACCTAGCAATAATGTGCTCCTAACGCCGTCATGTTCAAAGCCTTGAATTTCGTCTAGGACTGAATTATATTGCAGTCCTCTTTTTATTTTCATTTCATCACACATCAAAACAGCAGTTTTACTTTTTGTGCTCATTTTCGAAATTATCTCCTTTAAGTTCTGCAAAAGTTCTGGACGAAATCCCGGCGTTAAGTTTCTTAAAGGGGCCCACTTTATCAACATTACTTTCGAAGGAAGTTTTAAGTTAAGAACATCTCTCAAATAATTATATGTGCGTGCTGAATAAAAGTTTATATTTTGTGAAATAACTTTTTCTTCTTCAGTGTATTTTCTTTTCTTTTTTAGTAACATTTTACAAAATGTCTTAGCTTCAGGAGACATATGTGACATATTGTCAATTGATGAGAAAATGTTTTCTGGCTTGGGACGGCGCTTATTACGTCGGAATGCCTTTTCTTTTTCTTTTCTTAAAAGCGCTTTAAGATCCCTACATTTTTTCATTAGCTGAAGAGTTTTTGCCTTTTCTTTTCTTTCTTTAAGAGACGTTTCGTAGTGCATTTTCCTATAATAAGCTTCATTCTGTTCCCGTTTGAGACAATTTGGACAAAATGGTGAAGAATTTGAAAGCGAATCTTCTACAGGGCAGGATTTCGACAAATTTTTCCAAAGGCTGTTCTTGCCTTCATCTTCAAAAACTAAAAACTCTTCCACATTTGAAAAGTTGTCAATTTCAAAATTTTCCTTAAAAGAATGTTCGTCAAAGGGTATATTATTTGTCGCAGTCGGTTCAGTTTCCAAAACTTTACTGCCGTATGAATAATTAGGCGATTTTGTAAATGACGAAAACGGTTGAATTTCTTCAACATTTGCTTCGAAAGTATAGTCCTCTTGAGATGTAACATTGTCACGTAGCAATAAAGAGTTTTGGGACAAATTTAGAGTAGGAATGGCATTCTTCATAAGTTTTTTTTTCCCAAGAAATTTACTTGCGAAATGCCTGTCGCATACAAACATTCGAGTTTCACTAAAATTATCAACAACGTCGCAGTTTTGCAACCATTGTTGTCGGTAAAAAGTGTCTTTAGGAAATTTAAAAAGTCTAACTGGAACGTCTTCGCATCTATATCCCCTTAAACAAGTTTTAATGACACACCTCCCTCCACCTCTCCTTTTGTCAACTTTTGAACGAAGATTTTCCATATTTGTAAAGAACAGCAAATAAAAAAATCAAATTAAGATGTGAATGCACCTACTATATTTCGGTGGACTCTGGGAATAAAAAATTAAATTTAAAAGAAAAATTTCCAAAAGTTTTTCAATTATAGCGTATGGCAATTTATGGCGACAAGAGCGTCCGCATTCGTTCACATCTAACACCAGAGTGAAAATTGAACAGTTTTGCTATGCTATTAGCGCCTCTTGCTGACTCACTCAACAAGAGAATGAGAATGAAATGAGAGGAAAAATCAAAGCAAAGCGTAAAAAGAGCGAGTGGGAATCAATCGCCTCGTGACGAAACGAACAGAAGTGAGAGCATTGGATGCGAAGCTGAACTAGTTGAGAGAGTGGGAGCCAATGTTTCGATTTTCGTTGCCGACAAATCGTTCTATGAAAGTTTTTATCTATATATTGTATGATTAGTGATCCAGGTCAAGTATTACAGTATGGGAAAGCCTGTCAAAATGCTATATGGCTCCAAATGGTGTGGTGAAGTTGAGTAAAAATCAGCTGACTGTCAAAAATAAGTCGAAGAATTTGCGATTTTTAAACATGCCGTAGCTTTATATTTTGACCCTTTTTAAGTAAAATTGAAGTTGAAAACAACAAAGTAGAGATGCTCCTTCATTTAAAAGTACATTTGAGTATCTGCGACCCCCGAAAATCAGTATTCAATATTGCATTTAAATTGAACGACTTCGTCAGCGATGCACAAATACTCTAAGCGCAAAGCTTTTATCGATACTGAACCGAGTACTCATTGCTTTGTTGAATTGCCTATTAGCTCGTTTCTCATACTGTAATACTTGATCCAGGTTCCCAAAAAAGCCTTTCGGAGGATGAGCTCAACTCTGTTTTCCGCTTCCAAATCAAATGACGAGAAAAAGATATTCCAAATCATATTTTTGGTTGCCCTAGTAATGAGTTTGAATAAAATGTTAATTTCAAATAAAAATTTTTCCTTGATGGCTTAAGTCATTTATAAAGTCATAGGGCTAGTTTTGAAAATAAAATAAGTCATTTCAACCTTTCAAAACCACATTTCCTTTTAAAATTGGTTAGTAATTTCACAATCATAATAAATACCTATTTATTGAAACTATTTAAGTGTCGAAATATCTTTTTCCATAAAACAAAAATATTTTTTAATCCTTTAACATGCAAACCTCTTAATATCTGGAAGCAAGGAATGTATGACTAATACCACTTTCATGATCAAGGGCTCAAATTTACTAACGGAACCATCGAACTTCGTCTTTCCATTGTTATAATCCGTTCACCAATTTTGGAAAACAAGAAGGATACACAGAGTGGAAAAGTTCATCTAAAAATAGGATTACCAACTAAAGAAGATTCGTTATAAAAGAGAGTGCTAGTGTAAATGAAATGAAATTTATTGAAATGGAAATCGGCTTAAAATTAGAAGAAAACTTCTCATACGTTCGTGTTGTTGCGTAAAAATTTGATTTTTACGTCATGACATGGTCAAAGAACTGCAAATCAGATGCAAAACATCTTGTTTCTAACAGCCTTATTTTTATTAAGATGCTAAATTTATAATTTCTGTAAATGTCATCTTATTGTTATTTAAAAGAAATCGAGTAGAAATAAATAGGGAATTTATACCCTGCAAAGCAACCCTACAGAACTGGGCACTAGTTCGAAACTGGTGAAATAACTACTTACCCAGCCGGACTTTATCCCATGCATGAACAAATCATTAATGCAGAAGTAGTGAAGCATTCATTTCGAAAGAGGCCAATTGATGATTTTTCAAATGATCTTCTAGTGAAAATATCACAGAAGCAAGAGCGCGTTGCAACAGACTCTTCTTCAAATGAAATTTTCATTTGAAAGAGGGTTGTATACTCCCATTTTTAATGAAGATCCTATGAAATTTGCATGACAAGATGTTTTTCAATCTGGGTGCTACAATTCTCAAAAGTTTTATAATTTTTTTGTACTTAAGATGTTTTGATAATTGAAGCTCTTAAGTCTTTCCAAAGGCGAAAATGTGTCACGGTCACGAAGAGACGAAATATGGCCATATCCGCCAATTTTTTAAAATATTCATTGAAAAAATGCAAGTTTGAAAGCGCCTATTAAAACATTTAAAAAATTTTAAAAATTTATTTTCCTTCTCCTTTTAGATCCCCCGGCGTATACATATTATTTTTTCAAAGGAAATTCTCCATTTTAGTCAGCCAGCACGTGCACTTTTCCCAATTGAAGTTTTCATGCGGATCACGGTCATACACTCCTTTAGCTAATGAATAACACATGAATTTTGAAGTACTGAAAATAGCGGCCATCTCCTAACAAACTTCAATGGTACACAAATACAAATTTTCGGTACCATTACACTCTCTATCGATTTTGGTCTTCGTCGAAATTTCAAATGGAGTTTTGTAGTAGCTGACGTTACCAAGGCAATAAGTGGATCCGATTTCCTTACACATTTTCATCTATTACCAGATTTAAAAATCAGGAAATTGTCGATGGCAAGACACCAGGGACGTAGCCAAGGGGGCCTTTTGGGTGTTAATGTTTACAATGTTTCTTAACTTTCAAAAGTTCAAAATTTCGTATAGCCGACTTTCCTGAATATAAGTATATATAAATATGTTATTGCACGCCTAGTTCGTCGAATCGATATCATTGATTGACGACTGTTTTTATTCGGCATCAACTTTTTTTGAATAGCTTAACTTAACTGAAAATTTCACTGTTCTGCAACGAAATCCTCCTTTAAAGTTTATTAGTGCTTCTGCTTGATTTTGTCTCCCGAAAAATTGAAAAATATCAAAAAAATTATATCACGTAAGGATTTCGAGAAAATTCCGTTTCAAATTTTGAGCACCATTGCATCATTTAAATGTTACTCAAAAAAAAAAAATATTCGTATTATTTTTTGAATAATTTGAATTTTTTCATTAATCACAAATAATCCCGACTATTTTTGATTTATTTCGTAATCGTAAACTTTTTATGTGCAGTTGTGTACGCAGATAATCAAATACAGGCACGGCAGAACGCCGTTTACATACATGGGTATTTTACCCACTCGAAATTTTTCAACTAAATATTTCACTCTGTAGGAATATCACGAAAGTTTTTCAATATTAGTCCAAAAATTAATTTTTGATGACATTTTGAGATCGAAAAAATAAATTAAGACAATCTTACTTAACCAAGTATCGGGATTTACTATATTCACCGACTACTTTCAGAAGTTTTAAAGATTATTTTTTTTTTAATGAAATGTAAATTTTGGTTATTAAATGTGTAATATGGAATAATATTTTTGTTATCTCTTAATGTACTTGATATTAGTATGTCGTTTTTTTTGGAACTTTCCATACCTCTGAACCACAGCAAAACACACTCTCGATCAACTACCCTCTCGGGTAAACTCTGTTCTGATTGTTAAAAATTATTAAAACTATTAATTAATAAAATCAGCAATGATTGTTTTGTTTGGTGTAAGTTATAAAATTTTCAGCAAATTTTATACGCACACTATGGTGCTTCTTCTTTTGGAGTTCTGTTTCTTACTTTTTTATCCTTTTGTTACGACTATCGGTTTCATTGACGTATTGTTTCGAAAGAATGTAAATTGTTACGCAGCAAAAAATTGGAAATATAAAAACCCCCCCGTCTGAAAATCCTGGCTACGTGCCTGCAAGGCACTCATCAAGACGCAGGCATACGGCGACAAGCAACCGCCCTTTCAAATTACTGCACTCCTTATGGACGAATCACCTTACACCAAATTATTATCAAGCTTCCCAGGTATTTGTACGATGTCCAATGCGTTGAAACGATTTCCTCAACACACCATATATCATCATATTGAAACCTCCCTGCCACGGAAGATATCGAAGGCTGGACACTAGCAGGTTACAAGCCGCAAAAAAAGAGTTTGAGAATTTAATGGAGCTTGGCATTATTTGACCCTCAAAATCTCAATGGGCTAGCGCACTACATTTAGTCCCCAAAAAGGATGGATCTTGGAGATGCTGCGGAGACTATAGACATCTTAATAGTCAGCCAGATCGGTATAACATTCCTTTTTTGACGGACTGCAATATCAATCTGCATGGATGCACGATATTTTCTACTCTGGATGTGATACGAGCGTATCATCAGGTCGATGTGTTTCCTGATGACATAAGCAAAACTGCTATCATCACACCATTTGGTCTTTACGAATATCTTAAAATGCCATTCGGTTTAAGAAACGCAGGACAGATTTTCCAGGACAACCTGGCAACCCTTGTCGAAGACTGACGTATATAGTTTCGCGCTCCGTAAACAATAATAAATAAAAACAAAAAGTAAATATTGAGCAACCTGCATTAATTTGAGCAAAGCTCAAAAGTATTCTCCAAGGAGGACTGCAGTGTTTTTGTGCCGCTCCACCAGTAAATTGTGTGTTTGTAACACAAAATAAAGAGAAGTATAGTGAATATACATACGGACATTCGTATATTATTTGTTGTCGTCAAACTTCTAGGAACGACAGAAAGCGACACTCGGTCTCTGCAGCTCTGCCCGAAAGTGATGCCCAAGTATTACAGTATGAGAAACGAGCTAATAGGCAATTCAACAAAGCTAATAGGCAATTCACCAAAGGCAACAACAACCACACGGCATACCAGGCAATCCACCACGATGCCTCTTTGGGCATTGCTGTCGTCTCTAGAAATTGGGCAAGTACAAGCAGTTAGTTTTTTTGAGGGATTTTTTTTCATTTATAACCGGAGAAAATCAGATATTATTTAGTTTTTTTAAGAATGATTATACAATTTTAAACTGTAGAATTTCTTTTAACATTTAATTTTTCTTTTTTGTATTAGAAAAATTCACGTACTACAAAAAACCGATTTCAAGGTTTTTGGTCTTGTTTAATTTAGACGTTAGTGTGGCATCCATGGACAACAGATGGTGCCAAATGGAACGAGTCAATAGTGCAAATCGATGGTGAAAATAGTAACCGACTACAATTTGATCGTTTAGCTTTTAGAAATGAGACTTTCTGTCTGTCTGATTTTCAAAGGTATCCCTTCGTTCTAGGGTTTGTTATAAATTTCATAAATGCTGCTCCGAAACCAATATTTTTTTATATACTTACTGGAATTATTTAGTTGGACTTATTTAAAGGCATAAAATGTAGATTCCAAATATAGAAAAGTGGCCGCGCCAAAAGGCGTTATTCGAAAATTGAATTTTACACCCAAAATTCAGATGGCGCTTGAAACAAACACGGCATAAATACTTCTTTTTTAATCGTTGACATCCTCTTCAAAAATTGACTAAAGTGGACGAACTTTAAGGGTACCTCCAGCACTAAGGTCAGCCTCAAAGATCGTCTGAACTGCTGTTAAGTCATAATCTTTCGAGATATTTGCATGAAATAAGGAATTTGAGCTTTGTTTGAGCCTCCGATTAAAAAATATATAGCTGTTTATCTGTGTAGGGTATTCTATGGTCAGGTTTGCTTTACTATAACACCCTTACTTTTTTCATTTTCAAACATGAATTTTAAAAATATATAAATTCCTTTTATGTCGAATTATCTTGCTTTTTAATTGGTTTTATTATGTTTTAAGAACTCTTTTGAGTACTCGGTTCAGTATCGATAAAAGCTTTGCGCTTAGAGTATTAGTGCATCACTGACGAAGTCGTTCAATTTAAATGCAATATTGAATACTGCTTTGCAGGGGTCGCAGAGACTCAAATGTACTCTAAAATGAAGGAGCATCTCTACTTTGTTGTTTGCAACTTCAATTTTCCTTAAAAGGGTCAAAATATAAAGCTACGGCATGTTTAAAAAAATCGCAAATTCTTCGACTTATTTTTGACAGTCAGCTGATTTTTACTCAACTTCACCACACCATTTGGAGCCAAATAGCATTTTGACAGGCTTTCCCATACTGTAATACTTGGTGATGCCAATCGGACACAGTCCACCATCCAATAGCTGCGACACGAACCAGTTAAAAGCTGGGCTTTATCAACATCCCGGTAGGGAAAATTTACTAATTCCCAGTAGGGAAATTACACAAAATGGTGACAGTCTGGACCAGTCTACAAGTGAACAGCCAGGTATAAGCCAATTCAAAAATATTAAAATCCAGTTCGAAAGAAAGAGATCGAACTCTACCAGTGGAATAATCTCTCTAAGCCTTAAGAAAAATAGCCCTAACAACACTCCTAAGAGTATTTTACCAAATTCCCCTTTGGACGCTCTTTCTAGAGATGTAATTGAACTTAATTCGTCCAAACAAAGTCCAATAGTTGCTGAAATGAATAAAGAGCAAAACAAGCAGCAGGCGGTGCTAATCGATATGCACCGTTATATTAATATTACGAAGAGGAAAAGAAGCCCTTCCGGAAAAAATGACAACAGGGCCCAGGGATCTCACTATGCATATTATATGCTCCCGGAGTTGCCGAATCCAAGTTTGAGGTCCACATAGTTCCTTCAGTTTCAGATTTGGTTACTACCTCATAAACATATTCTCGAACGGGGTTTTAGAGCCTTTTTTTTACCTTATAGCAAAACTTAGACCCAATGCAGTTATATGGAACTAAATTTTGGATTCAGTGACCCCGAAAACATTACTATATTACAGTGAGACTTGGGTCGGACACTTGTTTTTGCGGGGCTGTGTAATTAGCTACTCATTTGTATTTTGATCAAAGTTTCATTCCCTTAAAATAATCATATCCGCATCCGCATTTGCTTCCGCGGATGTGAGTTTTTAAAATCCGCATCTGCATCCGCAGATGTCAAAAAATCCACATCCGTGACACCCCTGCTTTAAAATTTAAATTGCATTTTGTTTTATTTTTCAATAGAAAATTCTTTTCCAGAAGACGGATACACGGCTTTTTTATATTAAGTTGTGAAAAAAATCGTGTAAGCCTCTTCCAAGAGAGACATTGGAAATGCTTGTCTGGAAGATGAATACGTGATATAATATATTGAGGACTGCTTGCGTAATGTCGTTAAAGCCATATGTATATATAAAAGAGTCGAGAAAACATCGCTACAACATCGTCTAAATGTTTGCTGGGAAAGCATGCCCGAAGACCAGGACTAGGGGCCCCATATGCTGAAGCGGGAGCTGAAATAAAAGCAAAAACTCTAAATTTTATTTACATATGCAATATACTTCCCAAACAGAGTGTGTCATGTATAAAAAAAACTACTTAATTTCTTCTTACAGCGTGTTCTCTCTTTGGCCGAAAATACGTGTTTTCAACGTTTTCGTATTTTTGACTGATATCACAAATAAATCAAGGATTCTTGTCATACAGAAAACTGTGAAATGAAAATACGCTACGGTACGAAAATACGCGTGTTTTAAACGAAATTATGCACGAAAATACGAACAAAATTAAAGTTTTAATATCCGAAGTTTCGTTACTTGAAATCTTTCAACAGCATTTTCATTAATCGAAAACACGTTTTAAAAACTAATTTGAACAGTGTGGCAGTCCTTCAGATAATCCCTCCCGTCTAGCAATAGCTTCGATAAATTTTGCGCCCAAAATACTTTTAAAGGTAATCAGCGGCGAGCGAACCGATCCTTGCGTCGTTTGATGAACGCAAGCCAAACTGACCGTGTGGAGATAGCCATACCAATTACTTCGGCGAAACTCGATACTCCGCACTTGCGATCACTAAACCGATAAATTCAGCAACGTCAGAAGAAGGAAATAAAGAAAAGGAGAAATAAACATCATCCAGAGGGAAGCTGGAGAAATTCTTTTCTAGTACAGAAGCGAAGCGGACCGCAAGGAATTTTTGGAAATTTTCATCCCCACCAATCCGCTACCGAATATTACCATTCGAACGGATTCTTGGATGCGTTGAATAAAGGGAAGCTACCTCAAGTGGGAATTGGGAAAATTGCTGCCGAAAATCAACAAAAAAAAAAAAGGAAAAAGGGGCGAACAGGTAAATTGAATGCAATAATTTTACTTGCAACACCATCGTACGTGCGGTTTGCTAAGGCTGACATTTTGCTTTCCCATATCTGTGGAAACACAGCCGACATAGAAAATAAAAGAACGTTTATGCGTGGAATTCCGACCAGAAGAAAACAAAAACCAACAGAAAAAATGAAATTACGAGCTCAACCCCGGTCTGTGTGGATAGCGTCTTACCATCGGATCACATCATAGTCGAGAGCACATTGCTTGGAACAGGAGCCGTTCACGAAGGTATCGCCTAACACATTCAGATCAGCAAGTCCCAGCGGAATTGTTGGGTAACGGCATGGTGACCGCCTTTATTTCGAAGTCGAGAAACGTCCAGGCATGCAATGCCCCGGTTAATTGTTAAAAAAAAATTTTTTTTGTTCACACAATTGGAGACGAGAGCCTTTCTAACGGTTTGATTTGATTAGTTTTCTTTTCGGTATGCTCAGGAGTGAAGATACCACGAAATTTTGATTTTTTTGCTTTGAATTTCTTAAATGAATTGCCTAATTTCGTCCATCGAGTTTTTGGTACTATTTTTAAGAGTAATACAATCAGGCTGCTTGACTTGTAAGTGGACATAACATTATACAGGTATTCTAGAATGACCTTACATCGACCTTGCATCGTCAACGGGCGCCTGCTGATTGCTGCTGCTACATCGATGAAAGCCATGTAAGTTAATGTAAGAAAGACTGACCTTACTCTTGAAGTATATAATTGCTGATAAATTTCTCTTTGACCACGAATAGAGTCGTCTGATATGACATTCGACCAACTTTCTGAATTTAGGTTTTTTTTTTATTCTTTTGAAAAGTTTGTTAGCCATATATACTTGCATAGGAGGTGCCTTGTGGGTATTTCGGGATGTTAGCACTTTAAGCCAGGTGATACATAAATCTCGGGTACTAACGTTGCTATTTTCACCTATCGCCATAGCGAACCGTTAACTTTTGACTTGCTCGTATTAAATAGAAACGACTTATGTATAGATATACGTAATTTTAAGAACTGAAATAAGATTTAAAAAAAAAATTTAAAAAAACAAAGAACGAAATTTATCAAACGGAATTGAATTACCAAAGAGTAGTATGACTGTAGAATTATTATGAGTTATAAGGTTTTTGTTAATAAGCAGCAGTGAGGTGACGAGTAGAATTTCTCGTTATGAATTTCTTTTGAGTTTAATTATTGTTCATTGAATAAACATTAGTATTTTGAATATGGAAAAAAGTTGTGCTAATTTATTTTTGAAAAGTGAATCCGCAGGGTACCACTTCGGGCTTATGGGATAAAATTACTTTTGCTCATAAGATGGTTCGAGGGTAATGAAGGACAAGGCAACTACCACCTTAAGACCTTGTTCGTAGCACTCGTACGTATGGAATGGGGCTTATGTTTTTTTTTTGTTCGTCCGTCAGATATTTCTGTTCTTTTCCGTGCTGATGGTCTCTTACATTTATTTTAGTTGAAAATCAAGCTTTGAAGCACACGAATTTTGGAAATACTACATTTGTATTAACTTTATTAAATGGGTAAAATGACATCTTAGCTGCATACAACTTAATGTAATCCTACGCCTCGTCTATGATTGAACGAAAACGACCCCCCACGCCCTGAGCTAGACCGTGCAGGAGATAGGTATGCAGCGTTCGGACGACATAGATCCATGCGGTAGGGGAAAGGTTACAACAGTCTTATATCTAAAAATAGGAAAAATTCGATTGCATGTCATTACTTATGTGATTTCCTCGTGGGTATTGTTTTCTGTTTCCCGCTTATTCATTCCAACCAGAATACTTAGAATTTGGGCGCACTCGATTCTTTAACACATAAGCATACTCAGACTTTCATACAAACAAACCCTTAAGGGTTAACAAACATACAAACAAAGGTTTTCATATGCACAGCCCTCAGTTACCAAACATCTCTAATGAAAATGCATAGGCCTTTCCCTTACCGTTTCGTTGCCACAATTCTAGTAGTGCTCTTTAGAAAAATATTTTTTATCTATTCTATTAAATTAAAAAAATATATCCACAAATAAAAAAAGAAATTTAAAGTTGAAAAAAAATGTAACCTTCCATGAGCTTCGAACCGGAGGCTTCCCGTTTGTGAGGCCAGTATTCATACTCTACGCTAAATTTCTAACATAGCAGTTACTGTCATATCCGCTATAAATGCTGCAGACATAATGAGGAGAGCACTTTTTCTCTCAGATTCTGTAACATTTCAATGTTAATTCCTTGTTACAGCACGAGTTCTCCCTCTGTTAAATCGATCGGTCTGTTAACGGATCCGCTTGTTCTAGCTAGCTTACATTGACTCTTGTGTATAGGTTCGAACCTTGTTGAATGATAAAAATTTTTTAACCTCTTAAAAAAAAATTTTTTTTTTTGTTTTAAGAAATAAAATGCAAATATCTTATTTTATCCTAGAATTAGAGCACATAAATAGCACATAATTCCCACCCACAAACCATTTTTCAAAAAATTCGCTTAGTGGCAATTTTTGCGGTGTGAAGCTACACCCCCCTTTTCATACAAATTAATTTCGTCCTTAAAATCTGACAAGGACGAGCACAAAAATTTTTAAGTCGGCACATAAATAGCACATAAAAAGCACGTAATTCTCAGCTAAAAATGCCTGAATTTGCCGAAAAGGGGGGTGCAGCTTCACGGACCTCAAAAAAAGCCGTTGGCAAATGCTGGGGACTCAAACCTAGAGTCCTCATGTGGCTATATGTGGCTATTGTAGAGCCAATCCTTCTGTACGGCGTGAAAAACGGCTACTGGCAGATACCCTTAGACGAGCAAAGCAAACAATACACAGCTTTTAGGGTTCCCGGGCGGAGATTATACCAGTGGTAGGTTATGCCGTTCGGACTGCATTCCGCCCCTGCTACATTCCAAAGAGCCCTCGACAGTATAATCGGCCCAGATATGGAGCCACACGGTTTTGCCTACTTGAACGACATAATCATCCTAGGAAAGACGATGGAGGAGCACAGATCCAATCTGCAAGAAGTTTTCCGACGCTTAAATGCTGCCAACTTACGCATTAACGTCGAAAATGTGAATTCTTCCGCCAGGAGATCAAGTACTTGGGACACTTGGTTAACACGCATAGCATACACACCGACCCAGACTAGTTCGCAGCAATCCGAAGTTGAAAGGCACCCAGCAATGTCAAGGAACTGCGCCGTTGCATAGGTATTGCCTCTTGGTATTGTCGATTTCTCCCTGAGTTCTTCAAGGTTGTGCACCCTATGACCGACCTGTTAAAAAAACATTGCCGATGGAAATGGGGACAACCACAACAAGACGCCTTTGAAGATTTGAAGAGAAGGCTAACCGAAGCCCCTGTACTAACTTGTCCAGATTTTTCCCAACCATTTACACTGCAGACAGACGCCAGCGATTATGGACTCGGAGCAATATAAACCCAAGAGATCGACGGGAAAAAACGAGTGATAGCCTATGAGAGCCAGCACCTTAATAAGGCTGAAATCAACTACTCCACAACTGAAAAGGAATGTCTAGCCATCGTGTGGGAAGTGCCTAAGATGAAGCATTACATAGAGGGATATCATTTCCACATCATCACGGACCACGAGGCATTAAAGTGGCTTAACTCAATCGAAAATCCGACAGGAGGAATTTCCCGCTGGGCGTTGGAACTACAACAGTACTCCTATGAAATTCACCTTTCGAGACAGCCAATGGAAACTGTATATCAAATCCGTTTTAAAAACCCGAGCACCGGAGGCGATAAATCACCAGAGTGGATCGAAAAGAGAACTTAGTTAGTGATGGTGCAACCAGAAAAATGCACAGACTACAAAATCGCAGACGGCCAATTATTTCGATCCCTACCCGTCATTGGAGAAGACGACAATCGCTACATATGGAAACTGTGCGTGCCTCGAAAGGACCATGCGAGGGTACTTGCGGAGAATCCTAGTAACGCCACAGCTGGCCACCCAGGCGTTAAAAAAACCATTTACCGAGTGGCAAGGCAAAATTTTTTGCCAGGCCTACACCAGGATGTTCGGGCGTACGTTAGAAAATGCCCTAGTTGTCAACAATACAAACACCAGTAGCACAAACCCGCCAGGCTTATGCACACACAAGTGGCCGAGGAACCATGGGCTGTACTTTGTGCCGATTTTATGGGACCTTTGCGTCGCTCCACACACGGATACAAGTACCTTTTAGTTTTCTTCGACAAATTTTCTAAGTGGACTGAACTAGTCCCTGCGAGAACTTCCACCACGGAGATCGTTCAGAGAGCATTAAGAGAGCGGATAATAGCCCGATATGGCATACCAACCATGTAAATAACTGACAATGGAGCTGCATTCACCAGCCGAAAGTTTGTCACCTTCCTTGAAAGTTTGGGAATCAAGCATCAGAGGACTGCGCCGTATACTCCTCAAGAAAACCCAACTGAGAGAGCGAATCGAACCATTAAAACAATGTTGGCACAATACACGGGAAACCAGCACAATCATTGGGACAATTTAATACCATAATTCTCTTTAGCCATCAACAGTAGCGTGTCGGAAAGCACTGGATGCACCCCTGCCTTTCTAAATCAAGGACGCGAGCCACGCCTACGTAAGCAGTTGTATTACGAATACACAGAATGCAATACCACAGGCCCCTCTATTTCCGAATGGACAAAAGAACTCCAAGAAGTCTTCAAGCTAGTAAGACAAAATCAGGCAAAAGCAACGCAGGAGCAAACGCGCCATTACAATCTCCGACGAAGAGAATGGAAGCCATGCCTGGGCGACCAGGTACTGGTAAAAACCTTCCCTTTATCCAAGGCAGAGAAAAAGTTCGCCGCCAAGCTAGCTCCCAAGTACGAGGGTCCATACCATGTAGTACAGTTAACCTATAGTCTTTGCTTTTTGGAAGCGCTTACGCAAAGCCTTCTCTGTATTTTTGTGCTGTTCCTCGGAACAAAATTCGAAGTAAATATTTTCGAACCAATCTTCGGGCTAATCGAATAATGCTTGAGACGTTGTTATTTCATTATCTATCGGTCGTTGCAAGCTTGTGCGTGCAGCCAATCGTTTGGCTGTACCGCCTACTCCATCACACGCACTTTTGCCATGTGATGTTGCAAAAAAATGCCACTCGCTTTCAATCCCAAAATCAGATTTGTAGTTCACCAAATTTCCGATGTTGTATTTGTTTTTATATTGTCCAGCACATTCGTCGGAAAAGAATTTTAATTTCTTAACTTTCTCGCTTCCGTTAATCGTTTTCAAGTGCTCAATCATTTTTCCATTGAACAAATGAACTGCAACCGCATCGTGTTTATTGCACTCCGAAATAATAACGAAACATTCACTGACTATTTCATTATCCAGTTTGCAGTAAATAACGTAGAGATGTACAGTCGCTTGATTATAAGACCAGTGGTATGATTGAATAGCGTCTTGGAACTGTAATTCTCCGCAAAATCTAGAGTTATCACAAACTCCCCTTCTTTCATATTTTCCTTTAACATCTAAAAATATGCACTTTGTGATTTGGCAATGAAATCGTGCCTTATGAATAAAGGCAATTCAGTTTTGAGATTAGCCCAAAATGAGTCCACTTTTCCGAATGATCGACAAGTTCGCATCTTTAAATAAAATCATTATTTAATAAAATATAAATGTCTCATCAATTCAAGGGAAGTGTTCGTTGGATCGGTATAATACTCACCTATCTATGCAGGACCATTGTTTGTAATTGATGAAGAAACCTTTCGATAAGTGCGAAGGTTTTTCAAGTTGTTCGTCTAATCCGGGACAACAATCACAATGTCGGAGGAAACAGAATTCGTTTGGTTCAGAACACAATATTTTGTTTGCTACTTTCTGGATCGAAATTTTTTCCTCAGAACCAGATTCTCGCAAGGCTTTATTTAATCCATGAAATTTTAATCTCATGCTTTGATGTATCTTGCAAACACAAACATTATGACTACCGCTACATCCAACAACAACACAATGAAGTGGTCGTAACTTCGTAAATTTTGACAAACTAATTTTTATGTCCGTATTTTTCGACAAAAATTCTTCATGTAAATCCCTGAGGTTGGAAAGGAGTAACCTTTTTTGCACGCTTTTCTTTTGACCATCTTTTATAATCGAAATGCAATCTTTTTTCCCTGGCATAACACGACTATATTCGTCCGATTCATAAAACTCTAGGACCTTACTAACAACGTCATCGGGCAGCCGGTGGCCTGATTTTTGCGATGCACTTGAATTAAAGCCTGATGACTGACGGATTTTCAACGTAGCTTCCGCCATATAGCGAGTAACGCCCAGATTTCTTTTAATCTGTGCAGCCGACCATTCGATTGGTGCAGATGTCAATATTCTCATTTTTTGTGATCTATCAGTCTCCTTTGATAAAGCGATTTTCATCTCTGCTGCTACTAAATCATCGGAAGGTGCATCTTTCGGAATAGAGACTTGCGTTTCGCTGAATGAGCCTGGCAAAAATTCATCTGCAGTAAACAAGAGGTGCGAGGTAAGCAAAGGATGAAATAAAGGTAGAATGGGAAAACCACAAACACACGCTTTGTCAGCAAACCGCTTATGCAACGAACTGCAGTTAGTGACACTGTGAAGACAACAACAACATGGAGGTTGGCAGAACAACGAACATCTCCGGGAACAAAGTACACGTAGATCACAACATTGGCACATACGTACCCACGAGCATCGACGAAAAAGTGTGGATCTCAGTGTAAGCTGGGATTAGGATAGTTAATCGAGCTTGTATAGGAACAAAATTATTACTTTTAAAAGGATATAATAAAATATTACTACACTCAATCTAAACAAAGAACTTTTCATTATGCTCATACCGACGCTACAACAGAACAACAGATAATAGGTACAAATTAAAATTACCATCTGAAACATCACCTTCCGAAGTGGATATGTTATCTTCTGACTCCCATTCGTAAATTTCTTTTGGTGCCGACAACGTAACGATTGTATGATTTTTAGTCACTTTCAATCTACAGTTGTTGCAAATATATTTTCTACTCAGTTTCTTAAACAAAGTACTCCACGTGACTTTTCCGTGACTTTTCTGACCCCAGAGGTAACTCGGGAATGTTTTTCCTTCAAAAATGGATTGCAACAGCGTGGTGGTATTGGCATTTTAACGCAAGCAAAAGCAATGTATTGCCGAAGTCTAAAGTCCGAACTGAACACCAGATCAAAAAGTACTGTAAGTTTAGTGCGGTAATCGCCAAAAGCCTATGAGCTAATAAACTTTACAGCATTGGAAATTCCATTGAAATTTGGAAATTTAGTTGGAAAGAACTCGATCATATCACTCTTTTGTGCCAGTTGATTCGAAAACTGTGGAATGTCGGGAAATTTCCGCATCTATTGACTTTTATGTGCACAATATTGCTTAAAAAACTCTATTTCACATTGTTAATAAAAAGAACAAATAACTGGAAAACAAATTGAATAAGTTTATAATACCTTATTTCTAAAAAGACGATCAGAAAAACTTAATGAGTTCATGAGCAGGTAGAAAGAAAATACGCGCAGCGAGTCGGCGAATATGGCTCTGCGTAGCCGGTGCGACCAGAGTCAAGTACGAAAATGGCTATGCGCGACTGCAGAATTTTCGAGATATCTGGTGAACTAATCATTTCTCCATCGTTCTTTCAACGGATTTAGGTTCACCACAGTTCAATACATGAACCTTATTTTATTCAGATTTTTTACAGGCGGAGAACAATATTAAAAATGAATTGTTTATAAAAAATTGTTTATAAACAATAAAAAAAAAAATTTTTTTTAAGTAAAAAAAAATATTTTGAAAGTAAAATTAATTATCTATAATTTGACGTAAAAAACATTAAAATCGATTGCACTGTTCGGTAGTTATAAATGTTTGATAAAAAAATAGTCTAAAAGTTCAATTGCTTATATCTACTGCAAAAAAAATTTTTTTACCTATAACTTGGTGAGAAAATTTCTTCCTCAAACAGCTATCGATTAAGTCCAAAACGGTCAAAATCTAAGAGAAAATGTGATAAGAATTCGAAACGTTTGCAACGAGCTCGCCTCGAGCTCGCTTTTTTTATCGTGGAATTTATAAGAGTCTTGCCGACTACGGCACCCTTTGTTGATCTTTCGATAGGTTGCATCTAAAAACACTGTAAGAACGACTTTTTAGTTTTCTATTTTGCAAAATTCCTTGAGGGCTCCCTGAAAAATGGCCCCAATGCAAAATGGCCCCAAACTGAAAATGAAACAAGTAAGAAAGCTAAAGTCGGTCAAGCATGACTTTGAAATATCCAGCGTCCCGACATTATGAGCGCAATATGTTTTGCTTCTCTATTTGTGGGCGTGGCAGTGGGCGAGCTACATAAATTTATGTTCCTACACCTTTTATTTGCCTTGGTAAACCTATGTTGCGAATTTGAAGCTGCTACGCCTTTTACTTCACAAGTTACGATAAGCCCTTATTTGTGGGCGTGGCTCAAGGAGGACGGCGTCCATTTTTTTCAGGATATGTCCCTTTTCGTAGTTTACCAGTACACCAAATATCAATGAAATGTGTTGAGTGGTTCGCAAGTTACAAGCATTTTACTGAAAACACATTAATTTCATTTGTGGGCGTGGCAGTGGGCGGATGTCTCTCATTTTTACTTAGGATCATACTCGGACCCCGATATACATGTGTACCAAATTTCGACTTCATTGCTTCAGCCGTTTCGGAGGAGATCCGAGCACGGACGGACGGACAGACGGACGCACGAACGGACATGTCTAAATCGATTCAGTTTTTGATCCTGATCATTTCTATATATGTCTTTATCTCCGGAGCTTAATTCTCCCTGTTACAAGATTTGCACAAATCTAATATACCCCGCTTACGCTGAGTATAAAAAGGCCCCAAAATGTGGGGTCATTTTGCATTATGAAAAATTACCCCAAATCAAAAATGAAATTTGGCCCCAAAATAAAATGAAAAAGGCCCCAAAATAAAATGAAAAAGGCCACAAAAACAAAAATAGGTTTTTTTAATCGAAATGAAAAATGACCCCAAACTAGAAAATAAAACGGCCGTTATGAAATAAAAAAAATAAAAATGGAAAAAAGGCCCCAATTTTGGGGTAACTTTGCATAATGCATTATTGCCCCACTTTGAAAAATGAAAAAAGGCCCCAAATTGGGGTAATTTTGCATTATAAAAAATAACCCCAAATCAAAAAATGAAAAAAGGCCCCAAATGTAACATAATTTTTGAAAAATGCAAAATGACCCAAAAAAATCGCCCTAAAATTCGTGATGTATTTAATAAAAAATTTTGGGGCCTTTTTTCATTTTCAGTTTGGGGCCATTTTGCATTGGGGCCATTTTTGAGGGAGCCCTCCAGGACTTATCAAAATAGAAAACTAAAAAGTCGTCCCTACAGTGTTTTTAGATGCCACCTATCGAAAAATCAACAAAACTTCAAAATCCCTTTTAGGGTGCCGTAGTCGGCAAGACTCTTATAAATTCCACGATAAAAAAGCGAGCTCGAGGCGAGCTCGTTGCAAACGTTTCGAATTCTTATCGCATTTTCTCTTCGAATCGAACGCAAAATACGATAAAAGCGCGAGCTCGCATATTCTAAAATCCACGATAAAAAAGCGAGCGCGAGGCGAATTCGATTCGAATTCGTTTAATGCGATTCGCGCTCTACAAATTCGATTCGAATTCGATTCGAACTCGTTATCGTTTTTGTGTTTATTGGGAACTGATAAAAAAAAAAAGCGAAATCTGAGTGTCATCACTGTAAAAATGCAAAACATATGGTCGTTGAAATTTCCAAAGAGTATAGATTAATAAAGAGGCGTCGTTTCGTAATTTTCTAACTTCCCTCCTTCTGAGTTTCATGCATATCATAAGAGAATATACCACGTGCGATAGTAGAAAATAACCAAAACAAAGAAATGGAAAGAAATACAGAAGGCAAATGAAAACGTAAACAACCAATGTTTTTCAGGCGCGGAGTTAAAAATTGTTTTCAAGGGTCTGCATAAAAAGTTCTTATCAAAGTCATATAATACCTACATATTTACTATGAGTTTGATTTCAATACAAAAGATGAGGAAGCCTTTTTATTTATTCAATAAAAGTTATATTTTTCAAATTTTATTCCTATATAAAAACCTTATAGAGAGATTTATGTTTATTTCGGGAGCGAACCCCTTCGGTTGCGTTATTGCTGACTTAATGTACGCCTGCGTTGACGAATTACTTTCGCATGCCTTTGGACACAAACCGGAATAACAACTTTTCATATCTGTGCGTTTGTGTAAGAAGGATTTTCGTTGTCATGCATTTGAAGGGACAATGTGTAATATATGAATTCGTACAGATAATTTTTTGTGCAAAATAAAATTTTTTGGCATTTTACAAATTTGCCATGATGTTCAATTAAAATTCACACAGAAATATATTTGAATATATGTTTGAAGTAAAATATGAGGGACGGAGATGTAATGTCGTCCGTCTCTATCACTCTCATGTGCTTAATTCCAGTGAGTAGTGTTTTGCTTTTAATGCAGAACCGTACTTATATGTTGCTTGGCGATAATTACGGGGGAGAATGTAGGAGAGAAGTAAGACTGGGTTTACATTATGCGTGTTCACCCTTGCGTTTTTTCGAATTCCCTTTTAAAACTCCTACGAAACGCGCAGAGCATTTAAGCCGGGAAGTCGCATACACCGTTTTCGGCCACGAAAACTAAAACGAAGACTGAAAATCGTTGTTGTTCATCACTGTTTCGTTCCTGAGTTAGTTTTCGTTTCGTTAGAAGTGTAGCGACATAAATCAGAAACGGAAACAACCGATTTTTAGCTGTCATATCATATTGAAGTGAAATATAGTGCCTCGAAATTATTGATATAAAATCAAACCCCCCTATTTTGAATTCATACGATACACGATAAACGAATGCATTCTGTTATGCCATATTACGAATTGAAATTTATCGTATTATATCTGACAGTTAGCGTTTATCGTATATCGTTAAAATATGGTATTGCGATACGATACGTACCGTATCAGCTGTTCAATTTTAAACGCATGCAAGCGGATGAAAAATTGTGTACGATACGCAGAAAAATATTGAAATTGTACAATTTTTTACTCTTTACAAAAAATGTAAGTGCCAATAAGTTTACATCGGCTAAGCCGATTGCACACATACCTTTTCCTCAGCCTAAAATATGTTGAAACATTACCTTAACAAAAAATCCCGCCGTTTTCGTTCTAGCTACACATTATCTGTGCTTCGATTAAGCTTCACAAACTCGAAATTATATTTAAGTAGAAATTTTTTGCGAATGGTGGGCATGGTCAAATTTAACCCGTTAGAGTACATTTTGTCTAGCAGCGAAATACTCAATTCAAAATAGTGAAAATCAAATTTTTTCGAATTTCGCGAATGGTGGTCTTGATCAAATTTTAACCGTTAGAGGACATTTTGTCTAGCAGCGAAATACTCAATTAAAAATAGTGAAAATAAATTTTTTGCGAGTTTTGTGGGGTTCATTTCCAAAGGATTTGAAGCATCCCTTAATTGTCTTCTTGCGACTGCCTCAATGCGGGTCTCATTTTCATTTGGAGTTATAAAAAAGGCAATCGATGTTGAGGTAAACATTTGGATGTTATTTTTTATTTTTGAAATTCAACTGACACCTCTTTTGAAAAAATGTGTTATAATTTGACAATAACAGCTGTTTTAAAAAAAAAAAAGTAAACATACATCACTGACACTACCCAATTGCAAATCTATCGGGCGTGTAAAAACGATAATATCAAAACTGATTTCATACGATACGCTTCGAAGCGTTTATCGTCTATCGTATGGAAATTCATAATAGGGGGGTTATTTTCATTTGTCATAAAAACTACAACGAAATTAAATTGAAATAAAATAAATGAAACTGACTGTCAAAATATACATATTTCGTTGCTATAGCTCCGAAAAGAACCTACTTGAAGTTGATTTCGTTCCGTCGTCAAACGGCGATTTTTTCGTTGCTAATCGCCGCTGTTTCGATTCTGAATTTCGCCGCTACTTTCTGTACCAGAAATTTTTTTGGAGCTAATGTATGGAATTTCGTTTTCGTCGCCGAAAACGGTGTATGCGACTTCCCGGCTTTAGACGATGATTTTCACCCTGCGTTGCTGCTTGTCGTTTTTTGACATTAAAGCGGCCTATCGTTTTCATCGCTTATTCAAAACATAAACATCTTTGATATTTCAAAGAGTGCATCCGAACGTTTGATCCGATTCTGGTAATCTGGATGGCGCGTGTTGTATAGGACCTCATACCCTTGATATTTTTCAATAAGGTCCTCTATCAGCTCCTTGGTCCACATTTTCTACATATCGTTAAATTAAATTTGAAACCCTCCACTCTTCTACTCTGTTTCGATAATTGTTTTTTCACTATCACTAAACGGATAGTGGTAATGCAATTTTTTTTTTCACTATCACTAAACGGATAGTGGTAGTGCAATTGTTTTTTCACTATCACTAAACGGATAGTGGTAGTGCAATTGTTTTTTCACTATCACTAAACGGATAGTGGTAGTGCAATTGTTTTTTCACTATCACTAAACGGATAGTGGTAGTGCAAATTTAGTGGTAGTGCAAAATGCCCAACCCTGATATGTATAACGTGCTCCTCCATGCGCTAAATATCTGATAAAACATTCATTCGTATTCATAACTGATGTTGCATTGTACAAATACTTACATCAATGTCAAAGCCAGACGACACTCCGCAGGAATTGGCTTACGCCGTGATCTTTTGGTCAAACGCAATTCCAATACGCTTAATATGAAGTCAAATTGCTCAACGTTCATACGAGTGGCCTTAAAAAACATTTCATGATCGTCTCTTTTCATTTCGGCAAATGTTGTGGCGTAAAATCCCATTTCGTCTCGACACCTGAATATTGGTCTAACCCACCACTTTCGTTTGCAATTCTGTTTTGTCTGAACGTATTTGCGATGACCCAAGAATGCTGCTGTTGCATATAATAAAATTTGGTGAGCTTTTAATGCTCTCATTTGGTTATTTTGTTTTTGCAGAGACCGCAACGATTACAAACATATGTTTTCATACGACACGATTTTCCTTGCTATTGTATATTGACTTCCGACACAACTTATCGGATACGACAAAACGCATCGTCGTGTCGGGCTGTCGTGCCTGTTGTACCTCAACCTACAGTCTATATTGCAAATCAGGGAAAAAAAGGGGAAAACTAAAACTAAAAAGGAGAAAACTATTGCACTTCGAGCCAAACAAAAACACGGGAATTATCCTCACAATAACTTGGCAGCACTGCCTTCACGGATAAATATCGATAAGCCATGTATATAACGATCGTTGTCCTTTCACATTTCTACACATCACTACATCTTTGAACTAGCCAGTTCAGATATAAATTAGAAATATTGTAAAGTGCTTGTTGTCCATACAATGGAGGATGATTTTCACGAGGTAATTCTAAGTTGAAAACATCAATCAATTCTCATAATTTATATTTGCGCATCAAATATGCACATTGTAATATGAAATTGATTTGTACATATTGACAAGGTTTTTTAAAACATTCCGTAAACGACTATGAAAGGTTGGTTTCAACCGTTAAAAAATATATTATGTATGTACAATCCACTTGTTCCTTCAACCGCGAACTTTGATTTTTATTATTTAAATTTATATCTGGTCCTCACAAGGGAGAACCAAAATTTTCCTCTGTAATTGCCTTTAAAACTAATTTTGTAATTTTTTTCGGTCCACCAGCGATTTTTGCTATATTTGGGATTTTGTTAGAACTCAATTTATTTGCTAGTTCATTGACATTAGCTTCCCCTTTGCTAATTCGTCCGTTTTGGATTTCATTCAATGAAGTGTTTGAAGAGCAGTTTTCTGACTTTCTTGTCTTGTTTGTGTTGCTCGTTCTTCTGAGCTTTGACTCTAGTTTGTAATGGCAATTGCCTAATTGATGACTATCAAACGGGTCGCCTATTTTCAGTTTCGATAATATAGGAGTCGAATTGATGGAGGTCTGTAATATTTTCACATTCTCTGCTCTGCTGCGTAGCTAATTATTGGATTTGACTTAAAGATAAGTCTGAAGAGCTGTGGTCCGACTCGTTGGTCTGGCGGCCCTCTTCTGTGTGTTGCTCGTTCTTTTAGGCTTTAATTCCCGCTTCAAATTAGAATTTTATGATTCAGTATTAGCTATCGGTTTGACTGTTTTCAGTTTCGATAATTTCGGAGTCAAATGTAGGGCGATCTGTAATGCTTGCACATTATTTTCGTAATTTCTCCCAATCTCCTCCGATTTCCAATCCAAACAAACAGTTTTCTTTGTCAATTTCTTTTTCTTAAGATCCTCTTGCTTAAGATCACATATAACCATATACATATGTCACTCTCATAGATATTGCGCGGGACGTATCGCGCCAGTTAGAAAGCGATGTTACTCGGCAGGCAAAAAAAGAGCGAGAGAGAAATACTTTTGGAGAGTACCTAAGTGAAAAATGATAATTTTGGTGGGTACCCAAGACCGTGTTGAAAAGAGCTAAAATGGAAACGGCTCCTGAGTGACATATATAGTTATATATGCTTAAGATATTCTAGCTTGGATAACTTGATACCCATTTGAAGTTCACGTTCAAAAGAACTGTCGGTATCTACTTCCTGTGATTTCCCATTGGAGTTTTCTTTTTCTCCTCTGCGCCCGTTTAGACGTATGGGCAACATCGTTCAATATATCAGATTCCCTTTTCATGTTTCGTTCAATAAATGCTTCAACATTTTATATTTCGCCGTTTCCCTCTTGCGCGTAGGGACGATGTTGGAAATAAAAGAAAATAAAATCCTTATGCATCTCTCAAAAAGGATTGATATTCCGAATATATTGAACGCACATACAACAATGCAATTTCAAAAAAACAAAAACTATTTAATATTGCTTGGATATGTTTTTTTATTTTCATCTAAATGTATAAAAAGGAGGTACTGTAACAGTTAAAAGTTTTATTTAAAAAAAAAAAAAAATTAAGCATTATTCCTTGATTTTTATTATTTTTCCTTCAAAAATAAAAAACAAATTTCGAATTTAAAATGATAAAAAAGCTAATGAAATTAAAAATATCAAAAATGATGCTAAATAATAAATAAATAAAATTTTTGCCGAAGGCATTCGAACCTTTCTCCTCGAATGACGAAAATATGTGAAGCAAATGTAAAAATCGCACAAGGGTAGTTTTCAAGTAGTGTCCGACCGAAGGTTCGGCTTCGGTAATCGGCATGATCGGCCAATTCTTAATAAACGGCTTCGGCTGGAAAAAGCCGAATATCTTAGCCGAATATTTGTGCATTTTAATGTAAGTAAAAAACTCACGATAGATTTTCAATTGCTTCCCTGAGTAAATATATGCAGGCCCAAATCGGGCCCAAATGACACCCAAAAATCAAAACGCTCCCGAATCGAGCTCAAATTGAGCCCAAAATTCAATACGCGCAAAAATCGAGCCCAAATGAAGCCCAAAATTCAATACGCGCCCATAGCGCGCCCAAACTGGGCCCAAATAATTAACAGTATCGCGCCCAAATCGAGACCAAACCAAGCACAAATCTAACAAAAACGTGCCCATACCGAGCCCAATGCGCGCCCAAACATAATCAAAATGGGCTTAAATTGAGCTCAATACGCGCCCAAATCAAGCCCAAAAAATCAAAATGGGCCCAAATTGAGCCCAATGCGCGCCCAAATCAAGCCCAAAATTCAAAAAATTATGAAAAGTTAATTTTAAAAATAAAAGGTATTTGGAATTTTAAATAGAGAAAAACAATATTTGATATTAAATGTGTGTACAGGGGCCTTGTTAAGGCCGGAATTTTTTTTTTTTTATTTTTCTCGTTTTGGGTTTATTTTAAGAAATTCGAGTGCCGATAGACTCAGAAGCTACTGCCTCTCTTTTTTTCAAGACTGAATCTTAATTCATTAAGGCGCAATACTCAAATAATAATAATAATAACAATACTTATAATTATAATAATAATAAGAATAATAATAAATTCGAAAGTGCTTCGGGCTCGTTTTTTGAAAATTTTTTCTTATTTTGGGCCCATTTTGGCTATATCTGGGCTTGATTTGGGCGCGTGTTGGGCTCAATTTGGGCCCATTTTGATTTTTTTGGGCTTGATTTGGGCGCGTTTTTGTTAGATTTGGGCTCGATTTTGGGCGCGTTTGTTCAGTACCCATGCCCGGTTTGGGCTCGATTTGGGCGCGAGTCTGTTCATTATTTGGGCTCGAGTCATTGAGACCTTTTACACTAGTGAATTATTGCCGTAAATTCTCACTTTATGGGCGACTACAGCGAAAGAATTTAGAGAAAATTTGAGCGGTTTTTTTTTTTTGTCCTTGTCAAATGAATAAAGACTGATTTTATTTCCTTACTGTAAAATTTTTTGCATTCGGCTTCGGCCTTCGGTCTTCGGCCGAAGTCTTCAACTCTGCCGATTGTTCGGCTTCGGCTAAAAATCCACCTTCGGTCGGACACTATTTTCAAGTTTCACGATAAGATTATAGGCACAAAGAGAATAGCCGAGTACGTTCAACAAAAACCATCTTCCTCGCCCCGCTAGCGTCTCTCCTACAATCTGCGTCTTGTTGAACGATGTTGACGTACGTCTAAACGGGCGCTTTGGAAAGCTCATTAGAAACATTTACTTTATTCCTTGGTGTAGCCAAAATGGCTTTTTGGTTTTTTTTTTAAAATGACTTTTACAGTGTTCCACAAACAAATCGAATTAGCCAAATGCCTATAAGAATAATATTATTGAAATATTGCATAGGAAAAAATGTTCCGTTGTTCATAATTACCTGGCGTTTTCGTGAAGCTTTTCAGCTCCTACAAGCACACTCCGATTCGCGCATATATGGCAGTCTTCAAACTTCATTGTCAATCAGATGTTGGTTTCGACGTTCGCACTTTATATTCCGATTCGAGCAAAGAGAATGACGCGCACAGCACAATCGCTTCCTTTTTTGTCTCCCTCAAAGCTGTCTTCCTCTGAACTCGTATAAGATGCATTACAAAAATTGTGGGAACGGCACACACTGGGTTAGAACACCCGGTTTTCTCGGATCAAATCAGGAAAGCTATTGTAGCCTTTTTTTTCCATCACATTTACATCGTACAGTCATAGTGGGTAAACATTAAGAATAACTAGTAAACCCAGTCGACCGACACATACGGTCGATTCCTAGAACACAAATACCACCTAAACAAAAAAGATAAAATTTAACATAACTTTAAGCAAGATACATAGGAACATGAATTTCGGAAGACAGTTTTTGATTTGTTTTTTAGTTTTTCATAATTTTATTTTGTATATTTTATTTGTTTTTTCCCCCCTCTCCAACACCTCCTATTTCATTTTCATTAGCGTTTGCACGCAGTGTTTTCGCGTAGTCGTGTATTTCTCTTACGATCACGAAGAGACCTACTTCCTGGCCTCACACGGTAACGTTGCGGTCGTGGCATTCTTCGCAGTTCTACAGCCAACAGAAAACTAAGGCTGAAGTTAATTATACTTGCGTTCATTCTGCTCTTCTCTAAAGTAGCAAAAAGTTTATCTCTTTCATACGCTTTCAATGTATATATGCATTTAAGTATGTCTATATTCATCATACCAAATGTGCATACTTAAGTTGTTGTTATCTTCAACCAATATTGTGTGCGCACTTTACAGCTTTTTTTTTTCTCAATAAAAGTAATTTTTTTAAAACTGTTAATATTATAGATTTATTGATTTCTAATAAATAAATGTTCAAAAAACGTTTTCAAATTTTTATGTTAAACAAACAGTGCATTAAAAACAAAACTCAGTTATGTTCTACTAAAAAATAAACTTTTTTGTTGATTTTGAGTTTTTTTCAAATTAGAAATCAGGAATCACTAAGTTTTAGCGTATTTTGCTTCTGAGGAGTTGGCAACACTGCTTATAATTGTTTGTGATATTCTATTCTCTTTGTCTTTTACTCTTGACGTACCGCGCACGGAAGCAACGTCGTGCTATGAAACAACAACAAAAACAACGCTGATATTCGCACATGAAAATTAAGAGCACGGAAAGAGCAAAAATGTGTTTTATCGAAAAACTCTATCGCCGATTAAAGTAGTAGATATAGAAGTCAGATATAGCCCATTTACATTCCCCGCAATAGATTTTGATAATATCTACCATCTGTAAAAATTTCAGCTCAAAATATAGTATATAACTAAAGTTATAAGCATTAAACTTTTTGTGCTCGCCTATTAATATATAAGATAAGGTCTATCCGTCTGTCCCCCCACCCCTTGTCAACCTCTCATGCGTCTGTCTGCCTTTGATCAGATCAACTTGAAAACGGCTAAACCACCCAAGTTGTATATGGGTATGTGAAGCCCTGAGAATGATCCTATGTAAAAATGGGCATGGTCCGCCCACTCCACACCTCCAAAAAAAAAACGCGTATCGAAAAAGATTCTCATAACTTGCGAAGCACACCACAATTTTGATACATATTTGGTTTGTGGGTTAGGGATTAAAAGAAAAATATTGCTAACGGGCAGGCGTAGAAGATTCGAAATCAAATTTTTTGATATTTGAGAGGACAACTTGATCACCATAGCTCATTAACCACACTTTAAAATCAGACTGTATTCGTTTTTTCCATAAAAGTTTGGTTTCGCCGTTTTGAAATCGCCAATTTTTTGCCACTTTCTATAAAATTATACGTGGCCTGTTCTGCAGGTACAATTAAATACAGTGCCTCCTCTGGTAAACTTTGAATCGGAGCTTATTAAGAACCAATTAAATATGTCTCGATTTGAACTTTCGCGACTGCATTTTCGAGAAATAAATCCCCTATACTTTTTGAAGTTTGTATTACGAGCTTCCTGCGATTCTTCCGATAACTGTCCAATAGGCAAAAGGGCATTACGTATAATTTCGTAGCAAAGATGAATGGAAAACAAGAGTAAGTAACACATACAATGGCATCAACCTAAACGGATGTCAATGTGATTTCTTGCTAAATTGAGCATTTCGCATTATTCGAAAAGGCAAAAAACGGAACTCTATATCTTGGCACGAGAGCGTCCGAATGACAACTATATGTCTACTTAAACCTAGAAAATCTAAGTTTTTTGGGCATTTTTAATATAAAAAAAATTTTTCTTATATACCATACCATGTGGTTCCAGAAAATATTTATTTTTATAGGCTAAATTACCTGAACTAGAAGGTTCCATTATTGGTTCATTTATTTTTTGCCGTATTTTTCATTCATCAGGCATTTCTCCGACCAAATTCTTGCCTTTTTCCTATTCGATCTCACAGAAATTGAACTTAAGTTTAAAGCTTCACTGTGAGAACACTGTAGTATTTTGACATTAATTTTTTCAGCTAGTGATGAACAATTTGTTTTTTTTTTATAAAATACAAGTACTTTTACCAAGAGAGTACATTTAAAATTTCAATTAATCCGAGAAAAGCGGGTGTTATAACCCAGTGTGCGGCGTACCATGCGTCCCCGCTGTCGAGAACGACGAATATTCTTATCGATTTTATGAATGTCGTTTGAAGACTTCATTGGAATTGGATACTTTGAATTGGGTTGCAACCGGTGACGTTCCTTTCTCATCATTTGCAAAGTATCATCAGCTATCAGATGTGCATACTTCTTTCGAATTTATTTCGTTTACTCTCAACTAAGCGATAAGAATTAATCGTTGTAGTCGCAATACATTTATGAATTTTACTCGAGCGAATATAACGTGCAGTGTCCATCGAATGCAAGGAATCGCAATCGGACTCGTAAATATTCTTTTTTGACACTTTCATCGGGCGAAGAAAAGCTGAGAGATGTGATGGAATTGTTTTGAAGCATACAAATTGGAGCTTTCTCCTCATTTTCTTTAAGGTTGAAAGCAGGGTTCGAAAACAAACAAAACAGAACGTTTCGTTTTGTTTCTCTTTGCTCATTGATGTGAGTAAAACTTAAACGAAACCAAAACAAAAAGAACGAAATAGTTTTTTATATCGTTCCGTTTGTGTTTGTGAGCGCAAAGCAAAATGAAAACGAAATGTACTGAGCTTCAGAACAAATCACAGAAACTCGAAACGAACTATTTAGGTAGGTAGGTAGAAGTGGCAGCTGCTTGCTCACGTAGGCACAGTAGGTTGGCCCGTTGTGGTACCACAAGAATTGTCACGACACTTCCCTTACACATCTAGTGGGGAAGCCAATTTGACTTCCTAATGAACCGAGCGATATCTTTGACTTTCAATTCGGACAGCTCGGTGAGACTGATGAAGAAGGAGTACCCAAGGAGAGACCGCCTTCTTCTTGCCAGGGCCGGGCATTGGCACATAAGGTGGAAGACAGATTCCTCCTCCTCTTCTGAGCGACAACTCCGGCAAAAGTCATTATTCGGCACACCTAGTCTTGCAGCGTGTCTGCCGAATAGGCAGTGACCGGTGAGTATTGCCACCGTCTGGTGGATGGAGACGCTGCTTAGACTTACTAGCTCTCTGGACCGTCTCCTGTTCAGAGACGGCCAGGTTTGTCTAGCAACCCAGCAGGAGTCTTCAGTAACCCATCGCTCGTTTGCTAGGATTAAGTACTTTTCTTTGATGAGAAGTTTTACTGTTGCCAGTGGAACTCCGATGTTGGAAAAGGAGACATCCGATAGCAATGTACCCATTTTAGCCAATTCGTCTGCCTCGCAATTTCCTTCAATGTCCCTGTGTCCCGGTACCCAAAGAAGGGATACCGAGGAATGTCCCGCTATCTCGTTAAGAGATTTCCGGCATTCGCGAACAAGCTTGGATGTGGATTCGACCCCATCCAGGGATTTGATGGCTGCCTGGCTGTCGGTGAAGATGTAAATATTCCTGCCAAATATTTCATTACACATGAGCAGCCAGGCGGCATGGTTGATTGCCATGACCTCTGCCTGAAAAACGCTGCAGTGGTCCGGTAGGCGGAGGGCAAGCTTAATGTTTAAGCTGCTGGAGTAAACAGCATATCCAACCCTAGCGTTGAGTTTGGAGCCGTCGGTATATATTTGAATTGAGTCCCCGCTGATATTGATACCATCGCACCACTCCTCCCTGCTTGGTACGAGTGTTTTAAACCTTCGTTCGAAGCAGAGCGAGGGGGTGCAGTAGTCGATATCAGTTGGGGTAGTGAAATCTTTTATCAGGATTTGAGAATGACCGATGTCGGTTCTTGGCCAGCGACAGACAGTATTTAATCGCGCGGCGGCGATCTTCGCCTGTTGCTTTATTAGGAGTGATGTTGGAATCCAACATAGAAGCGTAAATAGTGCCTTCGTTGGAGTAGTCCTTAGCGCCCTTGTTATCAATAGAGCGGACTGTCTCCTGACTTTGTCCAGGGATAGCAGATAAGAATCTTTCTCTGCTACTGGCCACCAACAGGTTGAGCCGTATAGGAGAATAGGTTCCACTACTGCCTGGTAAATCCATAATATTGACTTGGGGGACAACCCCCATTTTGTACCTATTGCTCTCCTACAGCAGTATAGGGCGCATAAAGCTTTCTTTGCTCTTTCCATGGTGTTCTCTTTCCATAGAAGTTTGCAGTCTAGTGTAAGCCCCAAGTATTTGACTTGGCTGCTTAGTCTTAAAGTAACCCCATTAAGTTTTGGTAGGTTAAAGGCAGGAATCTTGTATCTCCTTGTGAAGAGTACTAGTTCAGTTTTGCTGGGATTAATCCCCAGGCCACACTCTCCACTCCAGCGGCAGAGTGTCTTAAGATGCTGGGACATCAGATTTGATATGATGTCCAGATGTTTGCCAGAGACGGATATGACAATGTCGTCTGCATACGCTGTGACATCGCATCCGATGGAATCGAGTTCCATTAGCATAGAGTTTACGACTAGGTTCCAGAGAAGTGGGGAGAGGACTCCGCCTTGGGGCGTTCCTCTTACCACCTTCCTGCTAACCCGTGTATTTCCCAAATATGACGTAATCTTTCTATCGATTAACAGGCTGTTCACTAGGCTATTAATATTGTCATCGACCCCTAAATGGGATAGTGCTGATACAATAGCTTGAGAGCAGACATTGTTGAAAGCCCCCTCTATATCAAGGAACGCGGCTAGCGTGTACTCCTTGTAATAGAGTGATTTTTCAATTTTTTGTGTCAAATTGTGTAGGGCTGTCTCAACCGACTTGCCTTTATTGTAGGCGTGTTGTGAGCCCGATAGTCTGTCAATACCAATGTTA
Organism: Chlorops oryzae; assembly: GCA_020466095.1. Lineage (NCBI taxonomy): Eukaryota > Metazoa > Arthropoda > Insecta > Diptera > Chloropidae > Chlorops > Chlorops oryzae. The sequence continues at coordinate 40,222,380 of CM035807.1, read as the reverse complement.
TCTTTAATAAAATGGGCCAGAATCCTCTCGAACGTTTTCAAAAGAAAGGAGGATAGGCTTATGGGACGGTAGTCCTTTGGTTTTGTGTGACTTGCTTTTCCCGCCTTGGGGATGAAGACGACCCGATATTCCCGCCAGTTGGCCGGAATATAGGAGAGCCTCAAGCAAGAGTTATAAATCTCCGTAAGCCAAGGGATCGCCCACGCAAACGAGCGCTGCAGGTCAGCTGGTACGATTCCGTCCGGGCCGGAGGATTTATATGGTGCGAAGGAATTTATTGCCCATTGCACCTGATTGGTTCTTACCTTCCATCTTAGGGAATGATAAGAGGTCTCAGGAGTGAGAAGAGATCCGTTATCGGTTTCTGAATAGCTTCCTGGAAAATGAGCGTCCAGAAGGATTTCCAGCGTTTCTGAGGGAGTGTAGGTCCAAGTCCCATCCTCCCTTTGAATTCCTCCTGGCTGCCTCGGCGAGGAGCTTAGGATTTTGCGTAGTCGGTTCGTTTCGGAGATACCTTCCATTCCGTCACAGAAGGACCTCCATGACGATCGCTTCGCTTTCCTTACTGCATATTTGAAGATGCGGAGGCTCTCCTTATAGGGTTGCCAATCCGATGATACTTTAGCTTCGTTGAAGCACTTCCTGCAATTTTTCCTTAGGTTTGCAATATCCGCATTCCACCAAGGAGGTTTAGATTTACCCCGAAATTTCGTTGGGTTGCATGCAAATTTAGCTGCGGCCGAGTAGGCCGTTGTGAAGGTGCTAACCGCTCCGTCCAAGCTTTGTATGTCTTGGATAGGTGGAGGCACCGTTTCAAGTTTGGCTTCTAAGAAGTTGTGAAACTTCTCCCAATTAGTGTGTTTCCTATTTATAAACGTGGTTGGAGCTTTAAGGTCCAATCCCGCAATAAGAAAGGTAATGTATCTATGGTCCGACAGTGAGCAGTCTGTAGAGACCTTCCACTGCCGAACAAGCCTGGACGCCCTCTCACTAATAAGTGTGAGGTCAATGACTTCGCATCGATTACTGGTCACAAATGTAGGTTCTACACCTACGTTGACAAAAGTGAGCTTATTGCCTAGAATAAAATCAAGCAGTGACTCACCTCTTTCGTTTGTGTCGGTGCTGCCCCACACCTGGTGATGTGAGTTGGCATCCGCCCCTATGATGATGGGGATGTGCTTCCCATTTGCTTCCGTCGTTAGGGTCCTTACTAGGCTGCTGGGTGGGCTCGGCCCGTGATCGTGCGCCATGTAACTTGACGCTATCCACACTGGTGAGCCTCTTACACCGACCGCTATGCATGCGTTGTCGCTGTCGCAGAACCTGCTGAGGACGATACTGTTAATAGTGTTCTTAATTAGGATACATGCCCGTATTTTACCTGTATCAGGTGATATCAGGGTATACCCTGAGAGGTTTAATCCACAAACCCGCTCCTGGTAGATCCAAGGTTCTTGGATTAAGCAAATGTCCTCCCCTGTTTCGTTCAGTCGGAGGAGTAGGGCTGCCGATGCTGCTTTGGAATGGTGAAGATTAATTTGCACCACCTTCACCATCCTTGTGCAGGCAGATGACGGTCTGTTCCGGGTCCTCCTCCCCAGAAGACAGAGGGGCTTCTTCTTGCTCTGAAGTCAGAGCAAGGTCGAAGAAATCCCCAACTATTTCGGAGGTCGAGACCGTGCTACATCCGTCATCGGAGTGTAGGACCGCCTCTTTCTCCGCCGGGTCCCCCGTCTTATCGGGTGGGCCCGTAGTTCCCTCCGCAGGTGCAGAGGGAGCAGGTACTGAGCCGCTTGCCGCGGTGCTCGCTTTGTCGCCCTTGTAGATGCGAAGGGTGGTCGACCCGAAGCCGTAGTTGACCACACACTTTCTCTCCTGCAATGGCGCAAGGGACTCTTCATTTAACACGACGAGTACCTCACGCAAGCTTCCGCTGGGCTCTCCAACCTTCACCACCTTCCAATCGTGGGTTGGGAGGTCAAGATTGCTGAGCCTCAGCAGTTGGAAAATCTCCTCCGGCGACGATGGCTCCAGTGGAAGCCAAGCCTTCGATCTCGGACGGCTTGGAATTTGGTCCCTTCTAACCGCTTGAAGGTTAGCGCCGGGCCAGACCTCTCCCACTTCGGCGATGGCTAGCTTGTATAGATCCGCTGAGCGTTGATCCGCACATGCTATCAATTTCACGTGCCCTTGATACCAACCTGCATCTCTGCAGACTGGTGAAGGGCCGGGGTGGGCAAGGACAACCTTGCTATAGACGCGCAGCAGCGCGAATTCAACCAACTTCCAGTTAGCCGGAGAGATGGTTCCGTCGCTGTTGCTGGCGTCTATTATAGCCCATATGAGAGAGCTTTTCGCTATCTCATTATAGGGGCGGGCCGTATTCGGCTTGGAGGCTGTAAGCCTCGGTTTTTTACCAATCTGAGTGTTGGTAGAAGCGGAGGTGTCTGCCGACCTTTGTCGCTTTTGAGTTGCCCCTGTAGCAGGTGGCATACTCTCCGGACGAGCATCGGCATTTTTCTTGGCCCATTCAATGGATGCCTTATCCGTTTCCGTTAAGGATTCCGGAGCAGAATGCTCAAATTTTGCTAGGATCCGCAAGGCGGCCCTGCGGGTCCTGTACGCCCGTGTTGAGGCGTTCCGAGCTTTGTTGCCCGTGGAACTAGTGCCGGCCGCGTCCCCAGTCTGCGCAGGAGCCGGCTTATTTGCCGAGGTACCTGCTGAACTGAGGGGCGCTTGGGCAGGAGTGGCATCAGTGCTAGGCTCATTTGCCTTTGCATTGGTGCTCCTTGAAGACGAGGCAGCGTCGCTACCCTTTACCGGTGCGGTGCGGGAAACAGCGCGTTGCCTCATGATTTGAGTGCGGACCATCCTACCCTTAGGGTGTGGAGGGCCCGATTTTTTAATGCCGCTGGGTGCAGCTTTCTGTTGTCCCCCTGATGGGTTGGACATATTTGGATTTATACCCATCCCGAGAGAGTTAGGTTTGAGTCCCCCTGAAGGGTTGGACTCAGAAGTTGTTTTGTTTGTTTTTGTTTTTTGTGTGTCCATTCTATATGGGCCCCAACTCAAAGCCGCTATCTCCACTTGTTGTGTAGTCGCCTAAATGGTCCCATGGTTATCTATGCAAGCAGGGAGGCCATGCGAGGGTTGGCACACGCCCTTATGGGGTCGTGTGCTCAGAGCCAGACCAGCGCTAATTAGGACATAGTCAACTAAACCTACACCACCAACTTAATGGCGACAAGCTTTGAACGTACTTTGAGACCTAGCCAGGGTTTGAGTGGGGCGGAAGATGGCTGAGGCATTGGCGCAAGAGCCATTTCAGTGGGATTTCACTCCCCTTATTCAGGTCTTGCAATACCCCAGCCACCAGCTCCGTGGCGTCAAAACCAATCGAACTATTTAGTCCGCGAACTTTTCAGAAACGTTTGTTAATAATTTTGCTCACTAATTTCGATTGTTAAGGAAACGAGAAAGAATTTTTGTTCATTTGTCAATGCTTTGTACCTCCTAAACTAATAGAGATCCCATTTTCAAATTTACATGATGTGTTCTTAACACTTGCAGCTAAAATTCAAAAAAATTTTAAAAATCAAAAAGGTCCAAGTTGTTGTAATTGTGCTTTAACCATTTCACCACCAGTGCTACACTGAAAAAAAAAATTTTTTTTTTAATATTTTGCATATTTGAATAGCTCAATAAATTTTCTTTAGAAACCGTTACTATTTATTTTTTGACAAAAATTTTTTTTTATTCGAAACATTGCATGGAAAAAAAGCTTATTTTTCAATTCATCAATTTTTACAGGCCTATATCTCGAAAACTAACGGTGATATATCAAAAAAAATTTTGCCCATTTAACTCACACTCTATAGAGGTGCAACTGATCCAAATATGAACGATTTTCAAAACATGTCCCTTTTTTTCGCTGCCCGCTTCACGTGAAATGCCCCATATACTTTCGATATGAGGGTGCAATTTTGAAATTTAAGGACCACTAGGTCCGTTGCACGTGGCCTTGACCATATGCAATATTAGTTTTAGGCTGTATGGGAGATGCGTGCTTTTGATAAAATTACAAAATTTTCTTAATATTATCAATACAAACATGTGAACCCAATTTCATTTCTCTATGTACTTCTAATTTTTTCCAAAAAATGTATGAAGTCATCCCAGTATGTGGCGCTGAAAAAATCAAACCTGAAACTAGCGATTGCTACAATGAACGATTCCTTTGCATTCGTTTCGTTTCCAAACGCTTTCGAGCATCGCCGCACGCAAATAACGAAAACGGCACTCGTTCTGTTTGTGCTCGTTGTCATTATAAAGAAATCGTTTCGGTTTCGTTTGTTAGCAAAAACAACTAAAAATATATGAATAGTTTGTTACTTTGAGCGAACGGTTCGTCAAACGTTCCGTTTATTTTCGAACACTGGTTGAAAGTACTCAAAAGGCTCTCGAATCCTGAATCGCGCGTATTCCGTCTGTACTCCTCTGATGATGATGATGATGATGATGGTATGAGGGTGGGAGAGACATCAATTCCCTAGGCAATCAGGCAATTTTTTGCCCATCTTGCCGTCCCGTAGGAAGAGGAAGGTGGAAAATAAAAGAAATGGGAAGTTGGAAGGAAAGGAGATGAGACAGGGGCTTAACTCTGACGGAGATTCCTGGTTCTCTTGAGGTAACCAAGAATTTCCGTGAGAGCTAGAGCATGAATGTTTTCCATGCTCAGTACGTCGCGGCCCCACACTCCCATTCTGAACCATGGGAAAGCGGGGCAGTAGCAGAGGAAATGTTCTGCACTGTCCTCGTCCTTGAGGCAGGAGGTGCAAGTGGGGTCCGTGACGACACCAATGTTCGCCATATGACGACCACATCTTATGTGTCCCGTTATTAAGCCTACAAGATTCCGCAGATCAGTTCTCTTCAGTTGAAGGAGAAAGTCTGCGATTCTCACGTTTGGTTCTTTAACCAAGCACTTGGTTGTTCTGCAGGTCGAAACGCCGGACCATCTCTCCTTGTGGCCAGAGTTAGGAGCTATTATTGGTTCAGGTCCCATTGGTACAACCCCTGAGTAATCTCTAGTAGTCCTGGAAGTGTTGTTGGGGTTTAATAGGGCTCTATGTGCAGGTTGTCTATCACTGCAGATTCCTATGTTCTTGCCCCGCCACCTACTTTCCACGACCCAGTTTACTACGTCTAGGATGGCAAAGATCTCCGTTTGGAAAACAGTTGCCATTTGACCCATAGGTATTCAGCGCCTCGAAATTTCGTCAAGGAACCATCCGGACCCAGTTCCTTTATTGGTTCTAGATCCATCGGTGTAGAAGACTTCTGAGTATTTCTAGATGATTCTCTCTGGATCACTCCAAAGATTCCGCTCAGGAAAAATTACTCCAAATCTTCTACCGAAGGCTACATTAGGTGTGGTATCATCGCTAGGTACCCCGAACAATGGACATTGTTCGTCCAGAACCTTGCGAATCAGACCATGACCTGTTAGGTGCTGTTTGTTCCAGACTCCGTTTACATGGAGTCTGCACGATGCCTTCATTGCCTCCCTTTTAACATAAATATACAAGGGGAGCAGGTTTAGAAGGGTATTTAAGGCATCACCTGGTGTGGTACTCATTGCACCGGTGATCCCTAGATAGACACTTCTTTGTAGTCGGTTTAGCAAGCAGCAGTTAGTTTTTCTAGCCCCCCTATGCCACCAGACTACTGAAGCATATGTGATTATTAGGGCTGGGATCTTCATGCACTAAAATTTTGAAAATATGCACTAAAAATATGCAATTAAATGAATCAAAATATGGGATTAAAATATAAAAACATGCACTTATTTTCAAAGGAAATTGTTTATTGCTCACATCCTTCAAAACAAAATAACAAAATTAAAGGACAATTCTATAACAAAAACATCACTTCTTTCTAAAATAAAATTTTAAAAAACAATTAAAAAGTAAGGATAATATATAACTTTACATATATAAATTTTATTAAATGAAGTAGAAATGTATCTATTTAGAAAATGATTTATTAGCATGAATTAGAAGGGTTTTCCGCAAATTATCAAATTGGAATGATACCTGTTTGGACGAAAAAATTTTTGTATAGCGAAGATGATCTTTGGACTTCCACAGTGCTTAAAGCAAGTCAACTCACAAGGACTGTATTCATTTAAAGTTGATTTGTGAGACCTCTGGGTTCGACACATTTTCTATATTGGCCCCCGGTATTTCTTTAGTAATTTTGCTACCAAATTTTCCAACAATTTCGTTCTGGTTTTCTTTGTAATTTTATAGTTTTTTTGTACCCTTACATGTGGGATTTCTTTGAATTTTAGTTCTCGTAAGGATAGCAATAAAAATATTGTCGCGAATGCACGAAAATAATACTGGGAGCGGAAATGCCCATATTTAATACAAACTATTTAAAACTATTTGTCTTATATTTTCCAATAAGCTTTGTTGAAATTCATTTCTTTCAACTTCTAAGGTTTTCTTAGTTCTTATGTACAAAAACATCAGACAAAAATTACAGTGTAAACGGCAACACATAATTTTTTTTTTTTGTTCTTATACCCAGCGTAAGCGGGGTATATTAGTTTTGTGTGAATCTTGTAACAGCTAGAACTAAGCTCCGGAGATATAGACATATATATATAGAAATGATCAGGATCAAAAACTGAATCGATTTAACAGGTTGGCTGATAAGTCCCCGGTCTGACACATAGATGGCGTCGCTAGTATTAAATGCTTATTATTTTTATATAGTGGCAGCCTTCAAATGATTCGTGTCAAAATTTGACGTCTGTAAGTCAATTAGTTTGTGAGATAGAGCGTCTTTTGTGAAGCAACTTTTGTTATTGTGAAAAAAATGGAAAAAAAGGAATTTCGTGTTTTGATAAAATACTGTTTTCTGAAGGGAAAAAATACAGTGGAAGCAAAAACTTGGCTTGATAATGAGTTTCCGGACTCTGCCCCAGGAAAATCAACAATAATTGATTGGTATGCAAAATTCAAGCGTGGTGAAATGAGCACGGAGGACGGTGAACGCAGTGGACGCCCGAAAGAGGTGGTTACCGACGAAAACATCAAAAAAATTCACAAAATGATTTTGAATGACCGTAAAATGAAGTTGATCGAGATAGCAGAGGCCTTAAAGATATCAAAGGAACGTGTTGGTCATATCATTCATCAATATTTAGATATGAAAAAGCTCTGTGCAAAATGGGTGCCGCGCGAGCTCACATTTGACCAAAAACAACAACGTGTTGATGATTCTGAGCGGTGTTTGCAGCTGTTAACTCGCAATACACCCGAGTTTTTGCGTCGATATGTGACAATGGATGAAACATGGCTCTATCACTACACTCCTGAGTCCAATCGACAGTCGGCTGAGTGGACAGCGATCGGTGAACCGTCTCCGAAGCGTGGAAAGACTCAAAAGTCCGCTAGCAAAGTAATGGCCTCTGTTTTTTGGGATGGGCATGGAATAATTTTTATCGATTATCTTGAGAAGGGAAAAACCATCAACAGTGACTATTATATGTCGTTATTGGAGCGTTTGAAGGTCGAAATCGCGGCAAAACGGCCCCATATGAAGAAGAAAAAAGTGTTGTTCCACCAAGACAACGCACCGTGCCACAAGTCATTGAGAACGATGGCAAAAATTCATGAATTAGGCTTCGAATTGCTTCCCCACCCACCGTATTCTCCAGATCTGGCCCCCAGCGACTTTTTCTTGTTCTCAGACCTCAAAAGGATGCTCGCAGGGAAAAAATTTGGCTGCAATGAAGAGGTGATCGCCGAAACTGAGGCCTATTTTGAGGCAAAACCGAAGGAGAACTACCAAAAGGGAACTATGTTGAATAATAAAAACGAATTTTGACAAAAAAATGTGTTTTTCTTTGTTAGACCGGGGACTTATCAGCCAACCTGTTAGACATGTCCGTCCGTCCGTCTTTCCGTCCGTCCGTGGTCGGATCTCCTCCGAAACGGCTGGACCAATCAAGTCGAAATTTGCCACACAGGTATATCGGGATCCGAGTATGATCCTAAGTAAAAATGGGAGACATCCGCCCACTGCCACGCCCACACGTAACTTCCGAATTAATAGGCGTAGACGCTTCAAATTCGCAACATAGGTTGACCAAGGCAAATGAAAGGTGTAGGGAAAAAAATTAACTGGCCCGCCCCCTGCCACGCCCACAAATGAAGATTTTTCGTAACTTCCGAAGTAAAAGGCGTAGAAGCTTCAAATTCGAAACATAGGTTCACCAAGGCGAATGAAAGTTGTAGGAAAAATTTTTAATTGGCCCGCATACTGCCACGCCCACAAATGAAGATTTTTCGTAACTTCCGAAGTAAAAGGCGTAGAAGCTTCAAATTCGCAACACAGGTTCACCAAGGCGAATGAAAGGTGTAGGAAAAAATTTTATGTGGCCCGCCCACAAATGAAGATTTTTCGTAACTTCCGAAGTAAAAGGCTTAGAAGCTTCAAATTCGCAACATAGGTTCACCAAGGCGAATGAAAGGTGTAGGAAAAAATTTTATGTGGCCCGCCCACTGCCACGCCCACAAATGGAGATTTTTCGCAACTTCCGAAGTAAAAGACGTAGAAGCTTCAAATTCGCAACATAGGTTGACCAAGACAAATAAAAGGTGTAGGAATAAAAAAATTTGTAGCCTGCCCACTGCCACGCCCACAAATGGAGAACTTTCGTAACTTCCGAAGTAAAAGGCGTCGAAGCTTAAAATTCGCAACATAGGTTCACCAAGGCGAATGAAAGGTGTAGGAAAAAATTGTATGTGTTCCGCCACTGCCACTCCCACAATTGAAGATTTTTCGTAACTTCTGAAGTAAAAGGCGTAGAAGCTTCAAATTCGGAACATAGGTTCACCAAGGCGAATGAAAGGTGTAGGAAGAAATTTTATGTGGACCGCCCACTGCCACGCCCACAAATGAATATTTTTCTTAACTTCCGAAGTAAAAGGCTTAGAAGCTTCAAATTCGCAACATAGGTTCACCAAGGCGAATGCAAGGTGTAAGGAAATAATTAATGTGGCCCTCTCACTGCCACGCCCACAAATAGAGAAGCAAAACATAGTGCGCTCATAATGTCGGGACGCTGGGTATTTCAAAGTCGGGCTGGACCGACTTTAGCTTTCTTACTTGTTTTTTTTTTTTTTTTTAGCGCCTCGTATGAGGCATAGCGCTGGATGGCAAAAAGTAAGCAAACTTGAATTCAGTTTTAATTCGTTAGCTCGGATAACCAACAAACCAATTATAAATGTGGAAGGACCTCAAGTTCAAAGTTCGGAAGAAATTGGTGCACAATAGAAAGGAGGCCAATGCCACAGGTGGAGGTGTTTTCAAGCAAATTCCTCTGTCCTCTCTAGAAGAATCTGTGCCAAACTTGGTCCAGTTCGAAAAACTTATTAGTCCGCAAGGAGTCTCGTTTGGAGCAGTAAGTTCAGAGCACAATGCAGAAAATTCCGAAAATGCTAAAAATGCACAAATTGTGATCTCTGAGCCGACGGAAGCGTGTGCGCCATCCACTTCAAAAAGGCCATGCTCGCAAAAAAGGAACAAAAAACTGAACAAAGAAGTAGTTATGAATTACATTAAAACACAAGGTGACTTACAGAAAACAGATAATTAGGAAACGCTTAAGACCCTTAAGGCCATAGAGAACCACCTGAAGGATACCGCATACTACCAACGTAAAATGTGTCGTTTGGCGGAAGAGCGCGTCACAATCTTGAAAATGCAGGCCGAAAAACAAGACCAAAGTATGGACCTTGACATAGAAATAAAAAAGAAGTTGGAAGTATTGGAAAAAAAAATTAATGCTTTTATGGATTAACTAGAAGCTGTGAAATTTTAATTGCTAATGTCAGAAAGACTGATTATATTTTTAAACTTAAGTTTTTTTATGTTTTTTACTATTGGTGATAAAGAATAAAACTGTGAATTATTTTTAAAAGTTTATTTAACTGTGGTAATCATTGAAATATAAAAAAAATCACATTAAATTGTCTCGTATTGCGTTACGGATTTCTGTTCCTTCCGCGGTCTCGTCTCCTCTTCCTTCTTCCGGCCCAGCTACAACCTCCTGCTCGAGAATGCCGTTCAAGTTTTCCAAATGCGCTGCGTTCTAATGAATACAAACATTGTGCAGAGCGGCACATACATTTGCTATTTTCGTTGCCATTTCTGGTTTGTAGTGTAACTCCCGAGCACCCAATAGGCATCGGAATCTTGATTTTAACAAACCTATGGTGCGCTCCACAATATTTCTGGCTTAGGCATGCGTTGAATTGTAATTGCTCTCCAGGCTAAACCGACCGATAAGGCGTCATTAAGTATGGCATTAATGGATAACCTGCGTCACCTACATTAAAATAGCTATTTAAATAACTTTTCCAATTGTTTTAATGAATTCTTACATAGAAGCCAAGAATTACATTCCCCGTTGTCGAACCGCTCCTGGAGTATTCGTTTCATTTTGCTCACGTTCCACACAAGGGAGTCATAAGCGGACCCAGCATACCGAGCATCGAAAAATCGTATCCGCATTTTATTGTCGCATACCTAACAAATGTAAAATGTTGGGAAATGGTTTAATATTTTTTTACAACACCATTAAATTAACCATAGCATTTAAACTATAAAATCCTTTTCTATTGTAGTAAAGGTTGGCGTTTCTTCCTTCAGGGGAAATAATTTTGATGTGCGTGCCATCAACACATGCTTTGACACCTGGGAAGCCAGTCGCGTTAAAAAAATGCTCCTTTGTCTGAACTTGCTCATCCTGTGTCATGTCAGCTCTTATCCACGTTGCGCAAAGATACGACCCAATAGCATTGAGGACTTTGGTCAAAATAACGCTTACCGTTGGTTGTGCTACCGCGAGATTAAAATCATTCCCAACGCTGGTTTGATATGATCCCTGCCTTAGAAACTGCAGTGCATTTGCCAACTTCACTTCTGGCGTAAGAGCACATGATCGACGGGCAACTTTCAATTTGGGTCGGATTTGCTGTACCACATATTTAAAGGTATCTTTGTTGAGTCTAAAATAGTTTATAAACCTAAAAACATATGATTTAACGTACCTTATATCGATTTCATTCTAATATTTGTACTTACTTTGACTCAGGCAAACTAAAAATTTCGACGTTTTGCCGCAAAACTCTCCTCGGGACAGTTCCACCATTGTCCTCTTCATCTTCGCTCGAAATTAGGAACAACAAAGCTTCGTTGATCATATTTTGTTTAATTATTCCTCTTGTTAACAATCACTCTTGTAAACATACGTATGTTAATTTCTTCAGAATACCGGTAAGAGCGTTGCCATCATATAGTACTATATGCAAATTACCTCAAATTTTGGGGCCTTTTTTCATTTTCAAATTGGGACCATTTGGTATTGGGGCCATTTTTCAGGGAGCCCTCAAGGCCTTTTCAAAATATCAACAATACTTCAAAATCCCTTTCAGGGTGCCGTAGTCGGCAAGACTTATGAATTCCACGATAAAAAAGCGAGCTCGTTGCAAACGGTTCGAACTCTTATCGCATTTTCTCTTCGAATCGAATTCGAATCGAACGCAAAATACGATATAAGCGCGAGCTCGCATTTTATAAATTCCACGATAAAAATGCGAGCTCGAGGCGAACTCGTTGCAAACGGTTCGAATTCTTATCGCATTTGCTCTTGGAATCGAATTCGAATCGAAAGGAAAATACGATAAAAGCGCGATATCGTGAAAATTGCCTTCCGAGGATTCGAATCGAATTCGATTCGAATTCGTTTAATACGATTCGCGCTCTACGAATTCGATTCGAATTCGATTCGAACTCGTTATCGTTTTTGTGTTTATTGGGACGATACTTGTTTGCACTATCCACTCACGATATATCGTGCTACACTCACACGTGCTAATGATTTTATTTAACAAAGTGCGACAGATGGTACACGTACACAAGATAAACAAGTATAAATCTACATTCGCCCATTTACGTGTGACTGAAAGAATCCGTGTATAAAACTAGTGAGTAACTTAGGCTGCAATTATAGTGAAGCTAAAGCTAAAGCTGAAGCGTAAGCTGTCATGTGTTTGTAGTATTTTCGCAACAACAAATTACAACAAACACATGACAGCTTACGCTTCAGCTTTATCATTAGCTTCACTATAATTGCAGCCTTAGATTAATACGCGTATCCGGCTTTCAGGGGTAGCATGATGTTTTGTAAATGTGTCAGTGCAAACAAGTATCGTGATTTGCTGGGAAGCATTTGTATAAACTTTTTACAACGGTGCTAACGTTTTATCATTTGTATTGAAAAAGCTTTCCAAATTCTTTTCAAGCATACGAGTAAATGTATGTGTTATATAAAATTTTTAATTATTTTCTTAACTAATTTGCAAGAAGTTAGCAAATCCAACCAAAATAACCGGCCGCATTGAATGTTTGTTATTTTTGTAGGCTTCAAAAATGTTTATTTTGAATGCTTGATAATTTAAATGTTTTTGATTCTTCGATCGAATTGAATAAAAATGGATCCCCTTTGTTCGTTTTATTTAGCTAGGGTAAATGTTTGCTGGGTAACTCTTCATGGAGAAAGTGTCTTCTTGAATCAGCTGTTTTCATTAGAAATACACAGAGTTGCATAAACTCTAGTGTCCGACCGAAGGTTCGGCATAATCGGCCAATTCTTAATCTTCGGCTTCGGCTGGAAAAATGGAAGTAAAAAAGTCACGATAGATTTTCAATTGCTTTCCCGAGTAAAAATATGCAGGCCCAAATCGGGCCCAAATGACGTCAAAAAATCAAAAAGCTCCCAAATCGAGCTCAAATTGAGCCCAAAATTCAATACGCGCCCAAATCGAGCCCAAATGATAATAATACTAATATATTTAAATATATTTATAATTATTAATAAATATAAATAATGATAATAATTATATAATATATAATAAATTCGAATAGCTTCGGGCTCGTTTTTTGATAATTTTTTCCTATTTTGGGCCCATTTTGACTATATTTGGAATTGATTTGGGCTCAATTTGGGCCCATTTTGATTTTTTTGGGCTTGATTTGGGCGCGTTTTTGTTAGATTTGGGCGTGCATTGGGCTCGATTTTGGGCGCGTTGGTTCACTACCCATGCCCGGTTTGAGCTCGATTTGGGCGCGAGTCTGTTCATTGTTTGGGCGCGGTTCGGGCTCGATTTGGGCGCGATACTCTTCATTATTTGGGCCCAGTTTGGGCGTGCTTTGGGCGTGCAAAATAAATACAAATATTTTTACACTAGTGAATTATTGCCGTAAATTCTTGCTTTGTGGGCGACTAAAGCGAAAGAATTTAGAGAAAATTTGAGCGTTTTTTTTTTGTGCTTGTCAAATGAATAAAGACTGATTTTGTTTCCTTACTGTAAAATTTTTTGCATTCGGGTTCGGTCTTCGGCCGAAGTCTTCAACTCTGCCGATTTTTCGGCTTCGGTTAAAAATTCACCTTGGGTCGGACACTAATAATCTCTATTTAAGTGCCCGATATGGGACACTTAAGTACGATATGCCATTTAAAGCATGTTTCCACATAGTGAATTAACTAAATGAATTAGAGTTATTTCGGACATTTAGAAGCGTATAATTACGATTATTATTGAAAATATTGGTTCAGGAGACTAAAAACAATTAATAATGTTGATAAGATTTGATGCAGATGCTTTACAGACTCTAATCCATATGGTTAATTCAGTATGTTAATTCAATGTGGAAACATGGTATTAGGATGGTGAAAATGATAACTACTATATAGACTTAAGCCTTAAAAAAAAAAAATTGAGACATCGCTATAACTATGGTCACCATCCTACAAATGAAAAAAAAAAATCCTGTTATCATATTGGTATACAAAACGGATTGTTTTTCTACTAAAAATCAGAAATTTACCTTTCCTTTCATTGGCTGTTGTTTTTGCAAAGTGGCCAAAAGTTTGTAATTGTTATGGTTAGGCAAAGCTTATCCCAGATCCTATGCCAAAGATTGGTTGAGTGCATAATTTTCTGTTTAGTTATGTTCGCAATCAGCTTTCGGGATTTTAAGTCTGTTCTCGTAAACTATAAGGGTGTTCACAAAGGCTATATTAATAGTGTCTTAATATAGCCACCGTATTAATTTCATACTTAAATACGATTGACAAAATATTTGTTATTGTTTTATATACAAATTCTATTTAATACGGTTGGACAAAATATATACTCTAAACAGCGTGTAACTTTTCTAATGGCAAATTTTAAATTTTTTGAGAACCAATCGATAAATTGAAAAGCCTAGATTTGTTTGGAATTTAACCGAAGCCATACACGCTCAAATAAATTTGCAAATTTGCTTTCAAGTACGTTTGACCACTTGATATACAGGCTCAAACAAAATGTCAAATATTTACTCAAATATCAGTTGATATTGCACTTTGAAGAAGCAAATGCGGAAAGATGCCGACATATTAAATAAAACTTGTGTTCGAATAAAAAAATGGTATTTTGAATTTATTTTTAAATTCGCCATTCTTTTTAAATTTATTTTATTTTAAATTTGTTTACATTTAATTTTATATTTTTGATATATTTTAATTTATTTTTTTTTTGTTTAATTGATTTTATTTTTTTACACTTTGCCATGCCTCAATATTCGTAATTGACATTTTCGGAGAGGTGTTGGCTCTTCAACGGCGGGACTCAAAACTGCATATATGCAAGCACCGCCGTACACACTAAAATGTTTTCTTAAACACTAGGCCCCACCTCCAAAAAATCAAAATGTTTTGATTTTGCCAAAATTTTTAGTCAAACATGAAACGATGCTTGCAAGCAGCGCCACACACGGTCAAATATGCTGTGCTTGCAAGCATGTTTGCATATTTATTTGAGCGTGCATGGCTTCGGTAACAAACAAACTATTGCAATTTTAATACGGCTGCTATGATGAAGGGTTGCTCACACTGAATTTTTTAAGACATGGAAGTGCTGCCACGTTAAAACTTTAATATGCCTTTGTGAATACCCTTTATTTTTCTAATTTAAAAAATTTTTCCCATAGCCACTTGAAAATCAAAACAACGGAAGAAACGCCTTGGATGAATTAATTAATCCTAATGGTGATGTTGAACAAGATAGCACTAAAACAAGGCTCGCATCAACGGAAGTTGTTTTGCCCAAAGCTTTAGAAGATGTACTTGCTTTTAAAGACCAAAGAGTAGCAGAGTTTGAGTTTCAGAATGATCACTTTGGTTCAGGCGGAACATCAACAGGTGAAATTGGTTCATATGTAGATGGAGGTCTCAATTTTGAAGATGAATCGGAGGTACAGGAAAATCTTGAAGAGCTAAGTACGAATTCTCAACAAAGCAAGTCTGAAAAAAATAAAAGAAAGAAGCGACGGAAGAAACAAAACAGAAAACTAAGACAAGAGAAAATTAAGGAAGACACTTCGGAATCAGTGAACGCTGAGGATACATTATCAGAACTCGATGATAAAACAAATAAAACCAATAAAGAGCAATCAAGAACTTTGAATCATGAACCCAATACAACACCCAACAAAAAAAAATCTGAAGAAAGGAAGGCCGACGTTAATGAAAGTTCCGATGGAGAAAATGATGTATTAATTGAGTAAGTTAATGCATTGTGAATGCATATAACCACTATAAAAATAATATATAGATGTCTCACTCCGAACAAAAATTTGTTTGCTAACGATACTGAGCTCTAGCTCCCAGCGAAATAAATCTAGCAATCGAAAAAATTCGGGTTTTTTACTTTTGCATTCGCGAAGCAACAGAAATGATTCAGTATGAAACTGAATTCGAAACAGTGCTGAGCTATGTCCTTTTGCCCATTTTTTTTTTTATTTTTTGTTGTTTTTGTTGCGACGTTATACATATGTATGTATTTGTGTATGAATCTGTTCATGCTAGAAACCAAAAATTTGAAAATTTTATTTTGGGTTTCATGCGTATATGAGAAATTTTGAAGTTGCCCTGAAGTAAGTGTCCTCGTCACTCGGTACTAGTGACCAACTGTACCCGTACCACTACATTCTCCTCTTGATATTTTGTATGAACGAATGTATATGCGAGAGCATAAATTTTTTTTTACTGTTAGTTTTTAGTAGTTAATATATAAAAAACTAACGGCTTTGACAAAAATTTTTACGCGAACAATTATAAAAAAGGTTTCGAAGTCCAAATTGCAGGAATTTTTAAAAGTCACGTAAATTGTTTTCTTATCTTTAAGTGTAGAACACTTTGTTCTTTTAAAAAATTTGCTTGATTGAATATTAAATTTTCCCCTTCTTTTTCTCGCCTGCGCGGGGATTCGAACTCGAACCTATGGGTTAATGAGTGCACACACTATCCACTACGCCACGTAGCCGCCTTCTCCATACTAAAGCAAGTGTACAAGTAATAGTTATTTTAATTGGACTCGTTGTCTCTATTGCACAACCAGTTTCAGCATCAACTGATGTATTTTCGCAAATACGTTCATTCAAAATATCAAGAGGAGAATATAATGGCACGGGTACAGTTGGTTACTAGTACCTGGTGACGAGGACATTTACTGCAGGGCAACCTCAAAATTTCTCATATACGCATGAAGCCCAAATTGAAATTTACAAATTTTTGGTTTCTGGCATGAACAGATTCATACACAAATACATAAACATGTATAACGTCGCAACAAAAACAAAAAAAAATAAAAAAGGGCAAAAGGACATAGCTCAGCACTGTTTCGAATGCAGTTTCATACTGAATCATTTCTGTTGCTCCGCGAATGCAAAAGTAAAAAACCCGAATTTTTCCGATTGCTAGATTTCTTTCGCTGGGAGCTAGAACTCAGTATCGCTACCGACCAAATTTTTGTTCGGCGTGAGACATCTATATATTATTTGATTAGTGATATAACCCATTTACCAATTATTTGTTTCGCAGATATGTTCCCGAAAAAATAACCGTGGCAGATTTAGCTCCTATGTATAGGCAGTTTTACCGTGTGTTTGAAATTTTCAAATTGCAAGAAAAACCTAAAGCTGTGGAAAAGGATAAGAAGCCGTCAGAAAACGAGGTGGTTGACAAAAAGCCTGATAACAAAATTCTGAATGATGACGATGACGATGACTTGGAAGAGGTAATGAAGTTTTTTTTTGGGAAAATTAAATTTATTGATTAAAATTCTAGGAAGTCAAGGAAGACAAAGAAAAACTTTCGAAAAGAAAACTTAAAAAACTAACACGTCTTAGTGTTGCAGAGTTGAAGCAATTAGTTTCACGACCAGATGTTGTTGAAATGCATGATGTAACCGCACGTGATCCGAAACTTCTAGTTCAATTGAAAGCTTACCGAAATACAGTACAGGTACCCCGACATTGGTGCTTTAAACGGAAGTACTTGCAGGGAAAACGAGGAATCGAGAAGCCTCCATTTGACTTGCCAGCTTTCATCAAGAAAACTGGAATCATGGAAATGCGTGAGTCTTTACAAGAGAAGGATGACGTCAAATCTCTAAAGTCGAAAATGCGAGAGCGTGTGCGTCCTAAAATGGGAAAAATTGATATCGACTATCAAAAACTACATGATGCATTCTTCAAATGGCAAACTAAGCCCCGTATGACTATACATGGTGATTTATATTATGAAGGCAAAGAGTTTGAAACTCGTCTCAAAGAAAAAAAACCGGGCGATCTATCAGAGGAATTGCGAATCGCCTTGGGTATGCCGGTTGGTCCAAACTCTCATAAAATTCCTCCGCCATGGTTAATTGCACAACAAAGATACGGACCACCACCTTCCTATCCCAACTTAAAAATTCCTGGTTTAAATGCGCCTATTCCGGAAGGAACATCTTTTGGCTACCACGCTGGTGGTTGGGGTAAACCGCCAGTGGACGAAAATGGAAAACCTCTATATGGAGACGTATTTGGCACTAATATATCGGAGCTAGATGTAATAAAACAAATGCACAAAAATTCAATTATACGACTTTTTCCTTTATTTAAAGAATGGCCTTGATGAGGGTGATATTGAGCGCAGTCAATGGGGCGAACTAGAGTCCGAATCTGAGGAGTCATCTGAGGAAGAGGAAGAAGAAGACGGAGAAGATTTGACAAATCAACCCGACGAAAGTGGTCTAGTAACACCAGCCGAAGGCCTTATAACACCCTCAGGATTGGCCAGTGTACCAGCTGGAATGGAAACGCCCGAAAGCATTGAGTTACGCAAGAAGAAAATCGAAGCTGAAATGGAGGAGTGAGTGCTATACAAATTTATCTGCTCTCAAAGGCTATTTATTCAATAATAATTTTTTAGCAACGAAACTCCAGTTTTATATCAAATTTTACCCGAAAAACGATCGGATCGGATTGGCGCTTCTATGATGGGATCTGTGCATGTATATGATATAAGCAGTGTGGGTAAGCAAACAAATGTGCGCTCAGGTGGATCAGAGAGGGAAGGTACTGTTGAGCTTGCATTGGATCCCTCAGAATTGGATCTTGATAATGAAGCTATGGCACAACGATATGAACAGCAAATGCGCGAAAAGCAGAGCCATTTGCAAAAGGAAGATTTATCAGATATGCTTGCGGAACATGTGGCACGTCAAAAGTCAAAACGCAAACGGCAGCAAACTGATACAACGAAAGCCAAAAAATATAAAGAATTCAAATTTTAAAAATATTTTATGGAGAAGTATTGTATTAATCAAAATAAAATAACGGAACGGTGATATCAGCCGCTTTCGTTCTTTTATAACATTTTTCAAGAAAATAGAGCTTGTAGTTTGGGAGGTTTATGGTTCGAAATTCGGAAAAGTGGCAAATTTCAATGTTTTTCTCAGTTTCTGGAGATTAGTTGCTCCGTTTTGACATGAAATAATATTTCTAAAATTATTCTTTCTATATACAGTCGACTCTCGTTAATTCAAACCTGCGATAATTCAAACATCTATTAGAGGTGCGCGCGTGCCGTGATTTTTGACCGTGTCACGACGTGAGCGTGAGATGGAAAATCCGAATTTTCGATGCGTGAGACGATGCGTGATTCCGTGATTTAAACTTTCTTGTGTAGTGCGTGACCGGGCGTGAATAGCAAACACCCCCACTCACGAAGTTATTGCTATTGTAAAAAAATATTTGTTTTTTACTAAAATATGAGCAAACATTAGCTACAACTGTGTTTGCGCATCTATGTCAGTAGTAAATACAGTGACTACCACTCAAAATGGCCCACCTGTAAAATCTTCATTTAAATGCCTATATCTTGGAAAATATAACTGTTACAACAAAATTGTTTGAAAAACATAACAAATTTATTAAATTTTGAACATTCGGCATTCGGCAGCTGGGGTGGGTAATCTATGCCTGATCGATGGAATTATGGTTAAGAACCACTATTCGAAAATATTACGAGAAAATTTAATCCAAAGTGCGCGGAAGTTAGGTATAGCAGGAACATATCACTTCTACTAAGATAATGAACCTGAGCATATTGCTGGAATCGTCAAGAAATGGTGACTAAAAAATGTCCCAGAGTGCTTCAGATGGCCCCACACTCATCCAATCTCAACATTAAAGAGGAGTTTTGGAAAAAATTTGAGATTCAAATCCAAAAACATTACATTATATAATATAAAATACCTTGAAAGCTGCACTTAAAAAAGCGTGTATTGGGTTAAAGCTAACCCGCGGAATGTAAAGATAATCTAGTCTAATCACCTTCCAACCCGACTAAAATTCGTTATTTATCAAAAAGGATAACCGAGTTAATATTAAAAACCACAATTTTTTGGAAATTATTTTTAGTTATCCCGCTTTAAAGCTAAGTGGGCAACATTTTGAGTGACGCATGAATTTAGCGCAAATATCTTTATTTTTGTCTATAACTTCCAAGTTTTTTGCTTTGTAAATGAATAAATTAAGTTTTTTATGTTCAAAATTTAATAAATTTCTGTGTTCGATTATTCCTTGTTAATACGGGCTTAGGTCAATATATGATAAAACTAAAATTTCGTTTTATCTTTATGTGTTATATAATATTTATTTAAATATTATATAACGTCATTATCGATATTTCGGCTTTCATTGAAAGCCATCTTCAGGATTCTGAAACGGTTTAAAAAAATTTTTAAATTTAAAAACGTTTCAAATTTAACAACGCAAAAACAGTCACGATTCTAATTCTCTAACACCCTTATGTTTTTACACAAACGACAAGACTCTTACTTAAACTTGCACAAACTATATCTCAGACAAAACTATTACAGTCAATGTTATTAAATGATTAAATATCACAGCACTCATTATCACCTTCTTTTCTATAAAAATTAGACTATTAAAAATTAAGAAATTAAAAAATTAAAAATTAAAAATTGACAATAAATTTAGTTTTAATTTTTCTCTCTGCATCCTACATAAACATATGTTGTTATTCTTACAGTCGGCGCTTCATTGATTTCTTGCTATTAGTTCTCTGTATACCTGTGCGACGTTTTCTATGTCGGCTTTGTTGTTAATTCTCTTATTTGTTGGTACTCTCGCTATATGAAACATTTCGAGAGTTAACCGTTTGTTGTATTGGCGCTCTTCACATAACACTTTGGCCTTCTCTAAGTTCGCTGTATGTTTCTTCTTTGCACAGTGGTTCGCGAGTGCTGTTTTTTGTGATTCACTTTTGCTTCTTGATTTTTGTTCCGTCCGGTGCTGTGACAATCTATCCTTAAGCTTGTTTTTGGTTGTACCTACATAAACCATGTTACATTTTTCTGTGTTATTCCCGTTGCATGTTATCTGATAAACTACGTTGGATTTATCTTCTGCATTTATTTTTGTTTTTGTTCTAGAAAAATATTGACTCATTGTGTTATGTATGTTCATCGCAATGTTGTAATTTTCTTTGTTATATAAATTAGAATTTTTGAATTTATCCGTGAGTCCTGGTACGTATATTACTGATTTAAATTGTTTTGGTTGTTTATCTGTTACCTTTGTTCTATCTTTAAAATATTTTTTTATCAGACCTTTGATTGTTTGTTGTGTGAAATCATTTTTGGCTAAAATTATGTGAATTTTCTTTATATTTTCTTTGTGGAAAATCTCATCACTGGTCAGCAGAATCCTTCTTATTAGGTTATAAGCTGTGTTAATCACCACATTTTTTGGGTGTTTGGATTTATAGTTTATAATTCTCCCGGATGCTAATGGTTTTTGGTACCAATTTATTTTGATGTGGTTGTTGTGTCTAATCGCTATTGCATCTAAATAAGGTAATTGTTCATTTTCTTCCTTCTCTACTGTGAATTTAATGTTTCTGTTGAAGTTATTCAATGTGTCAAGCGTTTTTTGAACATTATTTTTATTGACAATGCAAAAAATGTCGTCTACATATTTAGTGACCAATCTTGGTTTCATTTCTAGTTTTCCCATTGTGTTGTCCAATAGTTCTTCCATGACGATGTCGGCCAGTATCGGTGATAGAGGTGAGCCCATGGGCATTCCTTGTAGTTGGGTATATATTTTTCCTTGATATTCAAAATCTCGATTTTCTTTGACGACGAATCTTAATATTTTTAAGAATTGTTCCTTTGGAATATTTGTAAACTCGGTTACTTGGTTCCACTTTTTTTGGACCAGTTCAATGGCGTAGTCTACTGGTATGCTGGGAAATAGTGATACTACATCAAATGATACCATTAGCTCATCGTCGTAGATGTATATGTCGTTCAACCTTTCTTTGAATTCCATCGAATTGCGTGTGTTATATATTGATTGTATGGTTAAATTTTTTAATATTTTCGCTACAAATTTGCTTAATTTATATGCTGGGGCGTTTATTGATGAACAAATAGGTCTCAATGGTGTGTTTGTTTTGTGGATTTTTGGTAATCCATATATCCTTGGTTTAATTGCCGTTTTACTTGTTAACATCCTTTTTGTTCTCTCATCAATGAGTTTCTTGTTGAACAACGAATCCACTATTGTATTGTTTTTCCTTCCTAGTGTAGTTGTTGGATCTTTATTTAGCCGTCTGTACATCATCATGTCTCCAAGTATTCCTTTCATTTTTTCTTCATATTCTGTCTTTTCAATAGCTACAGTGATGTTACCCTTGTCAGAATTAACAATCAAAATGTTTGGATTTTCTGTCATAAAAGTCTTCATCGGTTCCACCGTGCTGAGAACAAATTTGTCATTGCTATTTTGATTGCTTTTTCTCTTGTATTGGTGGATGGCTGTGGTGAACTTTGATCTTGCTCTCTCCATGTCTTCTTTGTCTGTTAATGTTCGTATGCAATCTTCAGCGTCTGCCATGTACTTCAGTACGGGTATTTTCGAATTTTGAGTCGGGAGTGCAAATTTTGGTCCTAAGGACAGCAACCATGTAATATCATCGGGAATTATGTGCTTCGTCTTGTTCACGAACCATGTCTCTTTCAGGATGATCGGGTCTCTACTTTGTTCTCTCAGTTCTAAATATTTCCTCTTCTGTCTTTCTGTAGTTTTGTTATTGTAATTTATGTACAATTTTCCTTCTGCTGCTTGAAAATGTTGATTGTCGATATGTGTAAGCTTATGTTGAATACGTACAGTTGTTTGTTCTATTTCTTTTGTGGTTCTTTCTACGAGATTGTGTTTTTGTTTTATGAGCAAGTTCAGAATTTTCATGTCAAAGGTGAATTTGATATTTTGAAGGGTTTTTTTTTATGTTCGTTGGAAGTTTGTCATTGATCATAAATATTTTGAAAATATTTTTAGTGGAGTTGTAGATAAATTTGGGAATAATTTTCCCTCTTCGACATCTCAACAAAAATTTTTTGGATGCATGTAGGTTGATAATTTTTCTGTTGAGGTTTCTGTATTTGCAAATGTTGCTATTGGTATCTTTGTCGTAACTGTTTTTAATATGTTTGTATACCATGTTTGTTGTTGTCTCGGCTTGCCTTCCGCTTTTTATATGTTTTTAATGTTGTTGGTTGACCTTCTGTTTCAATTTTGTGTTGATTTTCCTTAATAAATTTGTTATGTTTCTCCAACAATTTTGTTATAACAGTTGTATTTTTCAAGATATAGGCATTTAAATGAAGATTTAACAGGTGGGCCATTTTGAGTGGTAGTCACTGTATATGAGCTCTCAAATCATCGATACCATGATGGGTATTCATTCAGAGCTCCAACTTAGTGAACTTTAAGAACTTTTTAAACAGCCGTCAAAGCTTCCATGTATTTTGACAGTTAACGCAAAGAAGTTCTCAGAGTTCACTCCTTCGAGGGTTCGAATGATTTCCCATAATATCGGCTCTAAAGACGCTTGAACATTTGTTAAGCGTTACACAAACGTTCAGTTTTGAATGAAGTCTTAAATGATGAAAATGAAAGCGTTTGCGATTATACCGGCATTCATGAACGCATATATCGTTCCTTTTCCGTCGTTGTTTACAATCGTTTTTTAAAACGCATGAGTATGTCCAATAAAAAAAATGTAAACGAAATTTAAAAATGGTTGATTCACTTTTTAAAAGACAGTCAAATCCCTGTTATCTTAAGCATATTTGGCCGGATAAATGAAATATATTCTTATTTAATTATGTTCTATTTTGTTCTTTACTGATGCAACGACATTGCGAAATTTATGATTTCTAATTCGTTTAATTCGGAATTTTTGAAAATTGTGAGTGATTGTGCGTGAGTTCAAAATGGTTCTCGTGACCGCGCGTGAACGTGAGCAAGAAATTTTTGAACCGTGCGTGAGCATGCATGCACGAAAATTTTGGTACCGTGAGCGTGCGTGATCGTGAATCAAAAGTCACTCACGCGCGCATCTCTACTCTCTATAATTGAAATTCATCACGAGTTCTCTAAAAAATTCCTTTAAACATTCGACTCTCATCAATTCAAAAACACATTCGTTATATTTTAAGAGTCCCTCGAGTTTCGAATTAACGAGAGTCGACTATAGTTTGAAAGGTTTTTCTTAGTACTAGGTCTCACAAGCACGGGCGGACTGGGGGTCAAAGGGCCCACCGGGTGTTTGTAAACTGGGGCCCCGTTACCGGGCATTTGCCCGGTAGCCCAGTCCGTCCCTGCTCACAAGCCAAAATTTTTTAGATCGTATTGAAAATGTGGCTAGTATGGTACGAATTGTGAAAAAAATAAGCTTTCATTTTTAAAGTAAAAAAAAACTCATGATTTCCAACTGAATTGATCTACTAGTTCATTTAAAATTAAAGTTAAACAACTGAAGATTTTTCACAAATTAATGGTACAGATTCTCTCTGGCAAATCGACATGGCTGCAGGAGAACAATTCTAATTACCTAAAATACCTAAAAGACCAAGTCGCCATATCAAACCATTCATTTGTACAAAATATCATCAGGTCGGCAGATTCCATTTTGGCTTTTGACTTTGAAGAACTCCTTGTCACCATACACTCCAATCGAGTGGCGGGAGGCCATGATGGAGTTACATATTATATGCTCAAGGCACTTTCAAATGATTCTCTTAAACATCTACTAGAGGCGATGAACAAAGCTTTTCTTACAAACCAAATCCAAGATTGCTGGCGTATAATAAACAAATAAATATCTCACACACATCACAAATTTTCGACCCATCTCCCTAATACAGTAGAATCTCACAAATTAGAACTCTCACAAATTCAAATTGTACAGAAATTAGAACTTGTAATTTCAATGCATTCAACGTCCAGAAATTAGAACCTGAGGTATGTACTTATTTCTGGACGTTTTTTTATGTATTTAATTTTTCTCGTTCATTTCTGTCGAACTAGAGGGCGAGCATGAAATAAAAAAAGGGGAATTACCGATTTAACTTAGAATGTATGTACTATTTTGTACATGTGTACATATTTTCATACGCATTACGCATGTAAAGAGCGTAAGTATGGAGTGTACGTATTTTAAAAAAATCAAAAAACAAACAAGCATTACTGATTATTTGGTCAAAATATAACTATGTATTAATCAGGGATCGGCAGTAATAATATTTTCAGCAATATTATCCGGACTAATTACGGATTGGCCAAAAATTTTAATTCTTTTATTCTTGATTGTTGAATAAAAAGAAATCATAAATTGGAAACATCAAATTTGTGAATAATGAAAAATTGATAATTCAAAATTTAAGAAATTCGGATTGAAAATATAAAAATAATTATGAAAAGAAAAGAAAAGGTGTGATTTTGAAAAATAATCAAAATCATATTATTGCGGATTTTTTTAATAATCAATAATCACATTTCCAAGATTACGAGGGTATATGGCGTTTGTGTGGTTGTGTGTAACACCCAGAACCAGTCGAGATAGACTATACCAATCTCCTGGTGACGCTGATCATTTCTATATATATTTGGTATCGTCTATCTATCTAACGTCCAGAAATTAGAACATTTCAGAAATTAGAATCACCCCAGGAACAAAGTGGTTCTAATTTGTGAGATTCTACTGTATCGGTGTTTCTAATGGTTATTAATCTTCATCATCAGCAATGCTTACAATTGTGTGAGCACTAAAGAGTATCCTTCAGGGGATTAATGTTACAAAGATTGAGTTATTAATTCTCTATCCTACAAAAGACTGAAGTTAGGGGATTCAGAAACAGTTGTCAGAGATGGCCTGCCTCGGGCAGCTTTCTCCCCCAAACCTGTCTATATACCATAGTTTTACACGACATTGCTGACGCGAATACTTCGATCTTTCAATTTGCAGATGAATTCATTATTTTGTGCTCTCATCCATCGTTAACTATTGCTTCGTCCATTCTCCAAAATAAAATTAACGAATTTGGCAAAAGTTCGCTGAGCCGAACCTATATTTCAATGTCGAAAAAGAAATCTTCTTTTTCCCATCAGATGTAGTAATGGTGTTTTGGACTTTTCATTTAATGGTCTACCCATCCCACAAGTCAAGTCCATCAAATATCTAGGCATGACCATAAATTCCTCGCTATCCTTCAGTAGCACTATGAGAAAATTTCTAAAGAAGCTAGCTCGAGACTCTTTAAATGTCTAACGCCCATAAAGTCAGGACTCGACCCGTCGGTATCAGTGAACTTGTACATGTCCCTAGTACGATCAAACATTTAATACGCCCGCACAGCTGCTGCTCATCGTCGATCCAAGACGGTAAGTAAAAAAAATTGGTTCGCTCCAACACTCATTTCTGAGGAGATGTCTAGGCCTGCCACCCAGAACACATAGCTTCGAATGGTGGCGAAAATCGGTGGCGTGATGATGACGGCGAGCGGCGGCGTAATGGTGACGGCGAGCGGCGACGTAGCACGGGTGAGAAGTAGTGCGGTGGCGTCTCTGGGGCATCCGGGTGGAGCGGGTGCAGACCGTCACTCTTCTTGGAGGTGGGAATGGATGCGACGGCGAGCGTAAGCTGACAGCGGAGCGTCGACGCGCTGTAGAGTGACGGCGCGGAGGTGACGGAGGAGGCGACGGAGGAGGCTACCGGGTCCGAACTGCGGACAGGCTGCGTATTATGGCCCGTAGGCGCTGACGCGAACGACGTCGTCGAGCAGTGGCTCGATTCCGCTAGTTGCCTCATGGATGAGGGAGTTATGCAGCGCGCCACAGACTTCACACACCCGCCGAGTCGGACAATTGGCTCGACGATGGCCAGTCTTTAAGCCTGATCAGCAGCGTTTGTGGAGCCGGATGCAGCTCCTTCTTCCCTCCACCGACTGGTGTCGAAAACGGTGGCAGTGGGACAGTCGATGGCTTTGCTGGCAGAGCGTGCATCGCTTTTTCGGGTCCTCGTCGCACATGATGGGCTGAAACGATGAGAGGGATAACTTTAAGCACATTAATTAGACGGAAACAAGAAAGAGGAAGGTTGGTTGTAAAAGTACATGGGTGGCTAGTCATAACGTTTCTGTTAAGTCGGTCGGCAGGACGCACAATTTAGTTATAGGTCGGGTCATGATGCCGAACTGTGTTTTGACATCGACTACACGCACAAGATGCAGTGCGATTATCCGACCCTTTTTCCATTCCAAGGAGTGTGTCTCTTCATCCATTATTACCACGAAGTCGCTAAGCTTGAGGTTTGGCTGCGAGGTCTTTCACTTATCTCGCTTGTGCAGACTCAATAGATATACAATTTTCCATCGTTGGGCGAATCGATGGTGTAGAATTTTCACCTCTTCCCAACGAATCGTAAGGTAGCTGATTGCGAGTCCTCTGGCCACGCTGTCAGCCGAGCACCTCTCAGGATGGGACCAGGTGCTAAGGCGAGCAGGTCTTCCGGATCCTCAGATCCGGATGTTGCAAATTCTTCAAATGAGAATTTATTAGCGACAGCTGTCTTCACGAAATGGGTCTTGAAACTCTTCACCGCCGCCTCCCATATGGGCATTTCCAGAAAATGTAAGCTTTTTGTCGCGTCCGTGTAGCTGATTACCAATCGGGACTGCATAAAAGCTTTGAAAAATATAAAAGTCTGCATAAGCTGCACGAAAGTAAAGAGAAGCAAAAGTACTATTTGCCGCGTACTTGAATTCGATGATTAAAATAGTTTATTTAAGTGTCGCGTCCGTTTGGAAATGCCCATATGTGGAGCATGAGGAGGAATAAAATGCCACTCGAAACCTTGCACCGCATAGTGTTGACGAATTTTCGTGGAGGCGTTGCATAGAAAGTCTTTCGAATTCAGCTTCTAGGGCATTCTTTGCACCGACAAAATTGCGACCGTTATCAGAGAATACACATTTAGGAAGGCTGCGCCGTCCGACGAATCTATTGAAGGCGGCCCGAAAAGACGCTGTTGAGAGTTCCAAACACAACTCCAGGTGGATGGCCTTGGTGGCAAATCAACCGAATACACATACGTATCTCTTCACGGAGCGGTTCGTAAGCTGGAGGTCTTGATGTCGAAGGGGCTCGGAAAGTCGACGCCGATATGAGTGAACGGTAGTGAAAGAGTTGAGCGTTCAGCAGGCAGATCTGCCATCAGTTGTGCCCTCATTCGGTGGGCATGAATAGTGCATGCGTGGCAGCGGTTGATGCAGCTTTTAATTTTACGCTTAATTCTCGCCACGTAAAAGTTTTGTCGCACCGTCCGGAACAGAAGTTGATTTCCCGCATGCAACATAGATCGATGAATGAAATCCAAAAAAAAGGCGAAAAAATGTAGAGGGCGCTGGCAAGATGATCGGGTGTTTTTCGTCGGGGGTGAGGTCGGCATGGACCAGCCGTCCATTAACCCGCGGCAGCTCATCGCTGTCGAACACGGAGTAAAGACTAAGCAATTGGCTCTTCTTGTGGACGGGACGTTGATTGCTTAGCTCTTCATATTCTTCAGGATAATATCGTTTCTGCTCCGCAACGATAAGACGAATTTTCACCGCTGTTAGTTCTCGTTGAGAGAGCGCATGGGAGAATTCCGGTGGTTCAGCTGCCTTTCTTGTTCGCTGAATGAATCGCCATGCGAACCCAAGGACTCGCAATGCGCGATCGAAACACGAGAAGCGTTCGAGGAAGTCTTCGTGTTCGATAATGCCACCACAGTTGATTCGCTTGCAGGTCTTGCGGCAGGGATCCTTTAGTACCCAAATCAGCCGGATTGTCCTGCGATCTCACATGGTGCCAGGGGAGATGGCCAGTGTTAGTGAGAATATGCGATACACGGTTGGCCACGTAAGTCTTCCAGGCACTAGGGGGTCGTTTGAGCCAGGCTAGCACAATTGAGGCATCAGTCCATAGGATGGTGTCATGCTCGTGGACTCGCAGCTGCTCGTTGATGGATTTTACCAGTTTGGACAACAACACCACGGCACACAATTCGAGGCGTGGCAGGCTCACCGTCTGTAAAGGCGCCACCTTTGATTTAGCGCTCAGCGGAAGAGTGTTGGCGTTTTCGAGTGTTTCAACTCGAAGATGTATGGCAGCGCAGTATGCTCGCTCCGACGCGTCCCAAAATCCGTGCACTTGAATGCTCGTGGTAGGCTCATACTGAAGCCACCGTTGAATCTGAAACCGTGCGATGAAAAGCAGATATAAGAAAGCATTGCATTTGTCTAGTGCGTCACTAGTAACCCGTTCATCCCACGCAGTGCTTTCCAGCCAAAGCTGCTGCATAAGGACTTTGGCTCGTATCACAATCGGCGTCAGCCATCCGGCTGGATCGAATAACCTGGCAATGTCCGATAGGATTTGCCGCTTGGTAACGGAAGTGGATGTCATCGTATTCAACCGATACGAGGAGCAGTCAGTCACGGCGTTACATCGAATTCCCAGCATCTTTGCGTTGCTATGGGTGTCGAACTTGAGGAACTCTGCGTTTAACAAATGAGTGGACTCAAGCCTTTTCAGCAGCGTTGCAACGGACCTAATTTGGGAGCCAAATTAGCCTCATGCCGTCCATTGGAAGTATGCCACTGCGGTCTTTGTGCTACGGAATTTAAAAGTTAAAAATATGTCGCAAATTCAGAAATCGAAGGTTGAAGAAACTTTGTTAATTGGACTTTCCGTGATTTTGCTAGCCCAGCAACTAAAAACAAATACAAGGGAAATCCTTTACTTTTTTACATAGCAGTTGTTTAAGCTCGTAGCTAAAAATCGTTCTCCGCCTTTTTGGTACAGATGGTCCAGCTTCAAAAAATTGGTCTTCCATGCCATCCATTCTTCAGCTTTTTTTTTGGGCACGCTACGCAACTGCGATTCAGCCTTTTCGCGGTGGAATAAATGTAAAACACTTTATTTCACTGGCTAAACTAGTCTCCACTTTTCTCCAAAAGTGCGAAAAATTGCAACCCTGATGTCATTTTCACAACACTGATTTCACTCGTGCTGGATATGGGTTTGCTAATTGACGGCGGAAGTCCATTTAGCGGGCTTTTAGCGCACTTTTTTTTATATGGAGTTTGACAGTTCATGCCTGCTCGATACAGGCCTTAACTTTAAAAGCGTGCTGCGCTTAAACGGCTTAACCTATTAAGAAAATTTATTTTGATTACTCTTAGTATAAATATTGACTATTCATAACAGTAAAATTTTTTAAGCATTTCCAATCTTCATTTTTGGCATTTTTGGCCACATTCGCGACACTGTGCGGCGTCGGCTCGGTTTTTTATATCGCTTGAAAATTTCATAATTGAAACTTTAATATATGTATTACGATATGTTTTTGGTTAACGTGCACGAATGTTTTCATTTTGTATTAAATTTACATACATTTTTGACTACGGCTACGAATTTGATTTAGTATTTTTGCTTTTCATATCATTTAATGAGTTTGGTAGATATTTTATATGTAATGTACTCGAAATTCGCCCAAAATTAAAAATAAAAGTGGCAATGCATTTCACCAGAACTAAATATTTCGCTGCCATAGCATGCTTCTCTTTTCCTCATGCTATATGCCTATGTTGAAGCAGCGTAGCTCTAACAGATTGCAGGGATTATGAAAAAGAAGAGATAGACCTACACTCCTACATGATACGCGTTACGCACTCGCACTAACAATACAATAAACCTTTTATGTGTTATATACTGAATTAAATCGCGGTTTTAATCGAAATTGTCATATACTTACTGTACGCGTATTTAAACGGAACAATTCTTGTTTCCGGACGTTTCTGGGATCTGATTTAGAATCAGGGAGTCATTTTGCATAGCTAGGGACCAAAAAAATAAGATCCCAGAAACTGCCAGAAACTATAATCGTTCCCGTACGTGTAAACGGGCGCAATAGGAACAAAAGTGGGACCGTTCGATACTATCGTTAATTCCATCGATAGCTTTTGAGCTCTACTCAGGAATGCCATCACTAGTTGGCTGAAACAACAGGCCGCACGGTATTTACAAGTGTTCTTTATGATGTTTTGAATTGCCGGAAGCTTTAGAATATATCCCTTAATGACCAAAGCAAAACAAATTCAATATTTCGGGAACACGTGATTAACCTTAAAAAAGGTAAAAGTTTACGTTTACTGTACCGTTTCCGGGATTTCGCGTATTTGGTACATAGACATAGAATGACTTCTATAAACTACTTAAACCCAATAAACACAAAAACGAGGACGATATCGTAACGATATCGAGACGAATTCGAGAAAACCGAATTTCTCGATATCGCGATTTAGGCTCGCGACGATATCGAGACGAGTTCGAGAAGATAGAATTTCTCAATATCGTAATTTTGGTGTCGCGAAGATATCAAAACGACTTCGCGAAAATCCAATTTCTCGATATCGTTATTTTTTCCTCGCGAGGATATCGAGACGAATTCGAGAAAAATCAAAATCTCGATATTGCGATTTTGGACTCGCGAAGATATCGAGAAGAGTTCGCGAAATCACATTTCTCGATATCGTGATTTTGGCCTCGCGAAGATATCGAGACGAAACATTTTTAGCCCAATAAATACAAAAACGAAGATATTATATCGCCACAAATTCGTTACGAATTTGAGAAAAACGAAATCCTAGAAAGTAGTTTAGTGAACTCGTTTTTAACTCGAAACACATAAGGGAAAAGAAGAAAAATAAGTAGGACCTAATAAACACAAAAACGATAACGAGTTCGAATCGAATTCGAATCGAATTCGTAGAGCGCGAGTCGCATTAAACGAATTCGAATCGAATTCGATTCGAACTCGTTAACGTTTTTGTGTTCATTTGTTTATTGGGTACGAAACTTTAATTCTCGAAGGTAGTTTTGTTAATTTGTTTCCAAATCGGAAGGCATTCGAGGTAAATATAGAATCAAGCCAAACTTATAAACGAAAAAAAGTCGTTCATTCAATTCGGCGAAGACGGCGTAATGGGTAAGCAGACTAGAAACATGACTAGAAATCAAGAGGTTCAAATCCCACAGCCGGTGGATTCAAAAGCGTGGTTACCAGCAATAGAACCGGTTTTTTTTTTTTTTTTTTTTTTTTTTTTTTTTTTTTACCGAAAATAGTATTATAATAAGACTGTTATTTGAATTTTACATTAAATATAATATAAAAATTAATGATTTTTTTGCTAATCGTCCGTTAACGATTCGAGAGCGGTGAAAATCTCGATTCGCTAGCGATTCGAGTTAAGGCTCGTTAACGATTCCAGGACGATGAAAATCTCGATTCGCTAATGATAAGTGACTCTCTCACGATATCGAAATCGTCTCGATATCGTCTCGAATTATCGCCGCGAAACATTTTTAAGAGAAAACGATATTGCCTCGATATCGTTACGATATCGTTGTGTTTATTGGGAAGCTGTCACACTTTTTAAGTGTTGGCTTCTATTTTGATTTTCAATGCAAACGTGCGTGGGAAATTATCATAAAAGTTTCAATTTTTTGAAGTCCGTATTAGGAGCCAATCCGTTGTATGGCAAAATTGTTTGAAATTCGAAGCTTATGAGGAGCCAATCCGTTGTATTTACGTTATTAATAACGGCTGTGATCGCACTTAGTACATGCTTGTTCTGTAAAATATTTTTGAACATAAGTAGCATATTCGATTCGATTTTGTTTTTCTTGAAATAATTCTATTTTCTTTTGCGTTTACATGTGGGGGTTTATCTAGTTTAGAAGTTATAACCATTTGCAGTTTGTATAGGAAATGTATTTATTTTTTTTTACTTTGATTAAATGGCTTCATTTAGAAGTACTCCCATACAACGTACTCCCATACAACGTACTCCCATACATTTAAATGAAATTTTATATAAACATACTAATTATAAATACCAGCAATTGCTCCTGATCGCGAACTATTGAATGTTGAGCATCGAATTTGAAAATTCTCTGAATACCCTTCAACCTGTTGAATAAATAAATAATTTAAATTTATAACGAAATTTCTATTTTTTGTAAAGAAAAAGTGCTTAGATGCCAATTCACTTGATTTTTTACGGTTTTTACTGTTAAAAGAAGCACTTTTTCGTCAGCAAATCTTTACTTTAACCATGAACCGGAGCACACATGTTCCAGTGGTTTTATTAAATCGCTTTCAATAACCAAATATTTCTTGCCCGGTATGGAGCAGATTGTTGCTTGGAGCTTTTCCTGTGTCACAAGGCCATAGTATGCCCTCAGAGTTTCCCTTGATGATAATAATTTATGACCATCGTCAGTTCGCACTTATTCGAGATTATATGACCGCCGTCAAGACAGTTTGTTTATTAGATATTTGAAGACGATGTCGATTCTGCCTCTTCAGTTTCTCTGTGTTCCAGCAGAGGTAAGAATCACGTAGTCGTTTTATTTCAGCACCTTTAGCTGACCGTTGTCAGTGGCAAAACGTTATCCGTTTCTGCGACCTTCGTCAGATCCAATTTCATTGAATGTTTGTCGTCTTTAGCGGTGGGGTAGATGGAAAGGACATCAGATGATCGCCAGGGTAAGCTTGAAATATTCTATTGGCGTTGCCAGTATTTTGGGGTGAATTAGCTTTTATTGACTTCTCATAAGCACGGCCGTGGAAGCAACGTTTTATTTTACAAAAACAAATATTGTATAAATTCAAAATAATTTGATTGAGATTTTATAGTAAATTTATTATATCGCACACTAATCACTAAATCGGCACAACTCTAATTTTCGCATTTCTCAGGCAAACAGCCTATAACTCTCAACGTCTGTAAAATCAATTTTTTTTCTAAATTTATTTTATTCTTAATTAACTGCAGAATCAATAAATATAAATGTTAATTTTCTAAGTGTTCTTTTTCCTGCAGTAAAATGTTGGTGAACATGAAAAAATTGATTTAAAAAATGTTGAATTGTGCCGGTTTAGTGATTAGTGTGCGATATGTATTATTTTTATTTTTATTTTTTTTTTCCTTAAAAATTCAAATTTAGCGTTACACAGCAAATTGGCAAATGAAACCCACCTGTCGATTACTCTGTCTTTCAGTATATCAGTGAAGTTGTCATATTTGGTAAAAATAGCATATCTGCTGCGTAAACAGTCGTAAGAAGGACAATCAAAAACAAGATGACGGAAAGATTCCACATCTCCACAAAAGCAAAGATTTGTGTCGACTGCCCCAAAAGAATTTAAATACGGCTTACTCCACTACCATGGCTTTTTTCTTCTATTTGGGAAGATTTTCCCAAAAATGGAGCAACTCACACTGTCATGCCTCACCACTTCCCCATACCAATCCTCCTGTATTTTGTTTTCTATAGTTCTAAGCGCTTCACAATCCGACAGATCCACCTCAGTGGGCACCCCATCAGTGCAGGCTTCCTTTGCCAACAGATCCGCCCGTTCATTAAAAGGAATACCTATATGGCTAGGAGTCCACACAATGCTTACCCTTCGGAAGGCATATTTCCATATTAGGTTGTGAATTTTAGCAACGCAAAAGTTGTCCGTCTTGTTATTATCTAGTAACTGGCATGCGATAAGGCTATCAGTGACGATTACTAGCTTTTTGATACCTCTTTTGTGCGCAACATTTATTGTAAAAAGAATGGCCATTAGTTATCCAAGACTGGAAGAGATGGTTTTATTGATTTTGAACTTAAATGCGGCTTTTTTTCTATGTGGTACACGGAGCAGCCCGTGGAATCGTTTCCAACCGACGCATCAGTGGCGAAGGCAGCAAAACCATTTTTTAAGTGGAAAAGTAGGTGATTGGTGTAGGTAATCCTTTTTTTCAGGTTCTATGTCCAAATTGGATTTCTTTCCTATAAACGTTTTCGGCTTTATGGTCTCAGTTTTTGTGAGCGAATAAATTGAGTACTAGTGTTTATCTTTTCAAAGGTTTCCTCAAACATCGAATATACTACAGCATAGCTGGAGTTCACCTGCTTGTTGGCTTGTATATATTCGTATAGAGGGTGGCTGTGGAATTTAATTTTAATTAGCTCTCTCGCCGTGAGCTAGATAGAGCGTTCATAAGGGGGGAGCTCATTTGCGAGACCGAAAAATGTTGTTGTAGGAGTTGCCGGTGTTAAGCCCAGGCATCTTCTAATAAAAGAACGTTTTAGTCCACAATTTTTTTTGTTTATGACTTTGACCTTTTTCAAAGCCGCAGTGGTCCTGACGTATTCGATCTTTGACCTGACCAAAGATCTGTAGAGATTCATTGAGACGGCTGGGTGTAAACCCGATTTAATAGTCTTTAGACATTGAAACAGTTTCATATTGAACTCGGAATTTTTGACTACCGTGTCATAGTGATCAAGGACTAATAGGGAAGAATTTACTATTCTCCCTACAAATTTTAGGCTTTTAGCCATGGGGATAGTATGATTATTAAACGCAAAATTGAAATGTTGGTTACGCTGGCATCTATTTAAGTAAAGAAGTCAGGTTTTTGTATATTGAATGAAAGGTTCAACTGAGCACACGCGTTCCAGAAACTTTGTATCTTGTCTTGGACAATTGAGGCGGCACCTTCCGCAGACTTATTGTACGCGAGAATAATGAAGTCGTCAGCGTATTGGTAATTTGAGGTATTATTATCGTTCAGTTCATGTAAGCACCTGGTGTATATATTGAAAAGGCAGGGGGACAGACAGCTCTCCTGCGGTAGCCCGTCGAAAACCTCCACCGACTCATCACCCAGTTTCAGTCTTCTGAGAGCGAGAAAATTGACAATCCAGTCTCCATATTGAGATCGACAAGTATTTCGGCTAACGTTTTAGGGTTTATACAGTTATACGCGTTGCTTATATCTATAGAGAAAAGGAAGATTTTGACTTAATTTTGCTTTAGAACATTAATTTCATGTCAAAATTGGTTGATACACATTGGAGCGGATTTGTTTTTTCTGTATGCAAAACTGTTGCACGGCAGCAGATTAAATGTTTCAAGAAAATCGTTTAGTCTTTGTTTTAACAGAGGGTTTATCAGTTTAGGAAATACTGATATAAAGGATATTGGGCGAAAATTAGTGCAAACAGCAAGATCCTTGTCTTTTTTAGGAATCTGCACAACTTTGATGTCCCTCCAGGACTCGGGGAATGTATTGTTTATGAACGTTGAATTTATTGCCTTAAGGAGTTTGGATAGTTAGTCATCAGAGAGCGCTTTGATCATCACATACGTGACTCGATCAATGCCTCCTGCAACCCTGTTTGATTTTTCAGATAGCGTGTAATAAAGTGCGCATTTCGTAAAAATGAGGTCATGTCTGGGCGTAATGGGTTTATTTAGTTCAAATTGTAGGCAGGAGTTTTGAACTCGCTCCTTTAGATGCCTAAGGTATTCAATGTTGTGTTCCTCCATCCAACTTATAGCAGATTTTTTGAAATCGCCTCTCACAGCCTTGACGAATCTCCATGACTCCTTAGAGCTAGGACTCATATTGAGCTCGTCAATTCTGTTGAGGTAGCAACTTCGTTTGGCTTTTCTAAGTTCCCTTTTCCACAAACCTGCAAGTTGCCTGTATTCTTTACAATTTTGGGGACTTGAAATGCTGTTTGCTACTTTATAGGCCGTGTTCATTCGTGTAAAAAAAATCCTAATTCGTCGTTCCACCACATTTTCGGTTTCAAACCCTTTTTTACTGTTATGGTGCTATTGTCGATTGCATTTTTAATAGTTGTTTGAATTGAATCAAAATTTGGTTCAAATTCAATTTCTTTCAAGGTATTTATAAATCTTTTCATGCACAGAAAGGGGATTGGTTCGGGGTTACAAGCCCCCGCCTCAATTAGGATGGGAAAATGGTGACTACCCCCTAGTCGGCATTCAAGCACATCCCATGTTAAACTTAAGTTGCATTTAGAAAAGGTGAGATCAAGAACAGAGCCCGAAGAGGATTCCAGATCTTTCTTGAAAGTAGGTTTCATATTATTCAAACAGTGTAGATCGGTATTATTTATAAGTTCTGCTAGATGCATACCTTGTCCGTACTTATGGAGTCACCACAATTGGTTGCGAGCATTAAAGTCTCCCAGAATGAATAAATTTTTGGTGTTGCCTAGTGTAGTAAGTACTCTGAATATTTCTTTTTAAATTTCATACATCTTCGTTTTTGGAGGAGAGTAGACATTGCAGATTGTTATATTTGATTTTAGATTTAATGTTTGGGCAATTATGATGTCGAAGGATCAGTTAGAAAATTTAGACTGCATCAGAAGAGCGTATTTTTTCATGAATATGACAATCGCTGACACCTCCATGATCAATCGTTTCTATTTTTTGAACGTATGTATTTCAAATTGCACAAATTGCGATGACTCCCCTCTCCAAAGGGGAAAGTTTCATTTAAAACACATTGTATGTCAATATTATTGTTGTTAATGAAAAAATCTATATTATCAATGTTTTTATACCCGACACACTCTGTAGGTCAGGAATTGCGTTTGTGTATAACCCTAAACCATTCGCGATAGACCATACAAAATATTTAGTGTTGTAAAGTATCCATCCATTTTCCAACTAGATAGCAGTATTTATCTGCATCATCGCCGTTGTATACAGTCCTTGATCGAATGTCCATGACTAGGCATTAGAGCTAGATGACAGTTCTACTAATAAGCTTTTTTGACACTTCTGATTGAGGTATCAGTTTCGTTTGAGAGCTTTTCTAAGTTGGACTTTTCCACAAACCTGCAAGTTCGCTACTGTATTTCAGTTTTTCATTCGTAAGGGAGAAAACTTGCAAATGCTGATTGTGAATAGCGTTTATAGGACCGTGTTCATTCGTGTAACAAATCAATCGCTAATTTGGTCGTCGATTCCGTTCCGGTAACATCGATGTCAAGGATTCACACGCACTGGAAGCCATTGTCGAAAATGTACTGATAAAATCATGGCTAATTGTCGAGTTCGACAGTCATGTTAGCAGTTGTTTGATTGAATCAAAAGACTATAAGATTGCACAATTCAATTTCGTTTGAAGCTATTTGAATAAGGCTTTTCATGCACAGAAAGCTCGATTGGTTGCCACGAGGTTAACGCAAGCAAACCCCATAGCCTCGAATTTGCATCTGCGAAAATCGTGACTGACCCTAGTCGGCATTCAAGCATCGATCCCATGTCTGAACTTAAGTTGCATGTTGATGAAAAGGTGAGATCATACGAACAGACGTCAAGCGAAAGACGGATTCCAGATCTTTCTTGAAACACGGTGACGGTTTCATATACGGTGCCAAGCCAGTGATTGACGCGGTAGGTTATTCTGTAAGTTCTGCTAGGATTGCAGACCTTGTCCGTACTTATGAGTTCACCATACGCACAATTATCGGACTTATGTCGAGCAATTAGAACGTCTCCCAGGAATGCAATCGCAAATTTTGCTGTTGCCTAGCATTGGCCAAGTAGAGTACTCTGAATATTTCTTTTTTAAATTCATGACAATCTTCGTTTTTGGCCAGGCAGATCGATAGTGACATTGCCAGATTGCTTCTGAGTTTGATTTTAGATTTAATGTTCTGAGCAACTTATGATCGTACCTGGCACCAAGTGAGTTAAAAATTTGACTGTCGAAAGCGTACAATTTTGCATGAAAGTGAAACATTCGCTACACTCCATAGTCATGCGTTTCTAATTCGACTGTTCTATTATTTTCTAAATAGAACAAATTGCGATGACTTCCCTCTCCAAGAGGCATAATGAAAGTTTCATTTAAAATGGCAACAATTGTTATGTAACAATATTATCGGTTGCATAATTTGAACTAAAATCGATCATTCATCAATGATCTTAATTATAGCCCGACACACTCTAATGTCGAGGTAATATATGCGATTTCGTCTTTACTAACTAATATATAGAAATGATCAGCGTCACCAGGAGATTCGATTTAGACATGTCCGTCCGTCTGTCTGTCTGTCTTTCCGTCTGTCTGTATACAGTTATCTTATCGAAGGAGTCGAGCTATCTTGCCAAAATGTGGTATACGTGCTCACGGGGACTAGGGTCTGTTACGAAAATCACAAAAACTGCCCTAAAATCAAAGTTTTTCAACATAACAGGTTGGCTGATAAGTCCCCGGTCTAACAAAGAAAAACACATTTTTTTTGGTCAAAATTCGTTTTTATTATTCAACATAGTTCCCTTCAAGAGCGATACAACGATTATAACGACCTTCCAATTTTTTGATACCATTTTGGTAGTACTCCTTCGGTTTTGCCTCAAAATAGGCCTCAGTTTCGGCGATCATCTCTTCATTGCAGCCAAATTTTTTCCCTGCGAGCATCCTTTTGAGGTCTGAGAACAAGAAAAAGTCGCTGGGGGCCAGATCTGGAGAATACGGTGGGTGGAGAAGCAATTCGAAGCCTAATTCATGAATTTTTGCCATCGTTCTCAATGACTTGTGGCACGGTGCGTTGTCTTGGTGGAACAACACTTTTTTCTTCTTCATATGGGGCCGTTTTGCCGCGATTTCGACCTTCAAACGCTCCAATAACGACATATAATAGTCACTGTTGATGGTTTTTCCCTTCTCAAGATAATCGATAAAAATTATTCCATGCCCATCCCAAAAAACAGAGGCCATTACTTTGCTAGCGGACTTTTGAGTCTTTCCACGCTTCGGAGACGGTTCACCGATCGCTGTCCACTCAGCCGACTGTAGATTGGACTCAGGAGTGTAGTGATAGAGCCATGTTTCATCCATTGTCACATATCGACGCAAAAACTCGGGTGTATTGTGAGTTAACAGCTGCAAACACCGCTCAGAATCATCAACACGTTGTTGTTTTTGGTCAAATGTGAGCTCGCGCGGCACCCATTTTGCACAGAGCTTTTTCATATCCAAATATTGATGAATGATATGACCAACACGTTCCTTTGATATCTTTAAGGCCTCTGCTATCTCGATCAACTTCATTTTACGGTCATTCAAAATCATTTTGTGAATTTTTTTGATGTTTTCGTCGGTAACCACCTCTTTCGGGCGTCCACTGCGTTCACCGTCCTCCGTGCTCATTTCACCACGCTTGAATTTTGCATACCAATCAATTATTGTTGATTTTCCTGGGGCAGAGTCCGGAAACTCATTATTAAGCCAAGTTTTTGCTTCCACTGTATTTTTTCCCTTCAGAAAACAGTATTTTATCAAAACACGAAATTCCTTTTTTTCCATTTTTTTCACAATTACAAAAGTTGCTTCACAAAAGACGCTCTATCTCACAAACTAATTGACTTACAGACGTCAAATTTTGACACGAATCATTTGAAGGTTGCCACTATATAAAAATAATATGCATTTAATACTAGCGACGCCATCTATGTGTCAGACCGGGGACTTATCAGCCAACCTGTTATTTTGATGAAATTTGATATTTGAACATGTTTCAAGGCAAGTATGTAATACGATTTCCAAATACTTAAAAAGTGGGCGTGGCAGAAGGGCGTTTTTCGAAAACTGTCCCCTACACCCGAAATTCAAATGGGACTTGAACGAAATTTGGCACTTATGCTTCCTTTGTAGCCACAAACATCCTCCCAAAAAATTTCCTTGGTCGGTCCAGTGTTAAGGGTACCTCCAGTACTAGGGTCTGTCACAAAAATCCCAAAACTGCCTCAAAATCGAACTTTTTCAAAATATTTCAATGAAACTTAGAATTTGAGCGTATATTTAAGCCTCCGATTAGGATTGTAAAAATAAATTGAAAAGTGGGCGTGAAAAAGGGGCGGTTTTCATAAAGAAATTTAACAAAAGTCGGTATATGGGGCCCCTAATGGCCTTAAAAACCTCTTGAATATTATTTCTTAGTGGTTCTGTTTTTTGGGCGTGGTTCAAAAATTGTTTAAACATGTGTGTCTGTGTCGGGTATTTTATTGTCAAGCTCGCCTGACTATAACACCCTTACTTGTTTTGTTTAACGACTGGCAGTTATACTGAAGCAATCTCATGATTGGAGGATTGAGGTGGGTTACTACTGCTGATGCGTAGTAGATCATTGTTGATGTTAATACTATTTGCTTTTTGTTTTAGAAAACTAATTCGTTCCGAATTTTAATATTTTTAGAGTCCTGGAATATACGCTTGACAAAAGAGATGAGGTCACTCATTAGTTCTTCCATCTTGTCCATTTGTTCATAGGTATTGGGGTTTCTCTTCATAATTAGACGAATATATAATTAGAGAATCAGCAAAGAGTATTTTATATATAAAGAGCCGCCAACGTACCCTATCGTTAATTTCATCTTTCACTCATTCCCGATGCTGGCCTCCACATTACGATACACTATGCTTTGAAAACTGAAACGCTTAAAAAGCATGAAATCGAGGAAAGAAAGACATCGCGAAACGTAGCAATTCATGAAAGGATCTGTTAAATCAGTTTGAATTTTTTGTTGAAATTAATGAGAATTATATTTTATTTTTGTTGTTAGAAGAGAAATTTATATTTACTTTCATTAAGTTGTATATTGATACTACATTGAATTCTAAACGCACATGAAGTGCTATTATGTTTAAGTCTAAACGGAAACTTGAACTGCCAATGTTTATAGTCTAAACTCACTTGAATTGTTACTGGAATATATTTAAGTACTCGATAATTGTCTATCACTAACCAAACAAAACCGCTAACAAAAACGCTAACTAGCCAACTGGAAATAAAATTTACTGTCATTCTAGCTATTGAACGAAACCGACGTGCTCTATTGCAAGCAAGCTTGTGAATTTTAGTTAAGAGTTTTCGAGAAACAGTAAAGTGAATTGAGTCCAAATTTTCTATAAAAATTCTAAAAACGCTTAAAGTTTCTTCATGGCGCCCGAGCAGGGACTCTTCATTTAAAAATAAAAAATTATTATCGTGAGAAAATTTACAAAATCTCAGAATTGCAATTTTCATTGTCCCAAAATTCATTGGCTTGTTGTTATTGTTGCTGCAGCTTGCTTGATTCCACGCCGGTTCGTTCTAATTGTATTCTTGTGTACGTTTTTGCAAAGTAAAAACTTTGCTCGCGAAAGTAAAAAGGTTGTTCCTGACCTGGAAGGAGCATCTGGCTGCGACGAAATTGGGTTGCTGCTGGTGGACCAATACCGCCGATGGAGTCTTAGTCTGGAGCACGCAAAAGGGAAGATCGCATTCGCCAGGTAACAGAAATATCAATCCTATGAAAATCACAGTGCATAGCAAAGTATACACGTTGCTATTTAGCAAAAGCGCTCATCATTGAGCAGAGTATACATACATACATAAGTGATATTCACTGATTGATCTTTCTTGGCATGCAAAAAGACGTGCATACACATACACAAAAACAAGAAAATAAAGGTGCGTGAATTATTCTTGTTGAATCTGCAATAATTGGA
The DNA here is from genome assembly GCA_020466095.1 of Chlorops oryzae. Classification (NCBI taxonomy): domain Eukaryota; kingdom Metazoa; phylum Arthropoda; class Insecta; order Diptera; family Chloropidae; genus Chlorops; species Chlorops oryzae. Next base: position 40,180,126 of record CM035807.1, on the reverse strand, counting down.
CAGTCCTGCATATAACCAAAGTCGTTCCGTTATATCAGAGAGTTGTAGCAAAAAGTACAGTTGCCGACATTTATACATACACTAGCTGGAACCAAGGCTCGCTCCGCGAGCCTTCGCGCCAGCTTCGTATGACCTGCGCTCGTTTCCTCTCCCGCTACAGGTTGATATTGGGCAAAAGTAGTAAAAGTGGTAAAGTAGTATGTTTTTAAATACTCCAGGTTTTTATTCATTCTTTGTGTGAAATTCAAACATTATGCTATAAATTTTTACTTAAACTACTATCGACCAATAATTCCTCCTCTCCCACGGAAACGTGGCATTGTTTTATGTACTTAACTGTGAATATAATAGACTTAATATTCACTGAAATGCGCTTACTCCCGATTTAAATAAAAATAAATTTTTTTTTATGATTTGAAAGTTTGTTACATTAAAATTTTAAATAGCTTGGTGAATTCGTATTTTTTGCCCAAGCCTACTTTGCTGCTTTTTCATTTTAAATAACCTAGATACCGACTGCAGCGGTAAAATTATTCCCCTATCTAATTTGGGGAATAGCTGTTATCTAACTATCCATCTATCCACCGCACAAAAAGTAAACAAACGGCTACTTTGACAGCGTGCCATCGGAAGACGATCTTCAAATTTTCCGTTCAAAATTGTAGCTTGAAGAACATTGCCCATTATTTTTGTTGTGACTAATCGTGTACCGTTGCATAGCTTAGGTGCATTTAAATTCCGAAGCAAAATGATAGGTGAACCAGTGTTAATCGTAAGTTATGTGGTGGCATTCCTGGTAAATCCAGCGAATTCAAAAATTCAACAGGATAGTTTACTGCTTCGTCAGGATTGGTAACAGCGTCGATTGATTTGAACAATATCTCATTGCCGGGAAATGACTGTTGTATTTTAAAGTTAATAGCGTCAACATCGATATTTTTTGCAGCTAAAATAGCTCGTTCACGAAGCCACGCATGATTAAGATAATTAGCTTTTAAATCTGGAAATATGCTTTCAATCAAAGCATTTTTCGCATTTACCATGTTGCAGAAATTTCCTGGCAATTTGATGCATCGTGTGTCCCCATGCAATGGTATTGTTCCAATTCCAATGTTTAGCAATTGCTCGGAGAATGATAGTTCCAATGGATCGTTTTGCAGTTGAACACGTATATTTGTGTTAAAACATAATGTACTGACATTTCGCCATATATGTGATTGTTTTGTACACGCGTTGATTTCATCCGCATATGTAGCGCGGGGAATAACGGGCAATGTCTGTCTAAAATCACAGGACAGCAGCAGTACAGCACCACCGAAAAGCCTGCTTTGCTGCCCTTTCATTTTAAATAACCTAGATACCGGCTGCAGTGCAATCTCGGTAAAATTAATCCCCCATCTAATTTAGGGAATAGGTGTTATCTATCTATCCATCTCTCTATTCATCTATCCATCTATCTATCCTTCTATCATCAATCTTTCAACCTATCAATCTGTCAATCAATCAATATTTCAATACATATATCCATCAATCTATCAATCTGACATTCTATCAATCTGTCAATCTATCGATATTTCAATATATTTATCCATAAATCTATCAATCTGTCATTCTATCAATCTATCAATCTGTCAATCTGTCAATTTATCAATTTTTCAATCTATCAACCTGTTGTGATTATTAGGGGAATGTATCAGTCTGGCTCCTCCAGACTAATACCCAGACCTAAGTATCCCTTTTAAATAATACTCCGGACACAGATAATTCATTTAAGTCCTTTTATGAATTTACTTATTATTTTAATTACAATGTTTGGATCCTACTCTAGCTCCTAATTGACTCGAAGGGCTCCCCTAATTCCCTGTCTAACACTTAAGTCTACGCTCCGTTGTCGCGGCCCTTGGGTGAGTACGTGCATCGGAGTTGAGACTTTGAATACTGAATCAAGAGTCCCCTTGTCGATGTTGATTCTTCCCTTTTATAAGGAGAAAGTGCTTAGGCTGCACTTTCTCGCCAAATCTGGAACACTTCCGCAAATGACGAACTGCTGCTGTGCAATCGCCTATTGCCCAATTTCGCTTTTCTCCATAACATCGTGTAATAGCTGGTGCTGACGTAGTCGTTGATCTCATTACCGCTGACCTACTTCTGCGTTCCTGTTCTAGTTCTGCTTTGGTGACGATATTGTGTCATTGTCTTCGATCGTTGCATTTCTTTTGTTTGCTTCTGTCTGTTATTCGCTGTTCTTGCGAAAACGATTGGCTGTTTGATTCACGCTAGGTCGTACAGTGAGTGCACGAATGTTGTAACTCACAACAAACCTATAAATATGTCAATCTATCAATCTATCAATCTTTCAATCTATCAATTTATCGATCTATCAATCTTTGAATCTATCAATCTGTCAATAAGTCAATCTATCAATTTCTCAATCTATCAATCTTTCAATATATTTATCCATCAATCTATCATTCTGTCAATCTGTTAATTTATCAATCTTTCAATCTATCAACCTACCAATCTGTCAATCTTTCAATCTATCAATCTTTTAATATATCAATCAATCAATCTATCAATCTGTCAATCAATCAATCTATCAATCTTTCTATATATCAATTCTTAAAACTCACAAAAATGCTGATATCTCACGACACACGCACCAATGTCGCACGCGCACCAATGTCGCACACGCACCAATGTCGCATATAGCTTAAAACATTCAGGCAGATTTCACCTTTCAAACAAAAAAAAACTGCATGCAAATCGGTTCAGCCAGTGCCGAGAAAGTTCAACACAAACACATTTCGCAACATTATTTTATATATATAGATTCAAAAAAAAAATAAATGGGTTTCATTTAATAAAGTTCCGTTGTCATCTAAAGTCACCTTGCCGTACAGCTTATTTCGTTCGGGAAGCTTCGTTGTCAATTCGCTGCGTGCGCTTTGTTGTTGGTTTTCAGTTAATACACTGCAGGGAGCTGACAATTCCAAGCTTTCTTTTCTCTATTTTCGTTGTTGGAAGCAGTACATATAGCAGCAAGTCAAACTTCTTAAATTTGTTTCTGTTAAGCTATAACTGAACAGTGAATGTTAATTGCAACATATTAACAAATCTATGTTCGCCCATCGAATACAGTTGCTATAAGAATAAAACAATAATCTGCTGCATAATATAGCCGCCAAATAACAGTGGTATTAAAATTGGCGGAATTGTCGTTGTTTTGTGAATTTTATTTTGCAAAATTAGTTGAGCTGCAAGAATTGTAATTACTTGCTATGGCAGGAAAAAATAAAAGACAAACATCTCCCTCAAAAGGAAACGAAGCGTTAGTTCAGCAAAGGGAAAAATTGTATGCGAATATTTTGCGTTTTAAGAAAGCAATTCAGGAAAAATCTATTTCGCTACACCCTACGGAAATTGAATGTCGGCTTGAAATTCTTGACTCGTATATTCAAGAAGCGATGGAATTACAAAATGTGTTGGATGAGTTGAGTTGCAATACTGAAGAAAGATGTGACTTGGAAGACTTATGCGTTTCTGCTAAGGCAGCTTATTTAAATATTCTTCACAGATCCAAGAGGTCAAATGCACATGAAACTTCAATTATAGCTCAATCCATTCCATCGAAACTTCCAAATATGAAGCTGCCTAGATTTAGCGGCAAGTATTCGGTATAAAAGTATAAAAATTTTATAGGTCTTTTTGAGAAATTCGTTGACGATGATGTTAGTTTATCTAATTTGGAAAAGTTCAATCACCTGCTGTCGTGTCTGTCAGATGAAGCGCTCGGTACAGTAAAGGCCTTTCAAATTACTGATGATAATTATAGCAAGGCGTTGGATAGCTTAAGGCGCGTATATGACAAGCCATGCCTTATTTTCTTTGACAATATAGCAAAGCTCTTCCACTTACCGTCAATGTCAACACCGTCTGCTTCTGAGCTTCGCGCACTAGTTGATAGCGTATCGGCAATTTATGGTTCGTTGTTGTCAATAGGAGATGAAAAAGCGATTTCTATTGCTTTCCTAATTCAACTAGTAATGTCTAAAGTTGATCCGGCTACGAAATCAAAGTGGGAAGAACAACTTAATTATGACAAACTCCCTCTTTGGAGCCAATGCGAAGAAGCACTTAATAAGCGGTATCAACATCTCGCTGCAAATGAATCATCAACTTCAAAAGACAAGTCCAATAAGCCTAATGGTAGGCAAGAAAGTAATTCTAAAAAGAATTCCAAAACCTGTAGTAAGAATTCAAACCAAACAGATCCTAAATGCTTATTTTGTAAATCGTCTGAGCATGCAATTTTCTCATGCAATGACTTTAAGACGGCAGTGGTTTCCCATAGGTTTGAATTTGCATAGAAAAATTCGATTTGTTTGAATTGCTCAAAAAAAGGACACACCGTTTCAAAGTGTAAATCAGGTCATTGTTTTATCTGCAATCGACCTATTCATACGCTGTTGCATATTTTCGAAACTTCAACCAATGCAAGTTCGGCTCCCGCATCTTCAACTGAGCTTTCAGTTCAACATCCTGCTGCACATTCTTTGAACGCTTCAATAAATTATGACGATGACGATCAAGTCATATTAGCAACGGCAATCGTCTATGTCAGGAACAAAAATGGTGAATTAATAGCAGCGAGGCCCTTCTTGACTCAGGGTCGCAAGCAAACTTTATGTCTGAAGAGTTAGTGCAACGGCTTCACTTGAAAAAACAGAGCAGTGTTTTGAGATTGGTCGGAATTGGACAGGTGACGTCGGCATCCAAATGTAAGACAACGGCAACAGTTCGATCAAGAATGAATTCGTTTGAGCTCTCAGCAGCATTTTGGATTTTGAAGTAGATTTCATCCTTTCAGCCAATGCGGCTAGTGCTACCGACATGTGTGCCAATTCCTGGTAATATAAGACTAGCAGATCCTGAGTTTAGAAAACCTCAAAAAATCGATCTGTTGATTGGAGCAGAAAATTTCTTTAGTTTATTGTGCGTTGGGCAAATCAAGCCCTCGCTTGATACTCCCACCTTACAAAAAACACTCCTAGGGTGGATTGTATCGGGGAAATATGCAGCGAAGGGTAAAAATAGCAATGAAGTCAGTTGTCACATAGGAGTGATAGAGTGCCATGAGTCTATTGATTCCATTCTAGAGAAATTTTTGGAGTTAGAGGAGATTCCTCCAGGTTGTACAGCGACAAATTACACAACAGAGCAAATTGCTTGTGAACATTTTTTAAAACATACAGTTCGTCTCCCATCTGGTCGTCTTCAGGTTTCTTTGCCTTTTAAAGAAGATCCTTCTTTGCTGGGTGCATCGTTCGAAACAGCAAAGCGACGGTTTCTCTCACTTGAACGGCGGCTACAAAAAACTCCGGAAACATACAATATGTATTTGGAGTTTATGAAAGAATATATCGCATTAGGGCACATGGCACTAATTTATTACGATTCATTACCATCATTACACTATTTCATACCGCACCTATGTGCTGTGAAACCTCAAAGTAGTAGCACAAAGCTACGCGTTGTTTTCGATGCATCCTCAAAAACCACTTCTGGGCGGTCGTTGAATGAAATGCTTATGGTCGGACCCACTGTTCAGCCAGAATTGTTTGATACACTTCCGAGGTTTAGATTAAACAAATTCGCAATCACAGCAGACATCAAAAAGATGTATCGCCAAATTGAAATTAACGCAAACGATCGAAAATTTCATTGTATTTTGTGGAGAGAAAACATTCAAAGGCCCAATCAGGTATATCAGTTAAAGACTGTAACATATGGCACCTCGCCAGCGCCATTTCTCGCTACTTGTTGTTTAAACCTACTTAGTACGCTTAATACAGAGTCACATCCAGTAGGATCTAAAGCAGTGATGTTCACGCCATACATCATTTGATGGCGCTCAATTCACACGTATTGCTTACGCTCTTTGTTCAGTCGGTAGCAAGAGGCCGACGAAACAACATCGCGCGGATCTGTACAGCTTTTTTGTTTCACTGCATAGAAGAATTAATACAAATTTTTTTTTTTGAGCGCTCGCTCTTTTCCCACTCACACAGTCTCACGGCCAATTTTGAACATCACTGATCTAAAGTCATGCCCGATTCTTCTACCGCTTCTCTGTGTTTTGGTTATTGTTGCTTAAGCTGAATCATCACAAGCCGCAGTTTATTTTCGGTAGTTGTTGTTGCTACACTGTGGTGCACAACTGTTTTTTGAATTTAAAAGCCGTTGCAAAATATTTATTAAAAAACTATGAATGAGGAATGAAAAGAGAAGAAAAAGCATATGTTTTAGAAAAAAACAACAACAAACACGGACTGAGTCTTCCCGTTAGCTTAAATTCGTTGTATTTTGAGTGGAGCACAACTGTTAGAACACAAATAAGTTAGTTGAATGTAGTCAGTTGTCTGAAGCGCAACATTGAGTGATTTATTTTTTGTGAAGTAAAGGGTAAAAAGAAGATAATGCCACGTGGAAAGTACCTTTCTGAAATGGAAAAAGGTCAAATTTCGGCTTTTAGAACTGAAGGGCGCTCGTTACGAGAAATAGCAAATAAAGTTAAACGATCCGTTACAGTTGTGCGAAATTTTTTGACGAAAAATGATACTTATAGTAAGAATAAGAGTGGGGGACCAAAATGCAAGCTGAGTTCGCGAGATAAGCGTCGCATTATACAGTCGGCGAGCAATTCCATGAAAAGCGCTAGCAAAATTTCGAAGGAACTGGGTTTGAATGTGTCACGTTGGACCATAGCTCGAGCTCTAAAAAAGTTTGGAACAATCGTGAGACAAGTTCTTAAAACAGCTCCAAGGTTGCTTGAGCGACACAAGGTGGCACGACTTGAATTCGGAAGAAAAAATATGTCAACGGACTGGAAAAAGGTGGGCGTGCTTATTAAGTGTTTAAGTAGCCCTTTACAACGTTTTTAGTTTAATTAAGGTTATATTTTCGGATGAAAAAAAATTCAATTTGGATGGCCCTGACGGATTCAAACATTACTGGAGGGATTTACGAAAAGAACCACGTTTTTATTTCTAAACGAATATTTGGCGGTGGCTCTCTCATGGTTTGGGGTGCGTTCTGCTTTGACGGAACGGTTGAAATAGATTTTCCGAGCACCCGAATGAACTCTGCTGAGTACATTGAGGTATTGCAAATGAATCTGCTACCTTTCCTACGAAGGAAGAGAAGTGCAAAATGGATTTTCCAGCAGGACAATGCGTCAGTTCACAATAGTCGGGAGACACAATCATGGATGGAGGCAAAAAATATTAAGAGTTTTGACTGGCCCGCGTGCTCTCCTGACATGAACCCAATCGAAAATGTTTGGGGATTGCTTGTCCGACATATTTATGCCGAAAACGCACAATACGCTACAGTAGCTGAGCTTAAACTTGCCGTTGTTCGAGCATGGGAGGCACTTGACATTGCAACGCTACAATCTCTTATAAATTCTATGCCAAATCGTATTTTTGAAATAATACAAAAGAATGGTGGACCCACACATTATTAAATCATCAAAAGTCATCCTTTTTCTTTGCTTAATGTGGGTTAATCTGACATAATAAAATGGCAAGCATACTGTTCTTATAGTTGTGCTCCACTCAAAATATAACGAATTTAAGCTAACGGGAAAACGCAGTCTGTGTTTGTTGTTGTTTTTGTTTCTAAAACATATGCTTTTTAATTCTCTTTTCATTCCTCATTCATAGTTTTTTAATAAATATTTTGCAAAGGCTTTTAAATTCAAAAAACATATGTTTTTATAGTTGTGCACCACAGTGTATTATTGTGTCTTGCTGTACCGCCTTTAATTTCAGTAAATTCTTCCCCTTATTTCGGACAGCTCGTTTCAACACTGCTTCTGGAGTTGTGCTTTTGAAACCTCGGCCTAGTATATTTCAGCCCACTTTTGGCACTCAACAAATGAATCATCGCCTCGAATAACGTTGTAAGCGACAAATTTCACATTTTTGGAAATTTATCATGCCAGACAGTACGAACCAAGTAATTCCACTTCTTTATGGTTTTGAATTGTGGAGAAATGTCCAAGGGTTGACCAAATAAAAACACATTTTTGATAGCTGAAAGGGCTAAAGTATTATTGAAAGTGAAAGAAAAAAAATTAGCATAAAAATTGGTCGCTTACAACGTTATTCGAGGCGATGATTCAAATTGAGAAATCACTTTCTCACAAAGAATACACGCTCAGTGCGTTTGTAAACAAAGAAGGGGCGTTCAACAACGTCTGCCCACAAGCCGTGACGTGAACTTTAGCCAACTTAGGAGTTGATGGCACGATAAATAACATAGTGATAAGTCTACTTATTGATAGGACTATCACTGCGTCGGTGGGGAACACGCAGCACAGCAGAAAAGTGGAGAGAGGAACACCCCAAGGTGGTGTCCTCTCCCCCCTTCTCTGGAATCTGGTTGTGAACTCTCTGCTTACTGTACTCGATGACATCAGATGCAATGTAGTAGCGTACGCGGATGACATTGCAATATCCGTCACCGGGAAGCACCTCGACATCATCTCGGACAGGATGTCCCAACATCTAGGAACACGCAGCCGCTGGAGCGAGGAGTGTGGACTAAAAATCAATCCTTATAAAACGGAACTCGTTCTCTTCTCCAGAAGATACAAGATTCCATCTTTCAACCTACCAAAATTAAATGGGGTTGTCTTGAAACTAAGCAGCCAAGTCAAATACTTAGGGCTGATACTCGACTCTAAGCTCCTATGGAGAGAAAACACCAAGGAGAGAGCCAGAAAAGCACTCTGCGTTATACTGCTGTAAAAGAGCAATAGGCAAAAAATGGGGACTTTCCCCCAATTCTATACAATGGCTCTACCAAGCTGTGGTGGAACCGATCCTTCTATATGGCTCAACCTTTTGGTGGCCGATCACCTATAAATCATCGTATATTCAAGCCTTAGACAGGGTTAGGAGACAGTCTGCTTTACTGATAACAAGAGCACTGAGGACTACCCCTTCTAAAGCACTTTTTACAATCCTTTGTTGGCTACCAACATCACTCCTCATCAGACAACAAGCGAAGATCGCGGCTGCGCGATTGAACACCGTCTGTCGATGGACCCGAACAGACACTGGTCACTCACAAATCTTGACAAAAGATTTCAGAATCCCGACTGATGTGGACTATCGCACCCCTTCGCTCTGCTTCGAATGCGGATATACCACCCGCATACCGAGCAGGGAGGAGTGGTGCGATGGTCTACAAATTAGCCGATGAACTTGCTAAGATGGGCACATCGCTTCCAGAGACCTCCTTTTCCAACATAGGAATCCCACTGGCTACAGTGAAATTCCGCATAAAAGAAGAATATCTCGACCTGGCAAACAAGCTTTGGATCGAAGAAGATTTCTGCGGGATCACTAGACAAACCTGGCCAGCTCTGAATAAGAGACGATCCAGGGACCTGGTGAAACTCAGCAACACCTCCATGCATCAGACGGTATCAGTTCTCACCGGCCACTGCCTTTTCGGCAGATATGCCGCAAGGCTGGGAGCCCCATACAATGACTTCTGCCGGAGCTGTCGCTCGGGGGCGGAGGAGGAATCTATTCTCCACTTCCTGTGTCAGTGCCCGGCCCTAGCGTCAAAAAGACTTTCTCTACTGGGACACACCTTTCTGACCAGCCTCACCGAATTATCAGAAATCAAAATTTCAGGCATCGCGCGGTTCATCAGGAAGTCAAATTGGCTTCTATAGGAAGTAGAAAGGGGATAGTCGTGTCTCTATGGTACCACAAAGGGCCTATCTGTGCGCCTACGTGAGCTATAAGCTGCCTACCTACCTACCTTGGCACTCTTACTTGTGCCACATCGGTTAATACTTTCGAAAATACGAAATCTACGAAAACAAGTATTTTCTAGTCTATAGACTTCACACTACAATGAAAAAGTCTATGTTGGGGTGACACACTACAATTGATGATGGATTTCTATTGTGGACTTCTTTAAAACAGCTGATAATTGAAAATTAAAACAACAACAAAAATAATAAAAACGTTTTGGTAGCATTAAGCCAAGATTTTATCTCAAAAGAATCCATGAAAAAATCTTTTGTTTGTTATATAAATTCATACGATGCAATTAATTTCATGCATGTCGCATAAATTACTTGAAATTAGAAATTTAAATATCTGGTTTCCGATTAAATAATCGATATTTCGTTTAATTTTGTGCAGCGTTGCCATATCAATCTAAGAAGTCCCCAATAAATCCTCCGTTTCAATGTAGTCTATGTGGGCTAAGGTAGACTTTTGAGAAATACCTATGTGTGTCACCTAGACTTCACACCATCATGGTGTAAAATACCTATGTCTGTCAGTGCTATTATTTAGGACTAAAAAGAAAAAAAAAATTAGTAGGTTTTGCAGCTGAAGCAAATTTACTTGGGTATAGTGTACTCAGCATTGTTTTTCTCCCAGTGAAAAATGGGATTGCGTTTCATAACACTTTGACATAATGAGATTTCATTCAGTTAAATGGATTTCGTTCTAAAAGCGCATAGAGTGTCAGCATGTTTTGAAAACGTGTCGAAGTTAAAAGCTGGTAGAATTAGGAAGTATGTTTAACGATATCATTTTGTATAACATAGCTCAATGCGCTTTCTTAAATATGTGAAGCTGTTTTACTTTCTGATGATTTCTGGTGTATGCACAATATGCTCGTGACTGTGTATCTTCTTTATTATTCCACAAAATTTTGATATTAAAAAGAATTTTGATAAAACCGGGCTTCAAGAGGTCAAAAATTATTTAGAAACCGGATTGCAATTGATTTTAAAAATATTCGAATCCCCAAAAAAATATATAAAGAGGAAATTCTTCCTCCAATTTGTAAAAACAATTTTTCAATAATATTATATATTTTATGGTCATTTCAGGATATGTTTCAATTTAATTTTCATTTAGACGATATGTACCAACGGGAAACAATTGAACACAACGGAAGAAAAACGTATGTATGAAGCTACCACACAAGTTAAGTATATTTTAAATTGCACAGGTTATATGTCATCTCTCTAACGCTTCGTCAACAAATAACTAAATACACTTAGGTATTGTAGTTTTCGTAAAAATAGCCAAAGATACTTCTACCAGTAAGTTGCCTTTTCCATCAGCTTTTTCGCTCCGTCTCACGAGAATTGTTAATTTTTGCTTTAAAATTGCTACGTTTTTGAAGTAAACGCGGAAAATTATTAGGATTTATTATGTAGTTCGCGGTAAAAATTGCAAAAGTGAGAACTTACGGGAAATAAGTTCCTTTATATGGCATTCACACGAGCATCGAAATCCCGGGATTTCGGCACTTTTGAAGATTTCAGTCGAAATCCAGGACATTTCCCATACAAATACTTGTCAAACGAAATCCGCTCAGGAACTGGATTTCAACGAAATCCTTAGCGAAATCCGGAAAAAACTAAATGCAACAGAATTGCTACGGCACTGCAGCCAATGCCGCCACACGCAAAAAAAAATCCTCTACAAACTAAAAAAAATTCCCTACAAATCTTTACGTTTTTACCTCCCACAAATATCGTTATATATTTTAAAATTATATGCTTCTTGCCGAATGATGCCATCCATCCTATTTTTCGCGAGATAGTCCTTTTTTTCCGCAAAAATTAAAAATTCTTAAGTTCACCGTAGGACATACAAATAACATAACACGCGGCGAAAAAACTCGGCGAAAACTGATACATACACACAAGCGTAGCTGCCATACCGACATTTTTCGGTCACTCTTTGTGAATTCACTTTGGAATGGGCGATAGTTGAAAAAATATATAATTTGATATTTTCGATATTTGAAAAAAATATCCATAGTTAGTAATTATTTTAGGAGGAAACATCGATACTATCGATGTTTTTGGTTAATTTTATTTTTCTTTCAATACTTTAAAATCTGAAAACTACCCAGTAACAAATTAAAGAGAATGCTTTTTCATCCATTCGGAGTTTTAACGAGCAATCCGAAGTCGAGCAATGGAGAGTAATGACTTTTTCACCAATTCGGAGCAATCCTGAATGAAGCAATGAGGGAGTAATGATTTTTTCATCCATTCGGAGCAATCCTGAATAAAGCAATTAAGGAGTAATGACTTCTTCATCCATTCGGAGCATAAGCGAGCAATCCGAAATCAAAATAATATTAAATTAAATTTGATTTCAAACTTATAAATGAAAAAATCCCATACTTTCGATTGAGCAAACACGGTGTCGAGGGTGAACACTTGACTAGAAATCGAGAATTCCCAGGTTCAACCCCACAACAGAAGAATCAAAAGCGGGAAAAAATTATTTAAACAAAAAGGTATTATTTAGGTAATCTTATAAAAATACTCAAAAACCGAAAAAGTATAAAAATTACTCTATTTGTGCTCTTTCAGGAGCTACAAAATATTACTCCTTTTTTGCTCATTCAGGAGATTCAAAGGATTACTCACTATTTGCTTTTACTCTCCTTGTCCTCCATTCGGAGGTCAAAAAGGTTAGTCTTTTTGATCTCCATTGGGAGCTCAAAAGGATTGCTCGCCCGTAAGGACATGCAATGCTAAAACGGAGTACAAAATACATGAAGCTCAGAGATTTGAGGAGTAAATCCATTGCTCCAAAAGGATAAATCCAGGATTAATCTTTGAGTAATCCTATTTTTTACTGAGTAACTCCATGGCAACTACTAATAACGACGACAACGTTAAACGAATACAGAAAATTTGTCGATTGAATAAAATTTGGCAATTATTTTTCTAAATAATTTTCCCCTCCTCAAAATCCTACGAAATCATTACATTTCTCAGGAAAACCCTTTTTTTCATGAAAAAAATATAGCATCATTAATTCTTGCCTATCAATATATTTGAGTGGCCATGAATATGGCAGGTTTCTATTTTTGTGAATCTGTCAGGTTAGTCTAGAATCCCGACTCGTACTAAAGTCATTTGAAATTTCGTTAATATTTTTTTTCAAAAATACAAAGCTTCTCTCTACTACTTCTTTCATATGTATAGCATACGAAAAAATAAAAATAATAATTGTATTTCGGGTACTTCATGAATTAGTAAATTACAACGTTTTTTAACAGAACATTTTTAATATTTTAAATAGATATTGTAGCAGGTATTTCTATTGCAGCATTGACCCTTTCTTTGGATGTATTTTCAAAAGTTATTTTTTGTTGTTGTTGTTCAAGTAAACAAAAATGATTTCATAAAAAAATTTTTTAGGCCTGATCTTGTAGCGGCAAATAAAAAAATTTTCAATATATTCAAAAATGCCTATACAAAACTATGTAATGGTAAAATAGCTGTCTATCCATTGGAATGGAAAGAGCCTTGTGAATATTTCCCGGTACCGTCTTGCTCATCAGTGTCAAGAGTTAGCACGATTTGGTTGCCTTGCACTAAGCTCGCCGGGCATGAGGGGGGTTTCCTTAACCCTAATTGGCTTGTGCCTACGGAATTTTAACGTATTTTTATTTAGTTCTGAAGCAAACAAAAAACTAATTAGATTAATGGTGCAAAATATTTGGACAAAAATTGGTAGACGGCTGAGTGTAAATTTCAGTATTTCCCAAATGCCATGATTTTGGATTCCGAAATCAATTTTCCAGAACCCATTGGAATGACTCTGACTGTTGAAAATAGTTCCGATTAAAATGATTTAGGCCCGATATTACAGTGCATACTTAAGTTAGAAGCTTGAAGACTTAAGAACAACTTGGTGTCAAGCGGTTTAAAAGTCAATTTTTGCCAAAAAGTCACGTAAACTTGTTTTCGAAGGCAAATAAAAAAGCCTATAGATTTAATGGTGGCAAAATAATCGGAAAAAATCAGTGTATACTTAAGTTAAGGAAGCTTGAAGCTTAAGAACACCTTGATTTTCGAGCGGTTCAAACGTCAATTTTTATCCAAAACTCTTAAAAATTGTTCTTGGCAGGCAGCATTTTGAAAAAACTTAATATATTTAGTTCGTATTTTCAGATCGTAAAGTTAAGGAAATTCCTTCATTAAATTAATTTGAAATCTTGTTAAGGAGCATTTAAAATTCATTTTTAAAAATGCTTTACAGATTTTTTGGCAGGCAAGTGCTAAGAAAATACTTAAGTATGCTCTGTAATATCGGCTTTAAAATCGTAATTAATTAGTGAAATTCCTTCATTAAATTAATTTGAAAACTTATTTAAGGAGCACTTAAAATTTGTGCTGTTAAAATGCTTTACAGACTTAAGCTTTACTTAAGTGCTAAGGAGACCTTAAGTATGCACTGTAATATCGGGTTTTAGTCTTATATTTATTTTTTCTTTAAATATCATATATTTACAAAAGAAAGCATCGGAACTCAAATAATTATGAACGAAAGAATATACTTAATTTATTTCTAAGGCAACTTGTATTTCCTTTTTTCTCGTTTTCTTTTTCTGTTTTCTTTTTGTTTTGGTTTTTTTTTTAGTTGCTTTTTTATGCGTATAATCCATGGATTTCAATATATAATTTATTTCATCGAATCCGACAACAAAAGCAAAATTATTCTAGAGCATTCCAGAGCTAAAGAACAATAAAGGAAAAAAATTGAATTTCTTATTATTCATAAATTTACTTGCTGTTTTTTTTTTTTTTTAACAAACTTAGACTAATTTCTTAATTCCATACAGCTTAATTCATGTTTCTTATGATTTCTTAGTCTTTCGATTATTACGTTTCTCTTTTCATTTGACACACACTGAACATACTTTGTTTCACTTAGAGTATGTTCCTTTTCTCTTTGTGACCTATAATTCTTTTCGTCTTCTACCACACGAGCTTGCGATCTTCCGAGAATAAGAGGAACTTACTTTGGAGTTCTCCTTCAATTTCTGGGCTTACCGGATTGATGAGTTAAGCCAAACATCCAAAAAAATATTTCGGTCCAAACGAGGTTCCCGAGCGGCTTTCTATAACTCCAGTTACAATGAAGTTAACGATTATTCCCGATTATCCCCTTTCCAGGAATTTAGTTGGATTTCCCTTTATCCTCTTCTCAAACTTCGGACGGGAAAACAAAAAGGTTGAACGAGGCTGGACAAAAATGCGTAGCAAAAAAAACTTTTCGTCCGCTCTCGACGGTGGCTGATTTCTAACTTCATTATCTTTAAAAAAAAAAACGCTCATTCCCTCCTAATTTCTTATTCACTTCTTTGCTTGCTAGCTCTGCGAAATCCGTCGAGTCAGTGATGCCATACAGGGGTATTTTTTCTGTTTTGAGGAATTTCACTTATGATCGAACACTTTCCCTTTGAGGGAAAACGCCATCAAAATAATGACAACACTGCTTTGAGTAAAACTATCGAGGGAAAGAGAAATAAGAATCTTTGGTGAGTAACATGCATTGTGGCCTTTAACATTAGGGCAACTATTGCCGGTAATTTTTTGGTTTATGGGCGAGACGAAGCGCGGGGATGTAGAGAAACTACCCCTCCGCGCTTCGTCTCGCCCATAAACCAAAAAATTGCCTTCAATAGTTGCCCTAATGTAAAAGGCCACTTTAGGAATACTTCCGATCGAATTGCCCACTCTCATCCTCTCAACTCAATGCATGCGCTAGGAAGAATAAGGACCGTAATTCTCAAAATTTGAGAGAGCAGTAACTGCTTAGGTTGGTAAGGTGAAGAACAGAGACATCACGAACTGAATTATACGGGGGTCACAATAAGAATCGGCAAAGTCGAAAACTACGAGGGACATGAAACGGCAATCAATCAAGAGAATTGCGATCCTCTTACAACTATTTCAATTTTCAGATTTGTAGACAATCGGCGCTTGACGATAGCTTCTACGGAACTTTTTCACATAAACACAGGTTGGCAAATTTTTTGTTCAAAAAATCTTTAAAAATTTTTAAAAAATTTTCCATACAATTAGCAACACTGAAAAACATGAATAGCTCTCAAACCAAATCCTCCCAACTGCGAAATTTTTCCGTGAACGCTTTGATTTCGATATGGATTTCACGAAATCCAAGTACCACAATCACGGGATTTCGGTGCTCGTCTGAATGCCATACTTATTTTCTTCCAAATCATTTTATAAGAAAGAAGTGGATAAGTTATTTTTACCAAAACGAAATTTCAATCCGCAGACTTTGGCTATAATTATTGAGTCGAGTTAAGCTTTGTGATTTTGTGAAAAGCTCAAAAAGGAGCCAGCAGTAAGGGTTCGTGAACAATTCTTTGTCGCCCATTCATTTTGTGGATTCAAGGCTCTGTAAATAAATATATGAATCGCCACCAGACTTACATATGGGTATTCGATTTCATTTGTAAACAACTTACAGACAGTCTAGACAGAGACATGTGATCTCTGCAGCTGTTTAGAGCTGTGTTGTGAGGCAATTGCAAGCAATGAGAAGAACAAGAAAGAAATCAGATCATAAACACCAAATTTATGTCACACGCGCATCGATTGAGCAATATCAATAAATCGAAGTAAGAAAAGCAGAGCTTAAGTAATCAAAGCGAAAATGCAAGCTGGCGTTTTGACACATATTGCATTGGCACGCTGGCCACAGCGCAGCACAGGTGACCAAATACCCAAATATGCTGAGTTGGATATGTGTCACAGCGCGGCAAAGGTGACCCAATAAATATCCAAATATGCTGAGTTGGATATGTGTCACCAGAAACACAGCAGAAAATTAGTGACCTACGACACTGTTATGGTAGCAGCGATCAGTGAGGGCAGAGGCAGCGTTTCTACTATAAAAGATGTTGATCAACCAATGTTAAGGGAGTCTACGGTAGTCTACAGTCTGGAATCGTCGCTTCAGTCAGTCATCGTTAAACTAAATTAAGTTAAATTAATGTATAATTAAATAAGGAGTCAATAAAGACTTTAAAAGGCATTCAACGCGTTTTCTTGGAAAGGACCAGGATCAGAAGGGAAAATCTTAACCGCTGTCAGTTGCTCTAACTAATGCTACCGTTCCACTTATTCATTATTGAAAGCTAATGAGAAGTAGTTCCGCTATCAATTAAGTGATTTGTCACTACCCAAACAGCTGGTTTCACTTGTAAAAATCGAGATTTGTCAGTTTGCAAAGTAATCAAAAGGCGGAGAGAAGAACCTATAAAGTTCATTCGAGTGCGTGCTGAATAGAAGTGTGGTGTGCTACGTAATAGATTTTGGTCGAAGTTGCTGCTGTAGTTCTATATGGTGTGCTGTTTGCTTGAATGCTGACAGTTTTCAATTCAAGATACATATATTATATATCGGCAAAAACTTAAAAACTGTTTGACGGAATCCATTTATTTTGAAAATCAGAAACTCTTAATGGAGCAGGATGTTTATTGTGCTGGCAAACAATGCGATTTGAAGTTGATTTTGTTTTAGTTATGGCCTGACAATCTTTTCCATCAACCATAGTCAACAAAAGGGCATATCTTGGGTTTATGTGGCCGTTCGAGTTCACGCACGTACGTGTACGTGTACGCAATTTGGTAAATACGCGTAAAATGATCCCCTGATCCCAAATACGAGTATGAGGTCAGAATTTGTCGGACGCACTTATTTTTTGAATAATTTCGGTGTGTTTAATATTAATTTTTGCCTTTATTTTTTTATATTAAAATAAATTAGTACAATTTAATTTGGTTTTTTGCTATAATTATTATGTAGCAATACTGCCCATAAATATATTCAACAACTAAGATTTTACCATCTAGAAACCGCATAAGTGTCTAATTTTCTTAAAGGAAATCAAACAAAAAAGTGCAAATTACGAACTAATTTTGCAGAAATCCTATGGTTCGCCGACAAAAACGGATTTAAAATTTGAAAGCAGCGTAAAATTCTCTATATATGGGAAAAAGCCAGACGAAAAAAATTCGAACGGCCACATAAACCCTAGAAGCGTCTTATACTTGCATACCTTGGGGATCATCTTTTAAACGCGAAAATCTCCGGTAACTGAACCAATTCCACAAAATCAATATCATTACTGTATTCAGCGTGTTTTAAGTAGTTATTTAAATATGAAAGCATTCTGTCGGTTTTTTGAACTAGCACAGTGTATAAGTTCTTTTGAAATATCTTGATAAACAGCTTAAGATTTTACGTAATCTAATAAGAACTGTCCCAGAAATAACTGTCCTTTCGTTTTTTTTATTGTAAAAAACCCAATGATGTTTTTTTTTTTAATTCTTTTAATTTATTATTAATTGAACATTATGGTTGGTTGAAGTGGCTGCCACTTAGGCCGTTCATCGGCCCATTGTGATACCAAGGAGTTTTTCTTGTGTTTGTGTGAGTGCGACTTTTGAAAAACCAGTGCTAGGCCTGGAACATTACACTCCGTTTCGCCTGTGCCGGGAATCGAACCTCGGACCCTGGGATCAAGAGCATAGCACGCATCCCCTACGCTATCCCAGAGCCACAAGTTAACGTTATAAAATAAATAAAAATTTTTAAACTTAACAAAAATTATACACTTTCTGATTAAGGTCCTCCATTTAGTTATTTTTACCGACCTTTCGTTCACCTTAGTGTATGCCCGACGCTTTTTATGTCAAAATATATCGATGTTTTTCGCAGTTTGTTTGGCATTCTTAAAATGCCAATCAGGCGACATTAAAATCCCGGAATTTCGGCACTTTTAAGGATTTCAGTCAATATCCAATCGAAATCCAGAATTTCCCATACAAATAAATGTCAAATGAAATCCTCTCAGAAATTAGATTTCAACGAAATCCTAAGGGATATCCGGATCAAACTGAATGCAACTCCGCGTTTTTCGATAACTATCGATAAAATGCTGCAACACTACTGTCAAATTTTGAAATAACCAAAGTAAACAAACAGGCAATGCTGCCACACGCAAACAAAAAATTCCCCAGAAACTAAAATAAATCCCTACAATTCTTTACGTTTTTCCCTACCACAAATAACGTTATATTTTTTAAAAATCCCTGCAGCAAATGACAGTAGTGAATCTATACTCTTTTTCTACGTCCGCGTCAACAGTACTACTGACCAATTATGCCCTTCGCAATGCAAACTGCTATAGACAATTAACATTGCTTGTCATTGCAAAACCACCAATAGTGGAGACAAACAATAGACATGCTATTGACGAGGGAACCATTATGAAGGCATTTATTTTAGTACGTCTAAAGCAACAGCCATTCGTGTGCCTACGGTGGCTCAATGCGTTGATTGCTTGCCTTGAGCTATGAAGATCGCGGGTTCAAGTGTCGCGCGAGCACTGGATTTTTTTTGTGTATTTTTTTATTTTATTTATTTACTTTTTTTAAAGTAAATAATAGTTTAAAAACCAAAAAGCTTTCAGGAAAAATATTTATGGCAACATATCAAAAAAATTTTCAATCCAAGATGTAATTTTTTTAAAAGTTTGTAAGGGACCTTTCCATGCCGGGGTATTAACTCAGCTGAGTCACCAATGACAGTTCCTTACAATTATTTATTTTGAAAGGAAACCCACAAAAGATTTTCAGTTTATAACAATTTCAATTTTATTCTTAATTAATAAAACTATATTTACAGGCAAACTGGTCGACTTCTTTAGGGTCTTTTTCAATCGGGAAAGTATGAAATATTCTTAACTAATTTATTAATGTCTAACTAACTAACTACTACTAAATTATTTTACACGGGGCCTAGCTACTTATCTGCGCGTAAAGAGCCTCTTCGCAATTAATTCGGTGCGTCAGCGAAACTGAACAGTGGGTTGACAGAGCGGAGCTCTATCCGTGAAATTCTTGAAATCGACTCAAGGAGGCTCGTGCAGAGGGTATTAAATGCGGTTATGCAACTGATCTCGTGTAAAAGCGGCAAAGCGACCGTGCGTCGGTATATAAATCTTGGCTTGTACAACTGGTCTCGTGTAAATGCAGCTAATCGACCTTGCGTCGGTAGATTAACCTTAGTTGCGCAACTGGTCTCGTGTAAACGCGGCGAATCGACCGTGCGTCGGTATAGTAATCTTAGCTTTAGAATTTAACTATGGTGATTAAATCCCTGTGGCGAACGGAGGTTGACCCCAATGGGCTCTCTGGGCACACGTGAGCTTCAACTGCACGTGGTAACTACTAGAATAACCTGAATCGCACGTAAGTCTCAACTGTGCGTGGAAACGGGTATAAGGTCCTGGACTTGATAGATATTTCCTCTGGGCGAACGTGAGTGTCAACTGCACGTGGTAACTACTAGAATAACCTGAATCGCACGCAAGTTTCAACTGTGCGTGGAAACGGGTATGACGTCCTGCATTGAATAGATATTTCCTCTGGGCACACGTGAGCTTCAACTGCACGTGGTAACTACTAGAATAACCTGAATCGCACGCAAGTTTCAACTGTGCGTGGAAACGGGTATGAATTCCTGAACTGAATAGATATTTCCTCTGGGCACACGTGAGCTTCAACTACACGTGGTAACTACTAGAATAACCTGAATCGCACGCAAGTTTCAGCTGTGCGTGGAAACGGGTATGAGGTCCTGAATTGAATAGATATTTCCTCTGGGCACACGTGAGCTTCAACTGCATGTGGTAACTACTAGAATAACCTGAGTCGCACGCAAGTTTCAACTGTGCGTAGAAACGGATATAAGGTCCTGAATTTAATACAAAGAAAAACCTCGTTCCGCCACGAAAGTACGTGAAATAATTCCTGCAAATTTCTTTAAGTTATCTCACCACTCTGACTTGTTGCTGACGTCGTCTCTCCGTCCCTCTTCCTGTTTCGCTTGGCTGGATTTCTTATTGTTTGTTTTTTGTCTTCATGATCCGTGATGATTTCCTAGGGTTCCTCGTCGTGTTGCTCGCTACTCGTTTCCGTCTTGGTTCAGAAGGTTGGGATCGGTCCGATCGTTTCGGCTGCTCAGGAACAAGTATTACAGTATGGGAAAGCCTGTCAAAATGCTATATGGCTCCAAATGGTGTGGTGAAGTTGAGTAAAAATCAGCTGACTGTCAAAAATAAGTCGAAGAATTTGCGATTTTTAAACATGCCGTAACTTTATATTTTGACCCTTTTTAAGTAAAATTGAAGTTGCAAACAACAAAGTAGAGATGCTCCTTCATTTTAGAGTACATTTGAGTATCTGCGACCCCCACAATTCAGTATTCAATATTGCATTTAAATTGAACGACTTCGTCAGCGATGCACAAATACTCTAAGCGCAAAGCTTTTATCGATACTGAACCGAGTACTCAAAAGAGTTCTTAAAACATAACAAAACCAATTAAAAAGCAAGATAATTCGACATAAAAGGAATTTATATATTTTTAAAATTCATGTTTCAAAATGAAAAAGTAAGGGTGTTATAGTAAAGAGAACCTGGCCATAGAATACCTCACTCAGATAAACAGCTATTAAAATTTTAATCGGAGGCTAAATAAAAGCTCAAATTCCTTATTTCATGCAAATATCTCGAAAGATTATGACTTAACAGCAGTTCAGACGATCTTTGAGGCTGACCTTAGTGCTGGAGGTTACCTTAAAATTCGTCCACTTAAGTAAATTTTTGTAGAGGATGTCAACGTTAAAAAAGAAGTATTTATGTCGTCTTTGTTTCAAGCGCCATCTGAAATTTGGGTGTAAAATTCAATTTTCGAATTACGCCTTTTGGCTCGGCCACTTTTCTATATTTGGAATCTACATTTTATGTCCTTACCTAAATCCAAATAAATAATTCCACTATGTATGTCAAAAGATTTTGGTTTTAGGGCAGCATTTATGAACTTTATAAGAACCCTACAACGAAGGGATACCTTTGAAAATCAGACAGACAGAAAGGCTCATTTCTAAAATCTAAACGTTCAAATTGTAGTCGGTTACTATTTTCACCATCGATTTGCACTATTGACTCGTTCCATTTGGCACCATCTGTTCTCCATGGATGCCATACTCACGTCTAAATGAAACCAGATCAAAAACTCGGAAATCAGTTTTTTGTAGTACGTAAATTTTTCTAATACTAAAAAGAAAAAATACATGTTAAAAGAAATTTTACAGTTTAAAATGGTATAATCATTCATAAAAAAACTTTATAATATCTGATTTTCTCTGTTTATAAATGAAAAAAAATCCCTTAAAAAAACTAACTGCTTGTACGTGCCCAATTTCTAGAGACGACAACAATGCCCAAAGAGGCATCGTGGTGGATTGCCTGGTATGCCGTGTGGTTGTTGTTGCCTTTGGTGAATTGCCTATTAGTTTTGTTGAATTGCCTATTAGCTCGTTTCTCATACTGTAATACTTGCTCAGGAACAAGTGAAGTCGATCGTGACTTCGAACTCTTAGCAGAGCGCTTCGCTTCACTTTTCGTTGTGCTGCCACTCTTGGTCTTCTGCATAGTGAGTTCAGCTGTTCGACGTTAGTCACTCTTTACACGCAGTTACAAACATATTTCTCAAATTATGGGTTATGAAATACTTAAACCTAGGACTTTTAAATGGTGGCAATCATTCTTAATACTATTCTAATTCGTACTCCTACTCATAACTGTTCCTTGTTTCGATGCTATCATATACAAAAGTCAGTCTTACGTTTTTCTTAAATCTACCAAATTATAAATTAAACCTACCATTCGATAACTTTTACCTACTTCTTATCGTCAGTGTTGTTCCTACTATAGAAAATGTTAGGGGGAAATCTGGTCGCGCCGTGACGTAATTTTAGCGTGTTCCTTCGTACTAATATTTATTATAAGAGTGAATTAAAAAAATATAAAGAGAAATTTTTAATAATAAAAAAAAAAGTAACAACTAAACTAGCCCACTCTGTGGCATGAATATATATAAAAAAAAGAAAACAATATCTACAGATATGATGGTCGGTGGATTTTGTGAGTCCTCACAAGTTTTATGCATATAATTTGCTTTTTCATCCCTGAGCGTAGGAAATAATTTATTTTAAATTATTCTTAAATTAGTTTTCATAACAGAAATACGTTGACCTTAAGCCGGAAGAATAGATTAAATTATTTTTATACATCACATATTACCCGCTTTTTCACAATTTCATCCGCCTTCGCTGTGGTTTGAACTGGGAACCTTCAGACTGCTTGGCGAGAACGCATGCTCTATGCTATTGAGCCCTCTGAGATGTGTTCAGCAAGTATGTTAAATGAATAAAATCTAGCTGTAGAAACCTCGTTGATTGTTTCTATCGCATTCACTGCAGCAAAAACTCACAAAAATTAAATATATAGACTTCTTGTTGACATGGTCGACAGAGATGAACTATACGTATTGACTCAATGTAGACATTGGGTCATGTGCCGACAGGCTTCCTGCAGGGATAATATGCCTCTTGCCATGTATGAGTGGCAATGAATATGGTAGTTTAATATTTTTGAGAATCTTTTAGGGTAGTATGGAACTCTGACTCGTACTAAAGTCATTTGAAATTTTGTTTAAAAAAAATTTTTTTTTTTCAAAAATCCATTTTTATACCCGGCGTAAGCGGGGTATATTAGTTTTGTGCGAATCTTGTAACAGGGAGAATTAAGCTCCGGAGCTATAGACAAATATATATAGAAATGATCAGGATCAAAAACTGAATCGATTAAGACATGTCCGTTTGTCTGTCTGTCCGTCCGCCCGTGGTCGGATCTCCTCCGAAACGGCTAGAACAATCAAGTCGAAATTTGACACACATGTATATCGGGGTCCAAGTATGACATTAAGTAAAATTGGAGACATCCGCCCACTGCCACGCCCACAAATGGAGATTTTTCGTATCTTCCGAAGTAAAAGGCGTAGAAGCTTCAAATTCGCAACATAGGTTGACCAAGGCAAATTAAAGGTGTAGGATCAAAAATGTATGTAGCCCGCCCACTGCCACGCCCACAAATAGAGATTTTTCGGAACTTCCGAAGTAAAAGGCGTAGAAGCCTTTGGAGCGGTAAACAAAATAATATTCAATTTATTCAAAAAAGCCTATACAAATATTATTTCAATTTTCAAATTTGTAGACTATCGACCCTTAACGATAGCTTCTACCGAACTTTTTCAAATAAACACAGGTTGGCATAGTTTTTATTTCGTCTTTTCAATTTGATGACAACCAAATTTATACAAAATTTTTTAAATATTTTGGAATACATCACAAATTCCGATACAAATTGCCGATTTTAAGAAATATGTCCTTTTTTCCCTACAAGTCATTTTTTGTTTAAAAAATCCCTAAAAATTGTTCAGAAAATTTCCCTACAATTGGCAAAACTACAAACAGATGAATGGCTGTCAAACCAAATCCTTTTAATTGCTATATTGTCCTGTGAACGCTTGGATTTCAATGTGGATTTCACGAAATCCAAGTGCGGAAATCCCGGGATTTCGATGCTGGTCTGAATAGCATATAAGGTTCCTTTTCATTAAAGCCCAATACTTTTCGATTGGACGAAGTTCGGGGCAATTCGGAGGATCGGTGACATTATTGGCTTGGTACCAATCCATCGTTCTCTGGGCGTAAAGAGATGTTCCTAGTTCAGACCAAATAGTACTGAGCCTTGGTGCTGACGTAGAAAAGGCAACAAACGCCGGTCCAAATTCTCTCTGATGTAAATTTAGGTGTTGATTGTGCGATCCGTCACAAAAACTTACTTCGAAGGCCACATTTGCAAATGGCGTCGCAGCTTCTTTAATGTTTTTCATATAAGTATTTTCGCGCGACGTCATCACTCATCGGGAGTTGTGTCAAGAAGAAAGAGAGCGATCTATTTTTTTTTGGCTCTGTAATAACACGACAGCTGAAACCATGCTTATAATGACCCAGCGGGAAATTGTGTAAGGCCTTAAAACGTGCATTATTTTACGGAATTAATTCGAAAAGAAACTGAATGCAATATATGATGAACAGAAAAGTAATGTGTCATCACCTAAGCATTTTTTTGTGCATTGAAAAGTAAAGCAAAATAGAAGGATTATGTAAAAATTATTGATTATAAATTACGTTTAAAGGTAATGCAAAACAGAAGGCCTTACGTTTCGTATGACATCGCCGTGTTAAAAATAATGTGTTATTCGATCAATGCACCTTATAATCAAATATTCTTTTTTGCTTTACTATGCCTTACGTTTTCCCGCTGGGTAATGACTAACGCCACGTTTACAATAGATATGTTTCTTACGTACTACCAGGGCTGGACAAAATACATGGTTTGCTGTAGTTAAAATAAAAATATTGTTCGAAAAGGTCAAAAGATTCAAAAAAAAAATTATAATTTTCAAACCATTTATAATTGTTTACAATATATATTATAAAAATTTAGAAAGAAATTTACATACGTATGTTCTCAAAAGAACCAAAACTAACAACACACATTTCTAGATTTTGAGAGTTTATTGTTTCAGATATTCTTTTAAAATGTTCATTTCTAGCTTTGGTTCCCCCTGTGTATGGTTTAAAACTCAGAAGTCTCGTTTTGGGTCGTGTGGTCGCCCATCGACATAGTCTTTGCCAAAACGAAATGCATGAAATTTTAGTTTATAACTCAAAAGTCACATTAAATTTTATTTTACTTTTCACTTAAAAGTACTTTTATATATTTACATTTTGAAGGTAAAAAAAAAAATGGCTTCACAATCCGATTTATTTATGAGTATTTTTTTCAATCATTTTTTAACTTTGTTTGCTGAAACTATATTTATACTTCTAGACTGTAACTTTTGAGATCTCAAATAAATATTAAAAAAGTTAAGTGCCTTCTATGCATTAGAAAAAAACGAATTTCCTTTCAGGAACATTAGGTTTTAAAATGTGTCAAATAAGCAGCCTCTTGTTGGAGAATGAATATGACCTGCTAATTACAATAGTCTTTCTACAGGTCCAGACGAATACATATTTGTGTTATATTGTATGAAGAGTCCTCTAACGCTTGGTTAGTTTTTAAGAATGGCAAGCTCTCTGCTTTTGTCGTTTAGAAAACTGACTAGCTCTAACTCCAGTTTTGATGTTTGTGGCTTATTACTGTCCGTGTTCACAAAAACAATGAAATCATCGTCTTTATTTGTTATTTGTACTGCTATTCTTGCTGCTACAAGGCATATCAAGTTTTTTGAAATTGGTCTCTAAGGCATGAATCACAATATTCCGAATTCTTTGCCTCTAATATAATGTTGAACTTTCCGGACACCAATTCATTTTGTATCCAGGGTGGGCAACATGTGGCCAATATTGCTGTGTTTAGTTCAGGTGATAATTCAAAAAACTTGTCGAATCTTTTTGCTAAACTTGGTTTTATATTTGGTATTATACCACTCAGGTGCCTCAAATTGCTACATTGCATCCGATCTAATCTAATTCTTACAGACATTAAAGTAGCCAAAAGTTTTCCATAATAACACTGTGCTAGTTTTTAGGACAAAAAAATTTGTTCATCGTGCAAACCGGCGCAGTCGGGTCCGTCTCGGTCCCCCGAGTACAACAGTACCAATCACTAGGCTAGGTTAGCTTGGGTTTGCGAAATATTCAACACTTTTTGCCAACATTTCACTGTTAATTTTTCAGTTATATTTTTTCAATTTTAAAAGCCTTGGACGCTCTTTTAAAGTTGGATAACTAAGCCAGACTGAAATATAAGTATCATTTAACTCAATTAATTCAATTTAATCAATCAAAGGCACGTTCTATTGGTTTTTTTTTTTGCAATTTCACGAATTTTCTAACATTACCCTCAATGTATGCTATAAATTATATTAAAGTCGAAATATTCAAATGTTAAAATCATAAAATTAAATGTTCCTGATTTGGTTTGATTTCTGTAAAATTTTATAAAGCATACTTTTGTGGTGACAAATGAAATTTTTGCCAAAAATGGCCTTAGATGTTGCATTTGATTGGTGTTTTTAGACTGCAATTGTATTATATGTGTATCTTCAATAAATTAATGTAAGAATAATCCCTGTAGCCATTATAATTGAAAAGGTACGATTTAAAATTCGATAGTGCTAAAGGTGGCCGAAAATGGTGAATATTTTGCAATCTAGAGCCAACTTCTACTATCGGCTATTACCGTTGTACTCTGGGGTGTCAGCCCGACCCGAATGCACTAATTTGCATGATGAACAATGTTTTCTTCTCGATAAACCAGCGTTTCGTCTTTGAAACTACACAGTTCGATTTCATTGCATTTTTCACAATGTTGTCTTTTTAATTGTTTGGCTTTCCTGACATATCGATTCATAAAAAAAGGATGCATTTGTTATGGTATAGTTAACCATTGTGCTTTATGTTGAAAATTAATGCAAAACCATATTTACAAAACAGAACTTCATTTATCTTCAAACAACTATACCATTGAACGGTGTAATGGCCTTTTTTCGTGGAGTAAGCTCAGTTTTTTCAGAAGCGTGTCATTATGCGGGATTTAAACCAATATTTAACTAAATATAGTGTAGTCCTTCGAGGTTCCGATCTAGTTGTCAAAAAGCAAACATTTTTCGTTGCCCTTCGATTGAGGGTTCACCAAGTTTGTGCGATTTAGACGGCAACTGAAATTCTTGAGAGCTCATCTTGGTGTTGTTGCAGAAAATACACTTTGAGTGTCACGTTTGCGCCAATTTTCTCGAAAAAATCAAAAGCTTTATACATTTGTTTCAAAAGTTGTTTTGTAAAGTATCAAGTTTTCATTGGCTTTTTAAAACGTTACAGTTCTAAAATGTTTTGTTTTTGTGTAAGAAATACTTGTTTCGCTGCTGATAAAAAAAAGTAAAATAATGGGGTCTTGTCTTGATACAGCAAAATTAACAAATTTTGTTATTAGTGTGGCAGATTTACTTCTGTTAAGAACAGAAGGAAGATCTCGACGGAGACTGCAATTTTGTACGAGCAATATTTTCACATTCCAGTTAATGGAAATGTTTCTTGGGTGCCTAAATACGCTTGCAGATCATGTACCATGCGACTTCATGATTGGAAGAATGGGCGAATTCTGAGCATGCCATTTGGTGTTCCAATGATTTGGTCCGAGCCAAACAATCATGCCGAATGCTACGTATGTGCAAACGATCTCAATGGACTAAACCAAAACAAGGCCGCAAGTTATATTTATAAAAGTGTTCCAGCTGCACAAACCCCGATTCCACATTCCTATGCAGTTCCTATACCGCAAAAGCCAAGTACAACATCAGGATACACACCATTATCATTTCAAACACTACCGGAATCAAGTGAGAGGATGTACACGCCCAAAGATTTCACTACTCCGTGCAATCATAAAGAAATATCGCAGCAAGGACTTAACGTTATGGCACGACAACTTAAGTTGTCACAAAGAAAAATGATTGTTCTGGCCCAGCATTTAAAATCCGTGATTAATAAGAATATGCCTAGTTTGACATTACCTGTGATTTTATAATTTTCTAAAATTTCTCGCACGAATAAAACAAACGATTAACCACGAAGGCTCAATTTTATTCTTATAATTGCGTTCGGTCTTTTTGTTCGGTTCTCAAATCGAACTAACTAGTCATCCTAGGTTCCAATGGAAAGGATCCTCCTGCCCCCATTGCATATTAAACTAGGAGTTGTGAAAAACTTCATCAAAGCTCTTGTTGCACGAGGAAACGAAAGGGCTTTTGATCAGTTAACACACCGTTTTCCTCGCTTAAGCAAAGCCAAAATAAAACAAGGTACATATTTCTTGCAGAATTTTTTGATTCGCGCTTGATTTCCCTAATTTCTTCACTTCATTCGTTCAGGCATGTTAAATGGTCCAGATATTAGGAAACTGATAAAGGACAATGATTTTGACATCACTCTCGACATTGATGAAGGAATTGCTTGGAAGCATGTTAAAGGCGACAAAGAAAATATGATTGGAGCTTATAAGGCCGTTAATTGGCGGCATTACGTAGACATGATGCTCCAATCGTTCGAGACAATAAACGTAAACATGTCGTTGAAAGTACATTTCTTGCAACATCACCAAGCTGAGTTTGAACTCCAGTTGCCTTCTGAGTCATAGAGTGAACTCTGATTTATTCATGTTGAACAGGTGGGCTGAAACGAATATGCTTCTTATTAACCCACTGAAAACAAAAGTACTACAAAAGTCTACAATTGATTATCCAAAAACGCTCCTGAAGTTGACCCATAAGAGCACTTGGCCCTGCATCAAAGTTGGATCGATGCACGTGAACCACAAGGTGTTTTACGAATGGGTCCGTTTTAGGCAGCACCAAGGGGTGTTTCTTCGATTCGGGGAGCTCAGCATTGTTAAACCTCCCTCCAACACGGAGTAGAACAAATTTGTTGTTGTTATCTAAAAATGGACTTCATGACGACAGATATCCGCCCACTTTATCGGTTTTTTGTAATTCGATTATTTCTTGATGAAAATAATGATTTTGTATGATTGAAACTACCACAAGCAGGGCATATTGAAGTTCAGTACTAGTTGGCGTTTCACGAGGCGCGGCCTTGTGCGTTGCAAATCGAATGATGTATGACATAACCCGTAAGCATTTTAAATGATTGCTATATTTGTGGATAGTTTGTAATAGGTGCGACAATGACCGCTCTTCGACGATGAATGACGACTTTTTGCGCTCTAGTGATTTTTCCGATTCGGTCAGCTGTACCGAAGGTTGCGTATGCCCTTCACCAACACACTGGATTAAGAATTGCGGACAATGAATCCAGTGAGAATGAATAAGTTCGTTGACGGTACAGCCGTGTGAAATTAGGTCAGCCGGATTGTTCTTCGAAGATACATGATGCCATTGAATTCCATTGCTCAATTCTTGGATTTCTGAAATTCTGTTCCCAACAAATGTTGACAAAAGTGACGAATGAGTTTCAATCCAGTGCAGCACAATTCGTGAATCGGTCCAAAAATGAACTTCACTGACTTCATACGGCAAATACGGTTGTATCTTCTTCCAAAATTTTATTAATAAATACGAAGCGCACAACTCGAGACGAGGAAGTGAGATGACGCGAACAGGTGCAACTCTGGATCTTGATGCGATTAAGTTAATGCTCACGTTACCATCTCTGTCAACACACCTAAAATAGAGGCAGCACCCGTATGCCTTTATTGAAGCATCTCCAAATCCATGTACTTGAATGTCGGTGCACTGGGGTATGCGGACAAATTAGGTATGCAAATGGTTTTGATTTGGTCAAACTCGCTACGAATGGAGTTCCACTCCGTTTGTATATTTTGCGGAACAGACTCATCCCAATTGCATTTAAGCATCCAAAGCTTTTGGAGAATGACCTTCGCCGGTAAAATAATTGGACTCAGTAGTCCTAGTGGATCGAAGAGAGACGACGTGAGTGACAGAATTGCTTTCTTATTCACAGCTATAATTGGTTTTTTGGGTTTGTATGCAAACAAGAATTCGTCACGCTGAGGATGCCACGAAATTCCTAGAGCGCTAGTGACATCATCGTTGAATGAGATTTCCCTTTCAGATGTTAAACAATGCATCTCTTCATGGTTACAGTGCCACTTCGCTAACGTGAAGTTTGATTTGCTTAAAATATCACTTACTTCAGATTTTATCGTATTCAATGTTTGGAAATCATCACTTCCAGTGAGCATGTCATCGACATAGAAATCATTAAGGATTACATGTCTTCCTTATGATTGTGATGACGCTGACTTGGTTGCCGTATGCTGCAGGCTTTTTATTGCCAGAAATGGTGCTGACGCCATGCCATAGGTAACCGTATTGAGAGAATATATTTCTATTGGCATTGAAGGGTCGTCCCTCCACAAAACAAGTTGGAATCTCCGATCATCCTCGTGTACGAGCACCTGCCGATACATTTTTATAACGTCTGCAGTAAGACCACAGCAATGGCATCTGAAACGAATAAGCGTTATTAGTAAATCGTTCTGTATCGTGGGCCCAACCATCAAAATTTCATTAAGTGACGTTTGGGTTGACGTCCGACAAGACGCGTCGAACACCACTCGCAATTTAGTTGTTTCACTCTCAGTCTTTATCACGCAGTGGTGCGGGATAAAATAGTGCGGCGTGGATGACTCGAAATTTTCGACGATGCTCATGTGTTGTAGTGTCTCATATTCTCGCACGAATGCAGTACAATCAGCATTTAAATCCGGGTTTCGCTGTAGTCTTTTTTCCAACAACATGAATCGACGAAAAGCAATATCAAACGAACTTCCAAGTAATAACGGATCTGACTTGAACGGCAGCCTTACGACCAATCGTCCACTTGCATCCGTTGTTGTATTCGCCATAAAATGGTTTTCGCATTGTTGATGCTCTAACGTGATGGATTGAGATTTAACGTCCACCCTCTCCAACTCCCAGAATTTTTCCAATGCTTTGGTCAGTGATTCAGTTTGTAAATCTGGTGTTTCGGACGCTGATGCTGCTAATGTTGTTGATCGGTTGCATTTTCCGGACACCACCCATCCAAATAGGGTTTTTTGGAGAATTGGAAAACCTTCACCCAGTTGAATTTGTCCTACTGCTAGTGATTGGAAAAACGATTCAGCACCCAGCAGCAAATCAATTGTCTGCGAATGATGGAAATCTGGATCAGCTAGATTAATGTTGCTTGGAATCTTGATTAACGTTGAGCAAATCGATGATTCCGGTTGATATCCTGTTATTTTGTTTGATATAAGGAACTCGAGCGACATTTCGAAGTTATTCACTCGAGAACGAATTGTAGTTTGAGTCCCAAATTGAACATCAAACGATGTAGACCCAATGCCCATAATCTGGGTTTGGCTTCGAGATTTCAATAATTTTAGGGACTGAGCCAATGACTCGCTCATAAAATTAACTTGCGAGCAGGAGTCTAACAGTGCACGTGCCATTTGAAATTCACCGTTGCGATCCTTGATAAGGATAACTGCAGTTGCCAGAATTACTTGGCCTTTAGTCGTTGACTTGAAGCATTCGAATGTACTCTGACTTGTAGCTGTAGGTGTAGATGTTGACTCGCTCTTGACAGATGAGGGCAATGTGTCTGATTCTGTTGCTGCCGACGGTACTTGGTTGTCTTTCGATAGATGAAGCAACGTATGATGACGCTGTTTGCACACCTTGCATGCACCTTTGCTTGGACACACAGACATAGTGTGGCTCTTGCTCAAGCAATTGATGCATAAACGCTGTTGTTTCACTTGATGGAATCTCTGCTCACTTGACAGCCCCAAAAACTGCGGACAAGACATAATGGTGTGAGCTGGTTTCGTGCAATAGCTGCAGGTCTTCTCGGTAGATGAGCTTGATACGAGGGTGATTCGATTTGTCTTTGTGTTGCTACTTCCTGATGCCAACGCTGTTTTGCTACTGCCACGGTACTGTGCCTCCAACTGTTGGCATCTAAAATCCATAGAATCATCCCATTTCTGCTTGGTTTGGTAATCTACCTTTCCCAACGCCAAATGAATCATCAATGCATCACTAATTTCTTCAAATTAGCCTAACGACTTTAACGAATTGTACAACGCAGACATGGTGTCAACGATTCCGCGTAGTTTCTTCGAATCCGCCTTAGCACATCGTTCGAGCTCAAATATTGACGAAATATTGTCTAAGAAAATTAACGTACTATTATCATAACGCTCCGTTAGTCGATTGAGCGCCTTTTGATAATTTTCTCTCGACACTGGGAACGCCCTTACAGCATTGAGAGCATCACCCGTGAGACATGTCAAAAGGTGATTGAATTTTTCGATCGCAGATAAACTGTGATCACGATGAATGAGGCTTTCGAATGATGCCATAAAATTTTTATAATCCGCGTACTTTCCATCAAACTTGGGAAGTTGCAGCGAAGGTAAACGATGCGATGATGTTGAAGGAGTCACGAAGGAGTGCTCATGGACAGATGAATCTCTTTGTTCGTTGATGAGTGATACAATTTTTCTCTTGGCAGTAATGTACGTTTCATCCACATCCGCTTCGCCGTTATCTTTGGGTACAGCCTTCTCAATAAAAGTTTGATAGAACGAGCCCTGCTTATAATAATCTTGAATTAGACCAAGTCGGCATTCTAACTCCACGATCGATAGCTGTGATTTTTTTGTTACATGGTTTAAAATGCGCGTGATATTTCCTTTGTTATTTCCGCGGAGCGTCTTTAGCTCTTCAACCTTTACCTCCGTCGTCATAATGCTAACGACGAATCAGCACAAATTTTGTAAGTACCTTTACAATTATTGTTGAAATTGAAATCGCAACGACGTTTGCAATTTTTCTGTGAATCGAAGATTGTAATCAAAATAAAATATGATGACAGATACGAAAGCCAATCACTGCAACATTGAATGTCAGTTTGATGTTCGAAGTTTGAGCTCGTGCAGTTCACCTCGAATACTTGATTCCATAATTAATATCAATGTTAAAGGCGACGAAACGAAATGTGATTGTATGATAGACGAAGTTGTTGGATGTTGTCGACGAATAGCATCCAACTCGAACTTATATGAGCGAAATGATCGATTGCAACCCGAGCCCTGAACAATACGACTTTCGTTAAAAATGACGTCACAATGTCACAATGTCTATGTGTGATGCAATATTATTGTTCGAAATATTAATTATTTAATTTGAATTACGGTTGAATTGCAATTTGGGAACAATTGCGACAACAACTTTTTATTTAGTGAGTCCAAAATTATTTTACAGTGAGTGATTACATAACCTCACTTAACACGTGATCTCCGACACCAATTAGACGCATTACAGAAATCTTCGCTTGATTTGCTGAATGACTTCTTACAGGACTGTGTCCTGTCACGATCGCCAATGATTAATTAGGATATGCCTAGTTTGACATTACCTGTGATTTTATAATTTTCTAAAATTTCTCGCACGAATAAAACAAACGATTAACCACGAAGGCTCAATTTTATTCTTATAATTGCGTTCGGTATTTTTGTTCGGTTCTCAAAAGAAGGAATGGTATTTGGTTCGATGCAAGGTTACATTTGAATCATACGTCTTTACAAACTTTGAAACGAGTTTAAATGAAATTTTTACACAATTCAAAATATGTAATACAAAAAAATAAGAGAGAGACCGACTTTAGAGTAAAATTAAGAGAGATTAGTTAAATAAATACAAATTTGATGAGTTTTTAAACCTACTCGTACCAAAATTGATCAAAGGAACATCAGCTTGCCTTAACAATCCGCAAATGTCTTGGCACCAGATGTGAAAATTTACAGTGCTCGTGGCCGTCAGCGAGATTTATTGCAATATTTTACAATAAATTAAAACAATTCATTTGCGTTTTGCAATGATATTGGTGGGTTGATGTTGGCAATGAACTATGAGTACAATGCAGAGGAGTGGCGGCTTTTTATCGATGGGTCAAAAAACAGCCTGAAAGCGGTGCTACTGTACTACGATAAATTAAAAAATCCAGTACCTGTTGCACTTTCGGTGAACTCGAAGGAGTCGTACCAGTCCATAAAAGAAATTTTGAGTTCTGTTCAATATAATGAACACAAGTGGAAGATTTGTGCAGATTTGAAGGTGGTTGCACTGGTTTCTGGCCTGCAAACAGGCTACACCAAAAATATGTGCTACTTGTGTACGTGGGACTCGCGGTACAAAGAAAGCTCTTAACATCAAAAACGAGATTGGTCACCACGCATAGAGCATAAAATTAGTCATAACAACGTTCGTAAAATTGAACTGGTTCCAATGGAAAGGATCCTCCTGCCCCCATTGCATATTAAACTAGGAGTTGTGAAAAACTTCATCAAAGCTCTTGTTGCACGAGGAAACGAAAGGGCTTTTGATCAGTTAACACACCGTTTTCCTCTCTTAAGCAAAGCCAAAATAAAACAAGGTACATATTTCTTGCAGAATTTTTTGATTCGCGCTTGATTTCCCTAATTTCTTCACTTCATTCGTTCAGGCATGTTAAATGGTCCAGATATTAGGAAACTGATAAAGGACAATGATTTTGACATCACTCTCGACATTGATGAAGGAATTGCTTGGAAGCATGTTAAAGGCGACAAAGAAAATATGATTGGAGCTTATAAGGCCGTTAATTGGCGGCATTACGTAGACATGATGCTCCAATCGTTCGAGACAATAAACGTAAACATGTCGTTGAAAGTACATTTCTTGCAACATCACCAAGCTGAGTTTGAACTCCAGTTGCCTTCTGAGTCATAGAGTGAACTCTGATTTATTCATGTTGAACAGGTGGGCTGAAACTAATATGCTTCTTATTAACCCACTGAAAACAAAAGTACTGCCTATCTCGAGAGAATCCTTGAGCCTTGCTATCCCACCCGTGTTTATTGGACTAACACAGCTGGATTTAGTTTCCACTGTTAAAAGCCTTGGCTTTGTTGTCAACTCTAGGCTTACTTCCACTGATCATGTTAATGCCACTATAGGGAAAATTTATGGGACCCTCCGGTATCTTCGCAAATCGATTGAATACACTCCACCTGACACCAGACGCAGGCTTGTTATTCAGTTGATTATGCCGCATATAAATTATTTTGTCAATATTTATTGCAAACTTGACTCTGGTTCGCAACATAAGCTTCTAGTGGCTTTCTCAGATCTTCAACGAGTCCAATAGGTCGCGAGAGATATAATTGAACGTCATCAGCATAGGCACGAATTGAGACGTATTTACAAACCTTGAAAACATCATTTAAGAAAATTGAGAATAATAAGGGACCCAAAATAGGTCCCTGAGACACCCCTGAGTAGATTGACTTAAACAGTGAGAAATTGTTTCCAATTTTAACCTGCTGCAATCTACCTCCAAGGTAGTTTGACAGTAGTTTGACTGCACTATAACCAAAGTTAAAGTGATTTTTTAGCTTACTACATAGCAGAGTGTGATTGACAGAGTCAAAGGCTTTTGAAAAGTCCACTAAACCCAGCAGAGTAAAAAATTTTTGATCAAAGCTTACTCTAATGTCATCAATAACTTTCATCATGGCAGTTTCACAACTGTGACTAGGACGAAATCCTGACTGAAGAGGTGATAGTAAATTGAATGCATTTAAATGTTTCGATATTTGATTATACATAACTCTTTCCAGGACTTTTCCTTAGGTTGGTAGTATGCTTATGGGCCTATAGTCATTTGGAGCGGAAGCAGAGGAAGTTTTAGCTATCGGGATGACTGTTGCAGTTTTCCATAGCTCAGGAAATGTCGAAGAAGCAATGGAATGGGTAATGATATGCGTAAGAGACGGAAGTTTGTAAGGCAGAGATATTTTAATGAACTTAATGGGTATTCCATCAACTCCCAACGCATTCGAGTCCAAAGAAAGAATACATTCAACGACATCATTTTCATTTACAGGGGAAAATTCAAAACATGGTAACCCAGTTACCTGCTCAGGAACCAACATAGAGGTACTGTTGTTCATCAAACTAGAGCCACCATTAGAAAGGAAAAATGAATTCAGTACATCCAGATCCAGCTTACATTCAGTTGAGTCTTTGCCAAAGACTTTATATTTCTTGATGTTGCGCCATAGTTGTCGGGTGTTTAAACCAGGATTAAGTTTATCAGATAGCCAATTGACAGAATTACGAGCCAATCTGTAATTTTCCCAGTTTTGATCACTGCGGTTCTTTTTCCATTTAGAATGGACACAGTTCCTTTTTTTTTAAAGCAAGCAAAACTCTGTTTGTAAACCAGGGACAATGGCTATTTGAGATCTGAACAATCCGTAGAGGAACATGACGATTAAAAGCAGCGTCTAAATAATGCATAAGAACACTAAGCTTATCATCAACCGATTCATGAAACCAACATTCGTTCCATCTTACACTGGACAGCTCCTCAAAAAGAGCGGTTAGGTTGATAGATTTAAAGTCACGAAAAGAGAAACTGCCAGGAAATGTTCTACCTAATTCAATCTTGAGGCTACAGTATATTAGGTCATGGTCTGAAAGAAATGTAATTTGATCAAGTTTTTGAAGAAGTGATATGTCAGAGATTAGACAAACATCAAGTAGACTCGGCTCACAATTATGAGCGAATCGTGTAGGCATCCGTAAGTTGGCTAAATGTAAGCTGCACATGGATGAATGATTGAGAAGGTTTTCAATTGCAGAGTCATCTCGCAACAGATCAACATTAAAGTCACCACAAACAACAATAAAATCATAGTTAATTAGCTGATATGCAAGACAAGTAAAAAAAAGGTTCATCATTGTTGCGCCTGTGGGGCTTATAGACACACGAGACTAAGATGAAAGTGTTACTGTCAGAAACTTCAACACTCATATATTCACATACATCGTTCCCCTTGTTAACTAATTTGACATTTAGAGAAGATTTACAAGAAATTGCCACATCACCACCTCTACTACTCATTCTATAATTTCGAAAAAGTTTGAAGCTATTAAAACCATAAAAAGAATCAGGAATATCACTCTTGAACCACGTTTCGGATACACATATAATATCGACCGGCGACCCTTCAAAAGTATATCTGAAGTAGTCCAGTTTATGGCCATGCAAGCTTCTCGCATTGAAATGAATCATGTTAAGTCCCTTATAATTTTTACAAAGAGTATTAATTAGTACTTTGTGAATGTTAGTAGCACCATTAGGCATCATATTAACCCCAGTCAACACTACGCATTAAGGAATACGCTTCAAGCACCAGATTGTCACAATCAATGAGCATGATAGCTAAATACAGATGAAGAAAAAGATTTAAGAGATGAAGAAAGGAGAGCGAAGGAAAAAATACATTAAGCGTCATGGATAATTGCTCCTGAAAAGCAATAAAAATAAAATTAAACGCTGTAGCGTAGAAAATAAGATTATAAATATATTACATATAAGATAATTATTTAAATGTCTAAAAGAGGTCAGTCACTCAGAATAAGCACTGCCAACAATTAAATCCACGCTCTGCTTACTGGGTACAGCCTTCACTTCACTATCATCAGATGCTTTCACAAATACCACTCCCCGAAGAGAAAACACAGCAGCAAGGCGGTTCTCACGCTTTTTTTGAAGAGCATATGCAAAAATTTCACGGTTTGTTTTGGTCAGACTTTCGTGTAAGTAAAATCTTTCGCTTCCACCGCACCCAATTTCATTAAGAGTAAACTGCCTCTTATTCACTCGACGGAAAGCAGCAATCGCCTTAAGTAAGCTGTTACGCTCATATGTTGACGACAGCTGAACAATAATTGCTACATTTTTATTGTTGTTTCTGGCTCTCACCCTAAAAATATTGCGAATTCTAGGAGAATCATAATTAATAACAGAGCAAATTCTCCTAAAAACATTCGCCAAGTTTTCATAAGGAGTAAGAGGCACTCCGTTAACGATGATATCAGTAGCCACAGCATCACTCTCACACTTTTCTACCTTGCATTTCAAAGAGTTAATTTCGTCAATCATCGCAGTGTGAAGATGGGCATCATTCAAACTTGCATTTTTGCTCTCCACAGCAGCCTTAAGTATATGTAGCTCTTCTTTTACCACACTGAATTCAGCACATACCGCTTCAACCGCCTCTATTCTCTCTAGCGCATTTTTTATACCCGATTTCACATTAGCCAACTCAGCAGTCACCTCTCCGATTCTCTGCATCACTCTTTCTTCAGAGGCTGTGAGAGCACAAGTGAGTTGCTCAACGATACTCACTCTGATAGAATTCAGTTTGGAGTCAATGACTGCATCCAAATGCACAGGTGTTGTTAGTACCAAAGAGAGATCTGGCCGCGAGTCAAGATACGCAAGGGGAGTGGTGGGAGCAGTTTCTTTGCGCGAGAGCGCAGCACTTCTAGTGTTAAATGCATTTTTAGACATTTTTCACAGATGTGATTTCAGCAGTAATATAATATAATACACGGTCAACTGTCAGCCGGACAACCCCAAACAAACAACCTTTTATTTATATTTCACTCCACCGCAGAATCGAATAATAAATCACCAAATAACAGGTGTAAAAATGTTTAAAACAGAGACGTCAAAAAACACGTTCGACGACTAGCACGGTTAATACGGATTGACTTTTGTTTGTAGGTGAATTTTCGTTTGTCTGTTTTTTTTAATCAGGGACCGTAACTGTTATAAGTGATACTGAAAAACTTAATTTCAAATAGTTATTTCTTAACTTTTTCCTTAAGCTGGCCAACATTGAGAGTTATAAAAATACATCAAAAATAAAATATAACTGTTAGAGAGTGATTTTTAGGTTAGGGGCAAAAAACATATCTTTTTTGGACTTTTAGTTTTTCCGGCTTAATTAAGTGTTATTTTTCAACTTTTATTTTTAATTCAAGCATAAAAATCTAATTGAGACTTTTATATTTTCTGTCCTTTAAACAAATCAGTTCCGTACTTTAATTTTCTCTGTAACCCTCAGTACGCATTTTAGTAAAGAAAACTAACAGAAAATTTTCATCATTAATTCGTTAAAAAATTTTTGACATAATACTCTGTTAAGTGTCAGCTGATTGTTATCAATATTGAAAATACAAGACAAGAAGTGGGAAATTTTTAAGGGAATAGATATCGAAGATGGACAATTTACAAGAAATACTGGCAATAAATAATACTTTAATTATTGGGATGTTAAATAATTTAAGAAAAAAAAAAACAAACGAAAACGACCAAGCTGCCATGTGCGACAATTTCTTAAGGAAAGAAAATTAACAGGTCGATTCGAAAGTGTGCTGTATCCGAGCTGATTAAATGACGCACGCGAACACCTTTAAGTCTGATTAACAACTGTCTTTATTACCTATGAGTTTAACATGTCGTTTACACTATGCTTACGTGCTAATTCATATACAGGGTTGCAAATACCTAACACGCCCCTCCTTGAGCCTTTTCTACCTACTAGTTACATATTTTACGTTATACAAAAATTTCATTAATTCATATTACTAAAATTTGGATGATAACAAATCTTACACTCCATTGTGTTGTATAGCTTCATTCTTCATATTACAAATCCAGTGATGATAGTAGTTATCTTAGAAGATATTCACATTATAAATTCAATTACATTCATTTACAATTCAATTCATAATTTAAATAACAGGTTGGCTGATAAGTCCCCGGTCTGACACATAGATGGCGTCACTAGTATTAAATGCATATTATTTTTATATAGTGGCAACCTTCAAATGATTCATGTCAAAATTTGACGTCTGTAAGTCAATTAGTTTGTGAGATAGAGCGTCTTTTGTGAAGCAACTTTTGTTATTGTGAAAAAAAATGGAAAAAAGGAGTTTCGTGTTTTGATAAAATACTGTTTTCTGAAGGGAAAAAATACAGTGGAAGCAAAAACTTGGCTTGATAATGAGTTTCCGGACTCTGCCCCAGGAAAATCAACAATAATTGATTGGTATGCAAAATTCAAGCGTGGTGAAATGAGCACGGAGGACGGTGAACGCAGTGGACGCCCGAAAGAGGTGGTTACCGACGAAAACATCAAAAAAATTCACAAAATGATTTTGAATGACCGTAAAATGAAGTTGATCGAGATAGCAGAGGCCTTAAAGATATCAAAGGATCGTGTTGGTCATATCATTCATCAATATTTGGATATGAAAAAGCTCTGTGCAAAATGGGTGCCGCGCGAGCTCACATTTGACCAAAAACAACAACGTGTTGATGATTCTGAGCGGTGTTTGCAGCTGTTGATTCGCAATACATCCGAGTTTTTGCGTCGATATGTGACAATGGATGAAACATGGCTCTATCACTACACTCCTGAGTCCAATCGACAGTCGGCTGAGTGGACAGCGATCGGTGAACCGTCTCCGAAGCGTGAAAAGACTCAAAAGTCCGCTGGCAAAGTAATGGCCTCTGTTTTTTGGGATGTGCATGGAATAATTTTTATCGATTATCGTGAGAAGGGAAAAACCATCAACAGTGACTATTATATGTCGTTATTGGAGCGTTTGAAGGTCGAAATCGCGGCAAAACGGCCCCATATGAAGAAGAAAAAAGTGTTGTTCCACCAAGACAACGCACCGTGCCACAAGTCATTGAGAACGATGGCAAAAATTCATGAATTAGGCTTCGAATTGCTTCCCCACCCACCGTATTCTCCAGATCTGGCCCCCAGCGACTTTTTCTTGTTCTCAGACCTCAAAAGGATGCTCGCAGGGAAAAAATTTGGCTGCAATGAAGAGGTGTTCGCCGACACTGAGGCCTATTTTGAGGCAAAACCGAAGGAGTACTACCAAAATGGTATCAAAAAATTGGAAGGTCGTTATAATCGTTGTATCGCTCTTGAAGGGAACTATGTTGAATAATAAAAACGAATTTTGACAAAAAAATGTGTTTTTCTTTGTTAGACCGGGGACTTATCAGCCAACCTGTTATATATGTTATTTTACTACCTTGCCATCTTTTCGAGGCCTTAATGTTCTCTTTTGGCTCTGTTGATTTTCAGTTCTATCTTCATTGCTAGAGTTAATGTTATCTGTATTCTCCTGCATTACATCAGAGTTTTCGTCTGAATCATAGTTTTCTTGGGTAATTATATCAGGATTAACATTTTGATTTTTATCGTCCTCTTCACCAGGCCGTTCAGTGTAGACATCACTTTCGATTTCTTTTGATTTAATTTGATCAAGATGTCTCAATATGATTCTATTGGTCTGGGGAAGTATACACTTGTAAGATAATTTACCCATCTTTTCTTTAATTGTGGCAGGCGACCATTTAGGTTGGTTAGGATCCTTGTAATCGCGTATGTACACTTTCTGTCCTATCTTGAAGTTAGCTAATCGCTTGCCCTTATGATTGGTTGTGCTTCGTGCCTGACTTTTTGTGATCTCATCTATTGCTGGAATTGGTTTCAATAAATCAAACCTTGTTCGAACGGACCGACCTATGAACATTTTTGCTGGTGATTCTTGAGTGACACAATGTTTTGTGTTTCTGTAGTCCATAAGAAATCTTTGAAGTATTACATCAAAATTTTGTTCATTATTGTTGCATAAGTTGGCATATAGTGATTTTTTTTAAAATTTTTACGAAACTTTCCGCTTGACCGTTTGTGGCTGGGTGACCAGGAGCTGTCAGTTTGTGATTAATTTTGTTAAGTGAAATAAAATCTTTGAATTCTTGGGAAACGAATTGTCTGCCATTATCACTGACTAATGTATGCGGTATACCAAAACGGCAAAAAGTTTCACGAAGCTTTGATATAACAAAATGCGTGGTCGTATCTTTCGTTTTAAAAACTTCCACCCATTTGGAATACGAATCGATAATGATAAAGAGAGAGAGTACCCACGAATAGGACCTGCGAAGTCAATGTGAATACGACTCCAATTGGAATAGCTGGGTGTCCATGGAATGAGAATGCTTTTCTCCGGACTCGATGAAATTTCTTGGCATGGGATACAGTTTCTTATAAGTCTTTCAATGTCGGCATCTATCTTTGGCCACCAAACAAAGGATCTAGCTAAATATTTAGTTTTTACTATACCTAAGTGTGATAGGTGCAATTGCGCAAGAACCATACCCCTTAACTTCTCTGGTATCACAACTCTATACCCCCACATTAGGCATTCGCGTTCAACTGAGAGTTCCAAACTTTTATTGGTATATGGTGAAAAGTGATCTCCTTTTAAACTTTGTAAGGTACCTTTCATTACTGCATCACATACTTTTGATAACACAGCGTCCCGCCTTGTTTCTTTACAAATGTCTTTAAAATCAAGTCCAATATTATTTCCCTTTTTTATGTAGTTTATGAAATCATTCTCTTTTTCTTCTGAAGAATTTATCATTTGGGGAATTCGTGAAAGATAGTCTGCTTCATTATTTTGACCTTTTATAAATTCGATTTTGTAATTGAAACCTGATAAGATGAAAGCCCATCTTTGAACTCTAGCAGCTGCCATTATTGGAAGTCCTTTATTTTCGCCAAATATTGTTAATAAAGGCTTATGGTCAGTGCGTAATGTAAAAAAATTTCCAATTAAGTATTGCCTTAATTTCGTCACACAGTAAATTATTGCTAATGCCTCTTTTTCCAGAGTACTGTAATTTTTCGCACTCTTAGATAGTGATCTAGAAACAAAAGCGATAGGTTTAATTCAGTGACAGCCAAACGCACACAAAGACAGAAACACTTCGTGTTTTAACGTAACGATGTGATGTGAATGCAAAAATCATGCGAGCACACCCTCATCGTTCGACAGTTTCAATCATATATTACTA
The DNA here is from genome assembly GCA_020466095.1 of Chlorops oryzae. Taxonomy (NCBI): domain Eukaryota; kingdom Metazoa; phylum Arthropoda; class Insecta; order Diptera; family Chloropidae; genus Chlorops; species Chlorops oryzae. The sequence continues at coordinate 40,136,933 of CM035807.1, read as the reverse complement.
TATGTGGCACTCTACAACAACTATGCTTGTTGAGTTGAAGTAGGCCCCCGTTGCATGCATTCTTATGGCAAAATCAAAAACGTAGCACGCCCCCGAGAAATTCCGGGTCCGGTCTAACAAATCTTTTTAAATCTTGTAACATGTACCAAAATGTTTGGTATAGTTCATATACATGTTAAAGTGTTCGTCAAATATTTTTTGTTAAAACTAATTTTTTTCGACTAAAATATGGTTTTTATATAATATCAAAAATCTTTACGTGAAATTTTCCTTTTGTTCTTCAACAACGCTAAAGAAGAGCACTCATGCGTCGAATAAGACCGAATGTTTGTTTACAGAACAGAACAGCTGATATGAACTTTTCAGTGATGTAGAAAAAATTTTAGCTCGATACCAAACTAATGGCTCAAGTACTTATAACAAATCATGCTAAAATGAATACAAAAACTACTTTTTTTTCGAACTCCTCTCTTGAAAAGGGAAGAGTATTGCATAATCTTTCATCAAAAACCTAAAAGGTTGTATACTAAAAAGAAAACATTAAAAAATTTCAACGCAAGAATGCTTAGTTAAAAAATTGAGTGAGTACTCAAAACATTCTAGCATCACTAATTCGGTTGTTGTTGGGAGTGCCACATATAGTAATATATGGTTTCAATAAGACTGGAATTCATTCAAAGACAGTGTGGCCAGCTCGTGAGATTTTTTCCCTTTTTCTCTACGCAAATTATGAGCTCTTCTTTCAGAAATTATCTTTTTTTTATTTTGTTATAGTTTAAACCACTTCAACTTTTTTATTATTGTCTTACTATTGATGGTTTTTACGATAGCACTAGTATTCTCATGTAACAATTTTTAAAAATCGAATTTCGTTTTCATATTTCGATAGCAAAGAAAAATTCAGCCCGAAATTCCGAAAGCCCGAAATTCGAAAATTTTTTAATTTGCAATTTTTAAACCGCGTGGCGAGTTTGTAGGACAGCGGTGTAGAGCTGCCCTTGCAGGTTTGTCCCACTTACGTCTATACACCGCCGCCCTACAAACTCGACACGCGGGTGAAAAAATGCAAATTAAAAAATGCTCATGTATAGCAGCTCTTATTTGCTTATTTCGATGCAACAAATCTTAATTTTCGCAGTTATTTTTCCCCTTTGTTCGCTCTCTGTAACATATCAAAAAAGGGATTAACTGTGGATACTACTTTAAGAGAAACGGGATAAATATGGTTTACCGAAGACTTATAAGGGAAAGGTTGTCTTTGAATGTTGGCAATACTGAGGAAACTCGCATATATTTTAAGGAAGCGAGCGACGTGACCCTGCTCGCTCGATAGTTGGTAACTGACTGACTGATTTTCGTTTTTCAGCTTCGGCTTCACACGCATGAGAGCACTAACACAAATGTTTTGCCCGCGGGCCTTCTAGCGGCTTACACTGGTTTAATTGTTTTGTCAGACATAATGTGAGAAAGTATGCCTGCAACTGAATTGTTTGACGCATCAGTTGTTAATACTATCGGCAAGCGCGGATCAAAATGTATTAGAACTTGACCAGATGATATTTCTTTTTTAATTATATCATATGCTTCTTGGCATTTCTTATTCCAGACAAATTTTACGTTTTTTTGTAAAAGATTATATAGTGGTGCCATTTTATCAGCGAATTTATGAATAAATCGTGAGTAATAATTTGCCATTCCCGTAAATGCTCTCAATTCTGCGATATTATTTGGAATGGGTGCATTTAAAACAGCTGAAGTTCTATCCTGGTTTTTTTTTAAACCGAATTCATCAATATTAAATCCTAAGAAAGATATATTTGACTGAAAGAATTCGCATTTTGAAAGATTGAGCTTTAAACCAGATTCGTTTAATTTTTTTAAAACAATTTTTAATGTTTCAATATGCTGTTTTATATCTTTGCCAGACACCGTGATGTCGTCTTGATAAACGACTACAAAAGGGATTCCGCATAAAAGTGTTTCCATTGTTTTCTGGAACATCGACGCGGCCGGTTTTACACCAAATGGTAACCGTTTAATCAGGGTTGGCAACCGTAACCGAAACCGTAACCGTAACCGTTTCAAAACCGTTTCTTTTCCGATACCGTAACCGTTACCGTAACCGAAATAAAAAACATATCGGTTTCGGTATTACTTTATAAAAAAAATTTACGGGATACAAATTTTATCAATATTTTTATATGGCAAGTCTTTCGACTCTGCTAGTATGCATGCTCTTGTCTCGTGTAATGTCCCAGTTATGTTGCCATGAACGCACAAAGAAACCGTCTGGATGCTGAAAGTTTTTCCGCTGTTATGGTAATAAGAAACAACAGTCTGCTTTGCACAAAAAAAGGATGAAAAATTCTAAGCTATTTCTTAAAATGCCTTAAATTGCGTTCAGAATAAATGTTAAAGCTTAAAAAGTATTTTTGAAAAAATGATGCGAAAACAAAATTTTAATATTCAAAAAACCGTTTCATACCGGTATAACCGTAACCGAAACTTAAAATTAACCGTAACCGTTACCGTAACCGTTATTCGTTTCGGTTGCCAACCCTGCGTTTAATTTTAAATGTCCCAATGTGTGTGGACCATACACATAGCTTTTGAGATTGTTCATCTAAAATCAATTGATTATAAGCATTGCTTAAATCAAGTTTAGAAAAGATTTTTCCTCCTTGAAGAGAAGCAAATATTTCCTCTATTCGAGGCAATGGATATTTGAAGTCAATTAAATGTTTGTTAATTGTTACTTTGTAGTCCCCGCAAATTCTCAACTTTCCGTTGGGTTTCAATATAGGCACTAATGGGGTTCCCCATTCGGAATTGTCTACTTGCTCCAATACGTCTTGCCTTACTAGTTCCTTCAAATCTCGTTCAATTTCACTCTTCCAAGCAAGAGGCAGTGGTCGAGGTTTGAAAAAAATAGGCTTCGCATCTTCTGAAATCGCTAATGTGATTTTTCCCAATTTGTAAGCTCCTAATTCATCCGAGAAAACCTCGCGGAACTCATTTTTTAATTGCTTAACAATCATTTCTTTTTGATTTGAGTCATAAATTGCATTTACCTGCCTCAATTGAAAATTGAATGATCTGAGAAAATTTCTACCAAGCAAGGGAGGGTTTCTAGTATTTGTCACAACTGTGTTAACTTTCTTAATAACACCTTCGTACTCTATACTCGCTTCAAATTGTCCTAAAATCTCTATTTTATTACCTCCGTAGTCAATATATGCTGACTTGCAGGGCTTAAGGTTTGCCTTTTTTCCCATTTTATCAAAAAGTGATGTCGGCACTAAACAGCAGGGGGCTCCGGTGTCGCATGCTATATTTATTGGAAGTCCTTCTATAATTACAGAAACGTTGTACATTCCAGACGAATTCTCATCAGTAACGCTGTAAACAGAGAAATTTTGAAAATTATTAACAATGTTATCATCGTTCGATTCATCAGATTCTGATACATAATTTATACTTGATTTCTTTTTGCGACATATAGAAGCTAAATGACCCGTAATTCCACATTCATGACACTTGCAGTCTTTGTAGCGACAATCTTTCGAAGCATGATTGCGCCATCCACAATGTTTGCATGCTTGCGTTTTGTTCTGGTTCTTCGTCGTTCCATTATTGTTGTTGTTTGATTTGCTAGAAGCTTCATTGTTGTTGTTGTTGTTGTTATTCGAATTACTATTTCCCCTTTTTCCATTCGCCGGCTTTCCATTTTTATGACGATGTGATGAATTTCCTTTATTTTTGACATAGTTAACAGTTTCACCTTTATTTGACATTTTGGTCTCCATGATCAAAGCTTTTCGTAATGCACTATCAATTGAAAGCTTTTCATCTTCTTCGCACAATCGTTCGAACATTTTCTCTGGCAAGCCCATAATGAATTGGTTGAGGACAAACGCATCAAGATGTTGGTTAAATTTGCAATTTAAGGAAAGCTTTTTAACTTTTGCAAACCAATCTGCAACACTTTCATCTTCGGATTTTGTTGAATTGTGGAAGACTTTCCTTTCATGAAAAACAATGATGGGTGGAGGATATTGTGCTCTCAATATTCCACATAGTTCCTTGTAGCTTTTTGATACAGGTGAATTCGGACTGCACAAACTGTGTAAAACTGCATACTGCGCTGCTCCAATAGATTTGAGTAAAATAGCTTTTTTTTATTATCGTCTGTGCACCCTATTTCACAAAAGTGAAGCTCAAGTTTTTCGTTCCACATTGTCCACGTTTCCGTTTGTGGAAGAAATTCTGGAACACTCGACTGGAAAACCACCGTTTGTTGTGAACTTTGTACGTTTGGATCAATTGACATGATCACGTGATACCTTCGTGCATATATTTACGTGCAAAAGGCTTATTTGGTTTATAAACTTTTAAATTCCAAATTAAATTCGTTATTAAATGTTTTTCTTCTGCTTTTATTTTATTTTATTATTATTTATTTTTTTTTTTTTTTTTGTTTGGGAGTTGTACAGCAAAAAGTGTTCGTAGTTCAATTTATTTTGTTTCACTGTGCGTATCGATTAACTGTTCTTGGTTTTTATTGACTTCGATTTATTTAAATCTTTTATGTTTTTCTTTCTGTTATTTGCTCTGTGCGTTCAAATATTATTTGATCACAATTTAACTTTTACAAATAATTTCAATTTGTTTTACTCGTCGCCATTTCTGTGGTGTATCCGAGCTGATCAAATGACGCACGCGAACACCTTTAAGTCTGATTAACAACTGTCTTTATTACCTATGAGTTTAACATGTCGTTTACACTATGCTTACGTGCTAATTCATATACAGGGTTGCAAATACCTAACAGAAAGTGATTTTGAAAGCTTGACAAAGGATCAAAACGCATGTTATGAAAATTTCCACATGACGCAAACAAGCTTTGAAAACATATTTTCAAAAGTTGGTGCACATTTGCTCCCAAAGAGAAATAATCGTAGAGATTTTATATCTCCAAAAGAAAAATTAGCAATGGTCATAGAGTTTCTTGCTTCCGGCGACCTACAGCGTCATATGTGTTCCTGCTATCGTGTCAGCAAACATCATTTTGGTAGTATTTGTTTGCGATGCAATTATAATGGAATTGAAAAACCAAATACCCGAGTGGAGTCCAGAAAATATTAATAGATTCGCCAAGGAATTTGAAGAGAAGTGCAATCTACCGAATTGTGTTTCAGCTATTGATGGGAGCATGTGCCTGTAAAATCTCCAGAAAACAGTGCCATTATTTTTTATAATTTTAAAGTAAATATACCTACTTTATTTAATTGATGTTATTCAGTTTATCGATTATTTTGCATTTAGGGATTCTACTACATTGTTATATTGGCAGCAGGCAGTGCCAACTGCACATTCACGTATTTAGACATAGGAGCTTTTGGCAGCGAAGGCGATGCTAATGTTTTTCGAAGCTCTGAATTCGGGGTCAAAATTATTCAGGACTGCTTCTCTTTTCCAGAGGAAAAGTCCATCGATGGTACTGAGTTTCCCTTGTAGTTAGTTGCAGATGATGCGTTTCCTCTCTGCAAACGAATTATGAAACCGTATGGAGGAAATAACTTAAGTAAAGAGCAACGGATTTTTAATTACCGTTTAAGTCGCGCGCGAATTACAATAAAACAAACGTTTGGAATCTTGTCAACTAAATGCTTATGCTTACGTCGAACCATGTTTTGTAACCCGAACCGTGCTAAAAAAAAATAGTTAATGCTTGTTGTTTGCTACACAACTTTTTGATGGAAAGGGAGAGCTATGAATACACCAGAAATAATTTTTTCGAACAATCCCAAGAGAATCGCCTCACTAGTATAAGTGGTTGTGGTGGTAGACCAACAGACTGTGTAAAAAAATTTGCGATATTGGCTTAAGGATTATGTAAACGATTCTTCTGGAATGGTACCTTGGCAGGAAAAATCTGCATTTGTTAATAAAAACTAGCATGCATAGCATTGCAACCAAATATACATTTTTAAACGTTTAAATTCACTTTTTATCATTTTTATTGAAATATACTCTTATCGTATCGTACATCAATCGGTCGAAGAATTAATCTCTTTTAATTTTTTAAATACAAGCGAAAGGATTTCTTGCTGCAATGAAGTCACTTCCGCTGAGCTCATGTTGCTGACAAGTCCGTCTACATAACTCCAAAAATTCCCATGCAAAAGTTTCTGCTCATCCTTTTTTTAGCTGCAGCCAAGGTCAAAATATTCTTTTGCATTTCCAAAATGTCCACAAATAAATCTTCAGTCTTGTCAGCCGACGGTTTCACCTTACTTGTTTTATCATTTTCCTGAAAATTCTAAGGCCCGTTTGCTACTGTTCTGATTAAAGTTTTCGTTCCGAAAAACAAAAAACTTTGTATGAAAATGTTGACATTTTGAGAGGATATCGTGACGATAAAATTTAACCGGAACAGTAGAAAATGGGCCTAAGAGCGTTAGATTATTTTAACATAATGTGTGGTTTATCTTACATAAAAGTAGCTTTGACCGCTGCTGCTGCTGGTTTCAAGCATTTCAATTTACATGCTATTAAAAGTTCTGCTTGCAAGGAAATCGATATATTAGAGGCTGCTTGGAAAGTATTTTGTTTATTAAGAATTACCTACTTTCGTTTTTTCGAATTGTCGGGCAAAAAAGATAGGTAGGTAGGTAGGTAGAAGTGGCAGCTGCTTGCTCACGTAGGCACAGTAGGTTGGCCCGTTGTGGTACCACAAGAATGTCACGACACTCCCGTTACACATCTAGTGGGGAAGCCAATTTGACTTCCTAATGAACCGAGCGATATCCTTGACTTTCAATTCGGACAGCTCGGTGAGACTGATGAAGAAGGAGTACCCAAGGAGAGACCGTCTTCTTCTTGCCAGGGCCGGGCATTGGCACATAAGGTGAAAGACAGATTCCTCCTCCTCTTCTGAGCGACAACTCCGGCAAAAGTCATTATTCGGCACACCTAGTCTTGCAGCGTGTCTGCCGAATAGGCAGTGACCGGTGAGTATTGCCACCGTCTGGTGGATGGAGACGCTGATTAGACTTACTAGCTCTCTGGACCGTCTCCTGTTCAGAGACGGCCAGGTTTGTCTAGCAACCCAGCAGGAGTCTTCAGTAACCCATCGCTCGTTTGCTAGGATTAAGTAATTTTCTTTGATGAGAAGTTTTACTGTTGCCAGTGGAACTCCGATGTTGGAAAAGGAGACATCCGATAGCAATGTACCAATTTTAGCCAATTCGTCTGCCTCGCAATTTCCTTCAATGTCCTTGTGTCCCGGTACCCAAAGAAGGGATACCGTGGAATGTCCCGCTATCTCGTTAAGAGATGTCCGGCATTCGCGAACAAGCTTGGATGTGGATTCGACCCCATCCAGGGATTTGATGGCCGCCTGGCTGTCGGTGAAGATGTAAATATTCCTGCCAAATATTTCATTACACATGAGCAGCCAGACGGCATAGTTGATTACCATGACCTCTGCCTGAAAGACGCTGCAGTGGTCCGGTAGGCGGAGGGCAAGCTTAATGTTTAAGCTGCTGGAGTAAATACCGCATCCAACCCTAGCGTTGAGTTTGGAGCCGTCGATATATATTTGAATTGAGTCCCCGCTGATATTGATACCATCGCACCACTCCGCCCTGCTTGGTACGAGTGTTTTGAACCTTCGTTCGAAGCAGAGCGAGGGGGTGCAGTAGTCGATATCAGTTGGGGTAGTGAAACCTTTTGTCAGGATTTGAGAATGACCGATGTCGGTTCTTGGCCAGCGACAGACGGTATTTAATCGCGCGGCGGCGATCTTTGCCTGTTGCTTTATTAGGAGTGATGTGGGAATCCAACATAGAAGCGTAAATAGTGCCTTCGTTGGAGTAGTCCTTAGCGCCCTTGTTATCAATAGAGCGGACTGTCTCCTGACTTTGTCCAGGGATAGCAGATAAGAATCTTTCTCTGCTACTGGCCACCAACAGGTTGAGCCGTATAGGAGAATAGGTTCCACTACTGCCTGGTAAATCCATAATATTGACTTGAGGGACAACCCCCATTTTGCACCTATTGCTCTCCTACAGCAGTATAGGGCGCATAACGCTTTCTTTGCTCTTTCCATGGTGTTCTCTTTCCATAGAAGTTTGCAGTCAAGTGTAAGCCCCAAGTATTTGACTTGGCTGCTTAGTCTTAAAGTAACCCCATTTAGTTTTGGTAGGTTAAAGGCAGGAATCTTGTATCTCCTTGTGAAGAGTACTAGTTCAGTTTTGCTGGGATTAATCCCCAGGCCACACTCTCCACTCCAGCGGCAGATTGTCTTAAGATGCTGGGACATCGCATCCGATGGAATCGAGTTCCATTAGCATAGAGTTTACGACTAGGTTCCAGAGAAGTGGGGAGACGACTCCTCCTTGGGGCGTTCCTCTTACCACCTTCCTGCTAACCCGTGTATTTCCCAAATATGACGTAATCTTTCAATCGATTAACAGGCTGTTCACTAAGCTATTAATATTGTCATCGACTCCTAAATGGGATAGTGCTGATACAACAGCTTGAGAGCAGACATTGTTGAAAGCCCCCTCTATATCAAGGAACGCGGCTAGCGTGTACTCCTTGTAATAGAGTGATTATTCAATTTTTTGTGTCAAATTGTGTAGGGCTGTCTCAACCGACTTGCCTTTATTGTAGGCGTGCTGTGAGCCCGATAGTCTGTCAATACCAATGGTATCTTTAATAAAATGGGCCAGAATCCTCTCGAACGTTTTCAAAAGAAAGGAGGATAGGCTTATGGGACGGTAGTCCTTTGGTTTTGTGTGGCTTGCTTTTCCCGCCTTGGGGATGAAGACGACCCGATATTCCTGCCAGTTGGCCGGAATATAGGAGAGCCTCAAGCAAGCGATATAAATCTCCGTAAGCCAAGGGATCGCCCACGCAAACGAGCGCTGCAGGTCAGCTGGTACGATTCCGTCCGGGCCGGGGGATTTATATGGTGCGAAGGATTTTATTACCCATTGCACCTGATTGGTTCTTACCTTCCATCTTAGGGAATGATAAGAGGTCTCAGGAGTGGGAAGATATCCGTTATCGGTTTCTGAATAGCTTCCTAGAAAATGAGCGTCCAGAAGGATTTCCAGCGTTTCTGAGGGAGTATAGGTCCAAGTCCCATCCTCCCTTTAAATTCCTCCTGGATGCCTCGGCGAGGAGCTTAGGATTTTGCGTAGTGGGTTCTTTTCGGAGATACCTTCCATTCCGTCACAGAAGGATCTCCATGACGATCGCTTCGCTTTCCTTACTGCATATTTGAAGATGCGGAGGCTCTCCTTATAGGGTTGCCAATCCGATGATACTTTAGCTTCGTTGAAGCACTTCCTGCAATTTTTCCTTAGGTTTGCAATATCCGCATTCCACCAAGGAGGTTTAGATTTACCCCGAAATTTCGTTGGGTTGCATGCAAATTTAGCTGCGGCCGAGTAGGCCGTTGTGAGGTGCTAACCGCTCCGTTCAAGCTTTGTATGTCTTGGATAGGTGGAGGCACCGTTTCAAGTTTGGCTTCTAAGAAGTTGTGAAACTTCTCCCAATTAGTGTGTTTCCTATTTATAAACGTTGTTGGAGCTTTAAGGTCCAATCCCGCAATAAGAAAGGTAATGTATCTATGGTCCGACAGTGAGCAGTCTGTAGAGACCTTCCACTGCCGAACGAGCCTGGACGCCCTCTCACTAATAAGTGTGAGGTCAATGGCTTCGCATCGATTACTAGTCACAAATGTAGGTTCTACACCTACGTTGACAAAAGTGAGCTTATTGCCTAGAATAAATCCAGCAGTGACTCACCTCTTTCGTTTGTGTCGGTGCTGCCCCACACCTGGTAATGTGAGTTGGCATCCGCCTCTATGATGATGGGGATGTGCTTCCCATTTGCTTCCGTCATTAGGGTCCTTACTAGGCTGCTGGGTGGGCTCGGCCCGTGATCGTGCCCCATATAACTTGACGCTATCCACACTGGTGAGCCCCTTATACCGACCGGTATGCATGCGTTGTCGCTGTCGCAGAACCTGCTGAGGACGATACTGTTAATGGTGTTCTTAATTAGGATACAAGCCCGTATTTTACCTGTATCAGGTGATATCAGGGTATACCCTGAAAGGTTTAATCCACAAACCCGCTCCTGGCAGATCCAAGGTTCTTAAATTAGGCAAATGTCCTCCCCTGTTTCGTTCAGGCGGAGGAGTAGGGCTGCCGATGCTGCTTTGGAATGGTGAAGGTTAATTTGCACCACCTTCACCATCCTGGTGCAGGCAGATGACGGTCTGTTCCAGGTCCTCCTCCCCGGAAGACAGAGGGGCTTCTTGCTCTGAAGCCAGAGCAAGGTCGAAGAAATCCCCAACTATTTCGGAGGTCGAGACCGTGCTAAATCCGTCATCGGAGTATAGGACCGCCTCTTTCTCCGCCGGGTCCCCCGTCTGATCGGGTGGGCCCATAGTTCCCTCCGCAGGTGCAGAGGGAGCAGATACTGAGCCGCTTGCCGCGTTGCTCGCTTTGTCGCCCTTGTAGATGCGAAGGGTGGTCGACCCGAAGCCGTATGTGACCACACACTTCCTCTCCTGCAATGGCGCAAGGGACTCTTCATTTAACACGACGAGTACCTCACGCTAGCTTCCGCTGGGCTCTCCAACCTTCACCACCTTCCAATCGTGGGTTGGGAGGTCAAGATTGCTGAGCCTCAGCAGTTGGAGAATCTCCTTCGGCGACGATGGCTCCAGTGGAAGCCAAGCCTTAGATCTCGGACGGCTTGGAATCTGGTCCCTTGCAACCGCTTGAAGGTTAGCGCCGGGCCAGACCTCTCCAACTTCGGCGATGGCTAGCTTGTATAGATCCGCTGAGCGTTGATCCGCACATGCTATCAATTTCACGTGCCCTTGGTACCAACCTACATCTCTGCAGACTGGTGAAGGGCCGGGGTGGGCAAGGACAACCTTGCTATAGACGCGCAGCAGCGCGAGTTCAACCAACTTCCAGTTAGCCGGAGAGATGGTTCCGTCGCTGTTGCTGGCGTCGATTATAGCCCATATGAGAGAGCTTTTTGCTATCTCATTATAGGGGCGGGCCGTATTCGGCTTGGGGGCTGTGAGCCTCGGTTTTTTTTTACCAATCTGAGTGTTGGTAGAAGCGGAGGTGTCTGCCGACCTTTGTCGCTTTTGAGTTGCATCTGTAGCAGGCGGTATACTCTTCGGACGAGCATCGGCATTTTTCTTGGCCCATTCAATGGATGCCTTATCCGTTTCTGTTAAGGATTCCGGAGCAGAATGTTCAAATTTTGCTAGGATCCGCAAGGCGGCCCTGCGGGTCCTGTAACTCTTCGGCAAACTCGTATGCATTCTCCTTCTCTTGTACCAAGGGAGTGTCAATCATTTCGCCCCCCGTGCTACCGCTGGCCCTTTTCGATGCAACCCTTTCATGATATTTGTAGTTATCCTTCATTGAGATATATGCTTTTTTACAATCTGCTGCTGTATATGATGTTATGGATAAACGGTCACTTAAAGTCATTTAAGTAATATTTCCTACTGGCATCACTTTTATTCGCTTTTCTGGCATTGCAAATTAGTCACACTGACACACTTTTATTCAAGCCAGAACCCAACTACTGCTATTGAGCTAGTTGACATATGACACCAGTAGTTGGGAAATCTAAGTTACCCTTTTCCATCGACACTATGTGTCAGCGATTGCAAAGACAGTGATCGCTGACCATATGTAAAAATAGTATAAATATTGATTAGTAGCTCTAAGAAAGACATTCATTGTACAGCTCTGAATCAAGGCGTACCAACCGCCTAAGAATAAAACAAATAAGGCGTTCAATCCGCTCAAAAGAAAAAAGCATTATTTCGTCCTTTAAAATTTCAACCGACGTCCCAACGGATATTATAATGAGAAGTACTCAAAATAATTTATTTGCTTTATATTTATTGAATAAATCCTTACCTGGTTTTCCAATAGCCTCCGAAACCCTTCCCCATGCCTGCTGTACTGCAAGCAGCTGTTTTTGAAAGTTGCTAAAGTTATTTATTCTCTTATTATTTTTCTTTTTTCCCGCAATACTTTCGGTCACAAAATCAATCTCACTGTTATCCATCGTTAAATCATTTCCTCTAGACTTACAAAATGGCTTTCAACACACTTCTTTATGACAACCGAAAACAACTGTTTTCAAAAATTTTTAATGTCGTTTGCCATTAAATTTCTTCAAAACTCAAATGTTAATTAACAGTGTAGGGTAACATTTGTCATGTTAACAAAAATTTTTGCCAAAAACTGCTTACGACTAAAAAAAATATTTTTTTTTTAATTTTTTAACCAAAAATTTTACAGCATTTTGAATGAGTTTAGTGTCAAAATTTTTTGAAAATGCCAACTGCGTACTGAGGGTTAGAAATAAAAATCATTTTCGTTTATTTCCTGAAATATAACAGGTTGGCTGATAAGTCCCCGGTCTAACAAAGAAAAACACATTTTTTTTGTCAAAATTCGTTTTTATTATTCAATCTAGTTCCCTTCAAGAGCGATACAACGATTATAACGACCTTCCAATTTTTTGATATCATTTTGGTAGTACTCCTTCGGCTTTGCCTCAAAATAGGCCTCAGTTTCGGCGATCACCTCTTCATTGCAGCCAAATTTTTTCCCTGCGAGCATCCTTTTGAGGTCTGAGAACAAGAAAAAGTCGCTGGGGGCCAGATCTGGAGAATAAGGTGGGTGGGGAAGCAATTCGAAGCCTAATTCATGAATTTTTGCCATCGTTCTCAATGACTTGTGGCACGGTGCGTTGTCTTGGTGGAACAACACTTTTTTTCTCTTCATATGGGGCCGTTTTGCCGCGATTTCGACCTTCAAACGCTCCAATAACGACATATAATAGTCACTGTTGATGGTTTTTCCCTTCTCAAGATAATCGATAAAAATTATTCCATGCCCATCCCAAAAAACAGAGGCCATTACTTTGCCAGCGGACTTTTGAGTCTTTCCACGCTTCGGAGACGGTTCACCGATCGCTGTCCACTCAGCCGACTGTCGATTGGACTCAGGAGTGTAGTGATAGAGCCATGTTTCATCCATTGTCACATATCGACGCAAAAACTCGGGTGTATTGCGAGTTAACAGCTGCAAACACCGCTCAGAATCATCAACACGTTGTTGTTTTTGGTCAAATGTGAGCTCGCGCGGCACCCATTTTGCACAGAGCTTTTTCATATCCAAATATTGATGAATGATATGACCAACACGTTCCTTTGATATCTTTAAGGCCTCTGCTATCTCGATCAACTTCATTTTACGGTCATTCAAAATCATTTTGTGAATTTTTTGATGTTTTCGTCGGTAACCACCTCTTTCGGGCGTCCACTGCGTTCACCGTCCTCCGTGCTCATTTCACCACGCTTGAATTTTGCATACCAATCAATTATTGTTGATTTTCCTGGGGCAGAGTCCGGAAACTCATTATCAAGCCAAGTTTTTGCTTCCACTGTATTTTTTCCTTCAGAAAACAGTATTTTATCAAAACACGAAATTCCTTTTTTCCATTTTTTTCACAATAACAAAAGTTGCTTCACAAAAGACGCTCTATCTCACAAACTAATTGACTTACAGACGTCAAATTTTGACACGAATCATTTGGATGTTGCCACTATATAAAAATAATATGCATTTAATACTAGCGACGCCATCTATGTGTCAGACCGGGGACTTATCGGCCAACCTGTTAGCAGCTAAAATAATTTTCTTTATCAATTCTGTAAATTATCTTTCAATAATTCCTGAATTGACGTCGAAGTTGACAGGAAGCCGCAGCATTTGCGTTTGCTAGCCCATATTAAACATTATTTCCCCACATTCGCACTCAAACACAATTTTTTATTTTTTACTGTTGAATTTCATGGCTAAAATTCAGTTATTATTTATAGGCATGCATGTACAATGTATCGCAGTCGGTAATTCGATCTTACATGAATTTTTTTCTTATAGAAGTAAAGAACAAATTTGGCGATAGCGGACCAAGAAGAGTCTCTTGTCTCTTTCGGCAGAATTTCCAGTTTCAGCCATTTTTTGGAAAAAAATTATGAAAATAATATAAAATATTTAGGAATGCTCAAAAGCATTCAACCCAAAGTATGAAACACTTAGAAAATAATTTATATTACATTTTTATATTTTTTTAACCTTGAATGCTTGCATCCGCGGAAATTGTATCTAGAAACTTTCAAAATAATTAATTTTGCATACATACACACGTGGCAGATACCCCAGCAGAAAATTTCTGGCGGATATCCGGTGAATTTTCTACACGATTGGCATTGCGCTTCACGCCGGACAAGTTCATAGGGGCAGCGCGACAAAGTCCGCTGCAGCGAAAAAAGTATTTGAGAGCTGCATGTGCTCTTTTCTCTCTCTCTCGTTGTCTATTTTTAGAACCCGTATGACAACTCTCTCTCTGCTGAGTTCAGGAAGGAAACTCGAGTTTCGAGAGTGGATTTTCTCATCGCGTTTTTTCGTGTATTTCGATTTTTTCTAAAAATCTTTTTTCTTCTACAATTATTGTTTGGCTCGGGCAGGGATCGAACCAGCGACCTTCGGATTATGATGCCATTATGCATGCCATATGCTTTATCTCGGAAATGATCTCCTGACGCTAAAACCATATTCAAATTCAAGCAGCTAATGAGATTCAAGCAAGACGAGTTCAAAATGTAAATGACAATCGAGCATGACTTTTTCGCTCCACCTCACTGACACTGTCATGCGGAGCATATCACCGAGGCGTCCGCTCTGAAAGACGCGCGGACTTGTTCACCGCCGACATAATATTCTGCTGGGACACGATTCATGCCATGGGTTCTAAAATTTTGATCATCACGGAATGATCGGCGATTCACGAAAATTCGTGTCAGTGTGCTGCACACTAGTTTAGTTTCACTAACACATACAAGCTGATCGATCGGTGATTCAGATTCACTTTTTATGGACCGCATTATGAATACAAATACCAATAAAAGACGCAGATCGAGAATTGGGAAACAGCTTTAGTGTTTAAATATGTAAGGATCAAGGAAAATTGTTCAAGTGTTTGCTAGGAGTTATAACAAGGATATAAAATTGTGAATAGATAGTAAATACTTTTACTAAATAAAGGATTAGAACGAATTATTTTGTATCCTTCTTCTTGGCTTTTATGTATTAAGACGGTGTATTCGATTGGGAATACACCAAGAAAATACTTGAACATCTAGCAGACAAAAATTCAAATTTATATGGTCACGAAATAGACCGTTTACTTTGAAAGTGATGTAACTCTATTTTTCTATTTTCCGGTTCTATGCGGCTTTTAGGGAAACTTTAAGGCAAGGACTGGCTCTTTATTCAAAATTTTTTGTAAAGTATAAAAGGAAAAGTAAACTACTTGATCAATTGAGTTGAAAATCTTGAGAGTAGTTCTTTGTACTTTAAAAATGAGAGCTTAATTTTTTTTACAGTTCGTACCATATCTTCCACATTTTAATTCCGAAATCAAAAGTTTTGGTTTCGGGACTTAGGATAAAGAAGCACCTTTCCAGCAATGCACAAAGAGTATTAAAACATTTTCTTTCATGCCACAAAAGGTCAAAAAAGATCCAAAAATTCTCGGCACCAAACGAAAATATTTAATTTGTTGAGCTGTTTTTGGCCGATAAATTTATGGAGTCGAAGTGCTGTGCAGCAGTTTGATTTTATTTAACCATTTGCGCTGTAGTATATAAACGGCAGCATTATAAGCTTCGCCTTAAGCTCACAGTTACCAGACATTTGAAGTGCATGACAAACAGCGATCATGCACTCAAATTTTCTCCTTAAAAATAGCGTACCAGCACAGAGCTTACTTTGTCTCGCAACCATGGCAAGGAGAAACCAAAAACTAGCGGCATCGGAGAAGGCATTGCGCTTATTGTTTTGGCGCAAACAACAGCATTTGCAAGACAAACACAGCATTAGAGAATCATACTACAGCACATTGATATTCTTTTTTGTAACGGCATATAGAATGTAAAGTGGTCGAACACAGTGAACATCCATTAAAGCAAGTGACTTTTGTGTTTTTCTTCTTAAGCTTCTGCCACTTCTTTGGATCGACAATTGTTTAAAAAAAGATTCGATATGACTTCGTTTGCAAATTTCAACTGCCTTGTTAGCGGCCTAAAAAGTGTGTTTATGTATAAAAGAGATAGAGGTACCGAATCCTTCACAGTATCTGCTCGAGGCTTATTTTGCGGAATTGGAATAAGAGCGTAAATCAGAGGTTGTCAGGGCTTTCTTTATTTGACCATACTTTCCGTCGTCAATATTATTCCAAAAATTAATGGCTATGTGAATTGGAACTGTCAAATCTGACTGCATCATTAAAATTTTTTTTTGTAGTTGAATATCATATTTTGAAGCGCCGCATTTCATTTCTGCTATGCAACAAGTATTTTGAAAAAACGTCCGTTTCGCTTGAGCACTATCGAAGGAAAGAATTCGCCAGTGGCGACTCGCCATGCTCATATTTAAGCGTGTACTAGCACAAAAACAACAAGCGTACGAAAAAAATAGCGTCAGTTGTGCTGCTCTCTCGCATTCTGCCGAAATTAGAAAAACAGCTTTCGAACTCACATGTACACGCTGTCGATGTGAAAGCTATAAAAAAGCTTTTGAATGTCGCTTATATACGTTTAATGGGCCTGACAATGTCTGGTGTAAATGGATGCAGATGGCTTTCAACGAAACCGTTTTGTTTCGCGCGTAAGCAGACTACAACCATCTGTGGTCTATGTGACGGTCATTATACACTGCGATCTTCGTCACCAGTTTATTTTAAATCAAAATCAATATTTTAAGTGCCTGTCATACAATCACCGCCAAAAACAATGCAACAGGTTCTTAGCGCAAAGTGCAAGAAACCACATCACACCTTGCTGAACGGACACGCCCCTGTACATCCATAAACGGGACAACTATCTTCATGCAGCTAGCAGAAGGATATGTGACCGACAGCCATAACCAGATTCTATTGCCGACCGCCCTCCCGCATGGACACGCCCTTGTTACATCCACAAATGGCTCAAATTTCTCTTCGTCATTCCAGACGGTTGGCTCGTTGACGACGAGCACCTCTGCACAACATTCGCTGATGCTTACCCCTTCGGCCCCTACGTCCACACAAGAAGCAGACACTCATATGACTGACAGACATTCTGAGATAAAATTTGCTTCTCTCATAGCGCACAACGATATCAACTCCACAGAACTAGCTTCCCTGGAGGTTGGGCACAGTAGTAACAGCCACACCTCCAGCCTCATCATCATAAGCGACTCTTCATCATCAGAATTCTTAAGGTACGTGGCGGATCCCCTTTTTAGTTTTGTTACTTTTATTTTAGGTTAGGTAAGATTAATGTGGCTTCCACCATGAAGGCTGACACACGTAGGCCGCATAGGACCTTTTTGATACCACGAATTGTAAACCAAAAAGATAAACCGAAAACTTCACAAAATCAACGTAAATTGGGATCTCAAACAACAACGGCACAGAGGCCGTTTTTCATAAAAAATTTTTGTATAAAAACACAAAACAAATTACTAATAGTTTCAGGTACATTGGTGCCCAAAAGCGTACCTTATTTTTGTGCAACTAGGTACATTTTGCAATTCTCAATTTTCGGTCATACCCTTAACATACATTTTTAATTTGACAATGCCGATAAATGAATTTTCATTTAAAAATATATTTTTAAGTCAACACTTTTATTTGGATTCAACCAAAGTCACAGGAACATATTCATGGTTAAGTAATAAAACTGTTCAGAATTTTCACTTTTATTTCAATCGCTTTATTTTGTATATTCTATACGTATTTCGGCGAATTCAATCCCGCCTTCACCATGATGACTCCTAATTCTCATGGTTACTTTTATAACATTTAACAGGTTGGCTGATAAGTCCCCGGTCTGAGACATAGATGGCGTCGCTAGTATTAAATGCATATTATTTTTATATAGTAGCAACCTTCAAATGTTTCGTGTCAAAATTTGACGTCTGTAAGTCAATTAGTTTGTGAAATAGAGCGTCTTTTGTGAAGCAACTTTTGTTATTGTGAAAAAAATGGAAAAAAAGGAATTTCGTGTTTTGATAAAATACTGTTTTCTGAAGGGAAAAAATACAGTGGAAGCAAAAACTTGGCTTGATAATGAGTTTCCGGACTCTGCCCCAGGAAAATCAACAATAATTGATTGGTATGCAAAATTCAAGCGTGGTGAAATGAGCACGGAGGACGGTGAACGCAGTGGACGCCCGAAAGAGGTGGTTACCGACGAAAACATCAAAAAAATTCACAAAATGATTTTGAGTGACCGTAAAATGAAGTTGATCGAGATAGCAGAGGCCTTAAAGATATCAAAGGAACGTGTTGGTCATATCATTCATCAATATTTGGATATGAAAAAGCTCTGTGCAAAATGGGTGCCGCGCGAGCTCACATTTGACCAAAAACAACAACGTGTTGATGATTCTGAGCGGTGTTTGCAGCTGTTAACTCGCAATACACCCAAGTTTTTGCGTCAATATGTGACAATGGATGAAACATGGCTCTATCACTACACTCCTGAGTCCAATCGACAGTCGGCTGAGTGGACAGCGATCGGTGAACCGTCTCCGAGGCGTGGAAAGACTCAAAAGTCCGCTGGCAAAGTAATGGCCTATGTTTTTTGGGATGGGCATGGAATAATTTTTATCGATTATCTTGAGAAGGGAAAAACCATCAACAGTGACTATTATATGTCGTTATTGGAGCGTTTGAAGGTCGAAATCGCGGCAAAAGGGCCCCATATGAAGAAGAAAAAAGTGTTGTTCCACCAAAACAACGCACCGTGCCACAAGTCATTGAGAACGATGGCAAAAATTCATGAATTAGGCTTCGAATTGCTTCCCCACCCACCGTATTCTTCAGATCTGGCCCCCAGCGACTTATTCTTGTTCTCAGACCTCAAAAGGATGCTCGCAGGGAAAAAATTTGGCTGCAATGAAGAGGTGATCGCCGAAACTGAGGCCTATTTTGAGGCAAAACCGAAGGAGTACTACCAAAATGGTATCAAAAAATTGGAAGGTCGTTATAATCGTTGTATCGCTCTTGAAGGGAACTATGTTGAATAATAAAAACGAATTTTGACAAAAAAAAAATGTGTTTTTCTTTGTTAGACCGGGGACTTATCAGCCAACCTGTTACTTATTGTAAAGAATATTAAAGATCCTCAAGCTTAATCTGTATTTCGGTAAATGTACATGTGATTTTTGCTATTCTATTTATAATTCTTCAAGTATTTATGAATTTTCTTTCAGATCTTGAACTACCTGGTACGCTATTTATTTATGATCATCCATTTTAATCCATTATGTTCATATTTTTAAGCCAAATTTTTTTGTTACTTCACTTTGTAGCAACGACCAGAATGATGATACTTTGGTTTGCTGTGAGGCTCTGGAAGTGATCCCAAGCGAAGCCAGACTTGCAGATTTGAGTCGTTTCTCTCCAGGCTACACCGAAATCTCTGTTGGAAACGTTAACTTAAGATATACCATTTCGACGCACTCTTTTCAACAAGATGGTGGTAACATAAAGAACCAACACGCAGAGTTTAATCCCACGGATTTGATTTCTGGAATATATGAAGGTATGTTGTCATATGTTTAAAAATTGACAGGACGTCTTACCAAATGAAGAATGAGAGCCAATTTGATTAACATATTAAATAATCGTAAACGCAAGCGCGAACAAAGTTAACAGAAGCGCGGCCGAAGGGGTTAAGGACCACGAAATAAACAGTAAAAAGTTAAAAACGTATTAAAATAGAAATAAATTTTGAAAAAGAAAACTTTTATTCAATAAATAAAAAGTATATCTCATATTTTGTAGTAACTCATAACAAATATAATATGATTTTGATAAAAACTTTTGCACAAACTGGAAAAAAAACGTTGCTCCGTGTCTGAAGTCACTGCTTGTTTACGTTTTCATTTGCCTTTTGTCTTTTCGTCCACTTCTTTGGTTTGGTTATGTTCTGATGTCCCACGGTGTATGTTCTTTTATGATGGACATAAAACTCAAAAAGCGAGAAGAGAGAAAATTGCGAAACGCCGTCTCTTAATATCATACTCTTTGTACACTGTCTAAAACAGCTGTCCACATTTTCGAACGATTAAAGGATGAAAATTTTCCGTTAATTTTCCTTTCTCTTTGCGTAGGTGGTGCCAAACTATGGGAATGTACACTCGACCTACTTACTCATTTGCATACAAAATTTTCTTCTGACAAGTGGGAAAAAGAAAATGTTCTTGATCTTGGATGTGGATGTGGATTATTAGGAATATACGCTCTTAAATTCGGATCAACTGTACATTTTCAAGATTTTGTAAGTTCCAAAGTTAATTGTGTCATATACTTTGCGTATGAACTCTAACAGCCGGTTTCACCAAAAAATTTTATCGGAACTTAAATTAAAATTAATTTTAATTTAATTTTTTATTTAAATTGAAATCTAATTATTTTGAGTTTCACCAAGATTTGAATTTGACACATGAGAAAAGTGGCAGCACTTGCGAAATCAGCTGATTTATTTAAAATTGAATATGGAGGGAAATGCGCGAACAAAGAATTTTTCGGAAGAGGAAATAGAAATTTTACTTAATTTAGTGAAGAGGCAAAAGGGTGTCTTGGAAAATAAAAGAACGGGAAAAGTAAGACCTGGTGAAAAAGAAAAGGTATGTGATATTGTCGCGGAGGAGTTCAACGCGTTATGTCCAAGAATGAGAAGATCAGCAATTCTTTGAATTCTTTGCGTCAGCTGTTTTCAACACGAAAACAGAGTTGCTTTTATCATATATAAATTATATTTAAATGGGCACCAGGCTCATTTAAATGAAAGTTAAATATGAATTAGTTTTGAATGGTGAAACAGAAACTAGAAAATTTTAATTAATTTTCAATTAAATTGATGTGGTTAAACCGGCTGTAAATTAAGTAAGAGCAATTTAATCTATTAAGTAAGTTTAATTTAAACTAATTTGACATCGCTGTTCACAAGAATCTTATAGAAAGTGAAGTATAAACGTTGATTGTATCGGACGTGTTATTTTACGCTCTGTCTTTAAAAGTCAAAATTTGTGCAAATATTTCATAATAAATAATAACTTTTGTTAGAAGTTGTTGTTTCATCGTTGCTATATTTATAAATTAATTGTTTTCTTGAATCGACTTTAGTTATATGTTATATTGTGCTAAACTAAATAGTCCAACGAACTAAAAATTGCAAACAAAAAGTTTAATTTAACATACATACAAACACACATTCGATTAAATGCCGGAGAACACAACAGAAATGTGCGGTGTTTTATCAGCTTCCGAGCAAGCAAATTAAAAAACCACGACACAATCGCAGAAACCATCTGCCTGCTCTCTGGCTGGTCAACTACCGTCGGCCTCTTGAAAAGCTGCGGTCGGAGAAGTCACTGACTTATTACCTTCTTATTCGCCTAGTGTCAGTTCTAAGAATAAATATTCCTCTCCTAACGGTATCTCTCAGCAACTTACTAACATTGAGCAGCGCTTATCATTGCAAATAAAAAAAAACTCAGCAAAAAGTTTACTGAGCAAGCCTCTGTCGTCTCCGAACTGAAAGACGATCTGGTTGTACTCGGTAATCAACTATCCGAGAAAATTCACGCTGAAATAAACGAAGTAGCCGCGAGTCTGACTCTCAAAATTGATGCCGAATTTGCCTCTGCTAAATCTGAACTCAAAAGGAATATTGAGTCTGAAATCGCTGCTGTTTCTGCTAGCCTGGTTGCTAAAGTAGATTCGGAATTTTTAAAACTTCAATCTTATGCAGCTGAAACTGAAAATAAATTACAATTCTGAATCTAATTCTGAACTCGCTACCTTGAGGGAAGAGCTGAACAAGCTGGTTCGCCAACAACAATCCGACGCAATCTCTTCTGACGCTATTATTTTTGGTATCCCTGTTATCGAGGGTGAGAGTATAAAATCGACTCTGATTAAAATTTGTCACTCCATTGACTGTATGGTACCGAAAATAAAGCAAATCATTCGCAGCAATTCAACCGAAAATCAGCCAAAAAAAGAGCTTAAACCGCCTCCAATCTATTTGCGTGAGAGGAGCTCAAACGCGCTTGTTGCCAAATTGGCTACATTATTAGGAAATATCGATTTCCATGTAGTTCCCTTAACAAAGGGTAATATACATGAAACCAAAATCCAAACTACCACTGAGGACAGTTTCCGCAGGGTTGTTAAAGAGTTTGAAGGGGCAAATAAAAATTTTTATACATACCAGCTTAAGAGTAGCAAAGGTATAACAGTTGTGATCAAAGGCATCGAAGCCGAAGTTGACACAAATGATATAAAAAGTGCGCTAGGGGAAAAGGGCTTCCATGCAAGATCGGTCATAAATATATTTAATAAAGCGAAAATCCCTCAGCCCATGTTTAAAGTTGATCTTTTGCCTGACAACTTAAAACTTAAGAAAAACGAAACGCATCCAATATATAACTTGCAATTCCTTTTGCATCGTAAAATAACGGTCGAAGAGCCACACAAGAGAAATGGTCCTATCCAATGTGCCAACTGTCAGGAATTTGGTCACACAAAGTCATATTGCACCCTGCGCCCCGTTTGCGTAATATGCGGCGAGCTTCACCATAGTTCGGTCTGTAACAAAAAAGCTCAAAATGATCGCAGATTAATTAAATGTAGTAACTGCCAAGGAAACCATACTGCAAACTACAGAGGTTGCCTAGTTTATCAAGACCTGAAAAAGCGAATTAATATCAAGAAAGAATCAGCTCGCAATTCTTCAAAAAACATTACTGTCTCTGTACCGTTATCCAATCCAAACCTTAATAACAACCCTGCAACTTCAGGTATTTCGTATGCAAATGTTCTAAAATCTGCAATGAATAATAGTTCTCCCTCTAACGCGAATAATAATCTTGAGATTATGATATCGACTCTAACTCAAAGTTTATCACAATTTATGCAAGCAATGCAAAGCTCGCTCGATAGAATTGTGCAAATGCAAACACAATTAATGACCGCACTTTTAGCTAAGATATGAGTGTTCTAAAAATTTGTGCCTGGAATGCGAACGGGTTAACAAAACATAAACTAGAGATTCAGAATTTTTTAAATCAAGAGGAAGTTGACGTCATGCTTCTCTCTGAAACTCATTTAACAAATAAAAATTTCTTTTCAATCACCGGGTATAAATTTTATCAAACCAACCACCCAGATGGTAAGGCGCATGGAGGCACGGGTATACTCATTCGTAGAAGAATACAGCATTTCTCTATGGATTCCTATAGTTATGAATTTATTCAGGCAACGTCAATCTGCGTCGTATTGCAAGGGAAAAATATCGTACTTTCGGCAATCTACTGCCCGCCGCGCTTTTGTGTTACGGAAACGCTGTTCTTAGACTTCTTTAAGACTTTGGGTGATAAGTTTCTAGCAGCAGGAGACTATAATGCGAAGCACACTTTCTGGGGCTCCAGAACGTGCAATCCCAAGGGTCAACAATTATACAAGGCAATTATAAATAAAAATAATTCTCTTGACTTTGTATCTCCCAGACAGCCAACTTATTGGCCAACATATCTCCAAAAAATTCCAGACCTCTTAGATTTCGGTATAACTAAAGGTATTGCAAGAGAGCTAATTTCTGCAAAAACAACTACCGACCTCTCCTCGGATCATTCCCCGGTTTTATTTGCTTTAAATAAATATCCGGTTGAAGTTGAACGTCCACTCAGCTTAACAAATCCAAGTACAAATTGGCTAAAATACAAAAAATACATAAGTGCGCATATTCATACGAATTATAAAATTGAATGCCATGAGCATATTGACGACGCCGTAACTGTGTTTAATTCGTATCTAGGATCAGCAGCGCAAAATGCGACTCCTCGTTTTGAATATAGCTCAAATAGGACTTTCTCAAATAGGGAAATCGAAAAACTCGTCGCAGAAAAACGAAAGCTCAGACGCGAATGGCAACGGTCCCGGTCTCCGTTGGCCAAAAACAAACTAAAAGAAGTAGAAAAAAAGCTTAGAATAGCTCTAAATAGGGAAAAAGAATCTAAAGCTCACAACTTTGTCGAAAATCTTACGCCTGTAGGCTCAAATCGTAGCTCCTTGTGGTTGGCAAGCCGTTTTCTTAAGACTCCTGTGCAGAGTGAAACACCTGTTCGGTGTCCCAACAGTGGTTGGGCGCGCTCAGACGAAGAGAAGGCTACAGCTTTTGCTTTACACCTTAATAAAGTATTCCAACCGAATCCGAGTAATTCTGAGTATACTCTTCCGAACGAATCCGAAAATACACGCAGAATTTCCGTCCAAATTAGTTCAAGTGAAATTTCGGGTATCATAAAAAATGAACTTGTGACAAAAAAAGCCCCGGGACATGATCTTGTCACTCCAAAAATGTTAAAAAATATCCCATCTGTAGCAGTACAGTTTTTAACAGTCTTGTTCAATGCAATAATTAAATTCAGTTACTTTCCAAAAGATTGGAAACGATCGGTCATTAAAATGGTGCCTAAGCCAGGAAAGGACCCTACCCAAACATCCTCTTATAGACCAATTAGCCTTCTCCCTTGCCTCTCAAAACTATTCGAAAAGGTTCTTTTAGCTAAATGAACACCTTATTTGCAAGAGCAGAATATAATTCCAAAACATCAATTCGGGTTTAAGAAACAACACGGTACTATCGAACAGGTAAATCGAATTACCAACGAAATCAGGATTGCCTATGAAAATCGGGAGTATTGCTCTGCAGTATTCATAGATGTGCAGCAAGCATTCGATAAAGTCTGGCACGATGGATTGTTGTACAAAATCAGAAAACTACTTCCCGTTAATTTTCACGCGATCTTTGAGTCATATTTGAAACATAGAACGTTCCAAGTAAAACATAACTCGTACATTACAAAAAGTTTTGAAATCAATGCAGGAGTACCCCAAGGGAGTGTTGTTGGGCCTTTTCTTTATCTAGTATACACAGCAGATATTCCTTATAACGATCGAATCGTGATTTCAACATTTGCTGATGACACAGCGGTCCTTAGTCGGCACAAGGACATTAGTGTTGCAACTTCTACACTGCAAGATCATCTCAACAAAATACAAAATTGGCTTTCTAAATGGCGTATCAAAATAAATGAGATCAAATGCCAACATATTACTTTCACGCTCAATAGAAAAGCTTCTCCGGACATTTTTCTCAATGACTTACGCATCCCACAATGCGAAGATATCACATATCTCGGTATTCATTTGGACAAAAGATTGACATGGCGTAAGCATATTGAAGCCAAGAGAACCCAAATGAAACTTAAAGCCATAAGCCTGCACTGGTTAATAAATAGCCGTTCTCCTCTAAAACTTGAGTATAAGATCCTCCTGTACAATCAAGTTATAAAACCAATATGGATGTACGGGTTACAATTGTACGGGAATGCAAGCGCTTCGAATATAGAAATCCTGCAAAGAGCGCAGTCCAAAATACTAAGGACTATAACGGGAGCTCCTTGGTTTATCTCAAATGAACGGATTCATAGAGAGTTAAACGTTGAACTGGTCAAAGCTGAGTTCACCAAAATCAAAGAAAAGTATTTTAATAAATTGCGAACTCATGTAAATCCACTTGCGCGTGGACTGTCGAACATATCGAACTCTTCGAGATTAAAAAGGAATGATCGACCAGCGATTTCAAATTATTCTTCTACAGCAGGAGCGTTCCATGCACATCCATCAACTCTGCTTCCCTAGCAGATCGACACGCGTTTCTTGGTGCATTCCATGCACGTCCGTCAAAACAGCTGATCGGTATCTCGGTGGGTGCTCCTAGTACCCAATGCATTTCTCCATGTAATCCACGCCAAAACAGCTCTTTTAGCTTATCGGTATCTCGGTGGGTGCTCCTAGTACCCAATGCATTTCTCCATGCAATCCAACGTCAAAACAGCTCTTGTAGCTTATCGGTATCTCGGCGGGTGCTCCTAGTACCCAATACATTTCTCCATGCAATCCAACGTCAAAACAGCTCTTTTAGCTTATCGGTATCTCGGCGGGTGCTCCTAGCACCCAATGCATTTCTCCATGCAATCAACGTCAAAACAGCTACGCGCTTCCTGTATGCATATATGCGGTTGTAACAAATCAGCTCTCCTAGCTGCTTAAATCGTTTACCCTAGAGGAAAACACCGGAAATATTTCGCGTGCTCCTTCACTCATCAGTTAAGCCTAGTTAACGTTACCTGAGGCCCGCTATTGATAAAAACTTGCGACTCATAAACTTTTCGAAATTAAGGAAATGCTTTGTGATCTGTAGTTTTGTTAAACTAGGTGTAAGATTTTGAAACTTATTGCTAGACTCCTATTTTACAGGAGTGATACAATAAATAATAAAACGTTTAAAAAAAAAAAAAAAAAATTCGCAGCAAGGGAGTTGTTGCAAAATTCTACACACCTTCTGATCGAAATCTTGTATTAAAAGCTTTCGGCGACTATTGCAGGCGGACGAACTATGCTGTCTCTATGAGAGTAGCTGGTTACAACTGTAATAACAACATCTATATACAAGAAAGCCTGACTCCCGATGCTAAGAAGCTCTTGCAAAGTGCTGTTAAGGCAAAACGCGAGCGAAAATTTTTAATGCGCTTACCTTTGGCGGTTCAAGTCAGGGTTAACCGTGGTGACAGGCCAATAGCTATACATTGTGAGAATGATATCGAGGTACTCTGTATGAACATTCGTAGCAGCTGTGACAACAACACTGAAAATTAGTCTCTCTTTTCTCATATCTTTCTTTTTCTCTTTAAAAATGATCGTTTTACTATTATGCTCTTATTATTTAACAGTAGCAGTTTTCTGGTGGTGGTTTTCTGTCTGCTCTTATGTCGGGTAACATCCATGTTGAGGATGGTATTAATGAAAAAGTGCTAATTAACCCTCTAATGCATAAACCCGCCTTTAGGCGGGCTTTAGTTAAAGTGGTATAAAATGAAAACAAACAAAAAATTTTAAACGAAATTTTTCTATGACAATAAAAGAAGCTTCACTCTAATTATTGTTCTACGAAGTAAAGCTGTAGCATGATCCATTACGCAGCTGTTTCATTTGCAAGGCGATTTTCATTGGAAACAGACGTTCGAAGTAAGTTGCGCAACAATCAAACTTTTAAAACTTTTAAAGTTAAAAAAAATACTGGTGAGTACGGAAATTATTTATCTCTCAATCTGTGTGAAAATAGCTACCAAAAAAATTTGTGGAGACCACCAAAGCTCTCTAGATTGTCTGACCGTCTACAGGCGGAGCTATGCGTTCCGCATGTAATTATACCCAGCGTAAGCGGTGTATATTAGTTTTGTGCGAATCTTGTACCAAGGAGAACTAAGCTCCGGAGATATAGACATATATATATATTCTTGATCAGGATCAAAAACTGAATTGATTTAGACATGTCCGTCTGTCCGTCCGTCAGTCCGTCCGTCCGTCTGTCCGTCTGTGGTCGAATCTCCTCCGAAACGGCTGGACCAATCACGTCGAAATTCGGCACACAAGTATATCCGGATACGAGTATGATCTTAAGTGAAAATGGAAGACATCTGCCCACTGCCACGCCCACAAATGAATATAATGTGTATTGAGTTAAATGCTTATAACTTGAGAACCACTCAACACATTTCATTGATATTTGGTGTACTGGTAAATTACAAAAAGATATGTATCCTGAAAAAAACTAAACGCCGCCCTCCTCGAGCCACGCCCACAAATAAGCCCACAAATTAGGGTTTATCGTTACTTCTGAAGTAAAAGACGTAGAAGCTTCAAATTTGCAACATAGGTTGACCAAGGTGATTGACAGGTGTAGGGAAAAATTTATGTTGCCCGCCCACTCCCACGCCCACAAATGGAGATTTTTCGTAACTTCTATACAGAAAGGCAAAGTTCATACATTTTCTCGGGACGCTGGGTATATCAATGTCGGGCTTGACCGACTTTAGCTTTCTTACATGTTTGTCCATTACGGTATGAGTGAAATTATAATACATGATGGACATGTAAAATGTCAACTTCCCAACTTTCGTTGCGAAGTAACTGAAGCAGCCTGTTTGGTTGGCTGTGTTCAACCTCGACCTCGGGGAAGACCATCATCGCAGTCTTCCGAAACTGTTCCAGCCTCATCGAAAATAAGAAGAACTCACTTGCCATTACAAAATGTACGGTATGATCAAATTGGTCATTGGTTTGAATTTTTAGAGCGATCTGGAAAAAAACAATGTAAAATGCCTGGATGTAAATCTGAAACTCAGGCTTTTTGCACAAAATGTAAGCTGAATCTGTGTAATTCAACCACACAAAAATGTTTCCTCAAGTTTCACATCGCTCAATAAAGTAAGAGATGATGGTTCTTATTAAAAAAAATACATATTTTCTTACATATAATTCCATTGGTTTTTAAACCTGCAGTGCATAGGTCCGCCTCTAGGCGGGTTCGGTATATTCGCTTATTCCAGCTAAAGTAAGTACTAAATTTAAAATCTGACTTCAGAATCGTTCTTCTACACCCAAAATTGGTCTAGTCTGATTTTATCAGCAAAAAAAAAAAAAATTATGCATTAGAGGGTTAACATACTATGTAAACAGCACAGTGGGCTAAAGTTAGTTCATTTTAACGCGCGTAGCTTAAATGGTCTAAAGTTGGATGTTGTGAAGTATGTTTTTGAGTACTCCAGTGTAGACATAATCTGCGTTAGCGAAACGTGATGGTCCGATGAGGCCCTTGATACTGCTGTTGATATTCCTGGCTACTGCCTGCTTCGCAATGATAGATGCAGTGGCAGAGGAAGAGGTGTCGCCATATACTACAAAAATCAGCTCAACCCTAAGTAAGTAAGCAAGTCGTCGAATGACTGCATTGAATATATATGCATTGAGATTTCTGGAATCAACTCAAATGCTCTTATACTCTATGTATATAATTCTTCCAAGCGCAATAGTTTTGATAATTTTTGCCATTCCTTAGCACCCCGTTTTGTTGATTATGACAATGTTATAATCTGCGGTGATTTTAATGTCAATGTTTTAGAAGAAGATGGAATTTCTCTCAGCTTTTTAAATCTTATATCCACCTATGGATTGAGTATTATGAATACCAGTAACCCCACTCGGTTTGCTAGCAATGCGTCTCCCAGCTTACTTGACATGTTTTTAGTCAGTAATCTATCGTCTGTCTTGGTCCAGGATCAAATCTAATTTGTGTCTGACGACGATCTTATCTTCTGTACCTATGACGACTCTATGATTTCTTTCTATTCCACCTAAAGAATCGTGATGATAGGGTGTTGAGGTTTTTTGTTCAATGTTAATAAACTACAAGTTTCTGAAATAGTTTAGTTTACAAATTCTTTTCGCATATCTGTTTTCATTGTTTTAAAATGACCATATTTTAAAATGAATTTTTCTACTTTCGTTTTTGCTACTTCTGATGAATCTTTAGATGTCATAGAGAAAGCTTCGACGTATTTGGTTAAATCGCATTGTAGTGTTAAAATATATCTGAAATTATTTGATGGGCGTAAGTGTCCTATTGTGTCTTTTGATACTACTTCAAAAGGACTAGAAGGGGCTTCAGTGATTATAATTTTCTCTTTAGTATGCACGTTAATTTTATTTTTCTTGCAAATTTTACAATTTGGTATGAATTTCTTTACCATTTTATTGATACCTTTCCAGACATAGCGTTGTTTCAACTTGGCTATTGTCCTGTTTACACCGGTGTGACCTCCGAGTAAAGATAAGTGATTTTCTTTAATGAGACTTAACTGATCAGGTTCGTCTTTAATTGGTTCGGGGGTTCAAACAAAATAATATTTATTGGAGTACACAATCCCTTATTTATTTGTTTCTGCAGTGTTTCTTCATAAAATGATTTTAACTATTGTTGACTTATAGTTTCAAATACTAGGTCCTTCTTAGAAATAGCTTGCTTACTTATGCCATTGCAGTATAATATTGAATTTAGCTTCTCCAAAACTGGTTTTGTGCAGTATGGTTTGTCGCTTGATTCAATAAGAACATCGTTATTAATGATTTCAAAAGTCTGCAGATTTTTACGCTTTTTACATTTATTCTCCCCTTGTGTTTGCACAAATTTAAGAATTGGCAAATTTCTTGCATCCGAAATAGATATGCATTCCCACATATGCGGATGGCTAATCCTCTCTGTGGGGGTAGGTGTTCTATTTGGACGGGACACATTTTAAGTTGTACTTCTAGTTATTGCTGCAATGAATGGTATCAAAATTTTTAATTCATTAGAATTAACTGGAATTCTAGAAAGTGCATCAGCATTAGTGTTTAATTTTCCTTGTTTATATAGAATCTCAAAATCATATTCCATGAGATCCATTCGAATTCTGGTGAGTTTGAAGAGGGGTTTTTATGTTTAAACAATGAAACTAATGGTCTATGATCTGTTACTATTTAGCAAGTTATTCCATAGAGCTAAGGTCTGAAGTGATTTATCGCCCAACGAATAGCTAAAAGTTATTTTTCTATTATTGGTTTATTTAATATACTTGCAGATGCAATTGGAAGATCAGATACTATTGTACCTTGAGAAAGTTCTGCACCAAGTGCATAATTTGAGGCGTCTGTTGTTAAAATGAATTCTTTTTGGAGATTTGGAGAGATATTGTAAGATTGGTGGATTTATTAGTGAGGTTTTTAATATTTGAAATGATTTTTCGCATTCAGGGCTCCAATTAAAAACTACGTTCTTTTTGAGTAAATTATTCAGGGGTTTTTCCATTTCTGCAAAGTTTTTTACGAACTTTCTATAATAATTGCAAAATGCAACGAATCTGCTTACTTCATTTGATTTTGTTGGTCTTGGAAAGTCTTTCACTACCTTGCATTTTTCTGGGTCAGTTGTTACGCCAAGATCTGTTATTTTATGACCTAAAAATATTACTTCGTTTTTAAGAAAGTTACATTTTGAAGCATTTAACTTTAAATTGTATTTTTGTAATCTTTGGAATACTTGTTGAAGATTTGAATTATGCTCAGTTATTGTTTTGCCAAAAGCTATAATGTCGTCTATATATAAAGCATATATTGTCTAAGCCTGAGAGTGCTATTGTCAACATTCTTTGAAAACTGTTTGAAGCTAATTTTAATCCAAATGGAACGGTTTTGAAATGATAATGTCCGTTGTTTGTTGAAAAAGCTGTTAAAGGTCTTTATTGTTTACTGAGCAGAATTGGATGGAACGAATTTGTCATGTCTTATGTGGAGAAATATTTCGCACCTTCTAATTTATCGAGTACATCCTCCAATCTTGAAATGGGAAATTTGTCATCGACTAGTTTTTTATTTAGCTGGCGAAAATCAACTACTAATCGCCATTTTTTTTCTTGTCCTGAGTCTTTTTTTGGTACTATTAGTAAAGGTGAATTGTAGGGGCTAGTAGAATGTTCAATAATGCCTTTGTTTAGCAGTTCTTGAACCTGTTTATTGATTTCATTTAATTGGCTATGGGGAAAGCGACAATTTTTAATATAAATAGGACTGTAGTTTGTTAATACTAGCTTTGGTTCATAAAAGTTATTTATTGATAATTCTTCATTTTTTAAATAAAATATATTTTGAAATTTATTGCTAAGTGCCGTTATTGACTTGCTAGTGGAATACTCTAAATTCTGTAAATTGAAAAGTTTTTCCAACATTAACCATGGCAAATTGAAATCGTTGGTGGACAAACATTTGTGTTCCTTTATATTAGTGAGAAGAACTTCTTTGGGAATTAAATCAAAAATGTGATCGATGCCTCTATGTGTAAAAGAAAAGGTAAAATTTTCATAGTTAATCTTTGCTCTTAACTTTGCACAAAAATCTATTCCTAATATTCCACTTGACCTTATAGGAAATGAACCATCTACAACACTAAATTTGTGCTTTAAAACACTATCCTCTATATTTATAGGCAAAATACATGTCCCTTAAGTCACAATGTCTTTCTTTGAAATTCCTGAAATTGTACATGAGTGGCTACTGTCAATACATACACAAATGTTCATATTTAATTAATGATATATCTGCCCCTGTATCTATTAAAAATGAAAGAATGTTATTATTACATTTAATATAAGCATAATTACTATGATCAAAATTAACAGTGAAATTAAAATTTTTCATATAATGCCCCGAGTGACATATTCTGCTACCTGTTCGGTATCAGGGGTACTTAAGTTTCTCTGTTGCTCTGTGCCATTTACAAAAAATGCATTATGCCTTACATTATTTTGGCTTTGGGAGTTGTTCGAATTTTAAGTCGCGCAAGAATTGTTGTTGTTGTGTCTTTGATTTTGGAAATTGTTGTTGTTGTATTGTGCACTTTGCTGATATGCGAGACGATCGCGCGTGCCTTGTCGGTTTCCGTTGCTGTTCTTATTGTTGTAGCTATTTGTGTAGAGATTGTTGAAGCGGTTGTTGTAATTGTTGTTGTTTCCTCTGCGATCGTATTGCTGCTGTCTGTTGTGTGTTTGGTTGTTTTGACGATTTGAGTTTTGCGAATAATGTTGTTGTGTCTGTCTGTCGTTATCAGGTCTCCTATTACCATTTTGCCTCTGCTGATTACCTCTATGCTGGTTTCTACCGTTGCGCTGTCTGTACATCATGATACGGGCTTCTTCCGTATGATCTGATTCTTGCGCTATTTGGAGAGCCTCATTAAAAGTGGTGACTCTACTTGCTGCAATTGTTTCTGCTATGTTAGCATTTGTTATGCCTTGCTTTAGCACATTTTGGGCTATTACATCATTTGATTTGATTATAATCAAATATATATAATAATAATTATTGCTGCCTTTTCTGCAGGTGTTTGCAGTGTTGAAATTTGTATTGAATTTAATTCCGAAATTAAACTTTCGATGGTTTCAGCGAAATTAGATATTGGGTTTCGGCCTTGTGTTGCTCTGGATTATTCATCTAGTACAATGTTTGCAGTTTTTCTGGGCTTGAATATTGCCTTTAAATTTTGTATTAGATTTGTTATGCCATTTGTGCCAAGTATTTCGAGTTTTGTTTTTACTTTATCTGATATTTTGGTGTTGAAGACTAATGAAAAATAAGTGGGTTTTTTACTATCTGGAATTTCTGCATTAAATAATTCGATTAAGTTCATAAATTTTTGAGCATTTTCTAATTTTCCTGAAAATTCTGGTATGGTCTTAGGGCCAATATTACCAAGTATATTTAAAAAAAATTTTTTAAATAAAATCTGATTTTCACTTTCACCAAATAACAATAATAATTATATGGAGCTTGAATCTGCCCAAAGGCTAGCACTGCGGCCCAGATGACCTATTGTGCCAAGAATCACTATTTTTTTTGAAAAGCTTCCCATAGCTCTCCTAATAAAGTCCAGAATCACCTCTAGAGAAGAACTCCTAATATGTCCTAATGACAGAAATTCCGAATGGAATACATTTTTTCTGTGATGTACTAAGGCAGGACATTCGCAAAGAATGTGCAAAGTTGTTTCCTCGTCTTCGAGGCATAATCTGCATTCCGAATTATCGGAAAGGCGAAGTTTGATACTTAAGTGATGCTTTAGCCCAAAATGGCCAGTAAGAAAACCCATAAGCAATCTTATGCTCTTAAAACCTTAAGAATATTGGAGTAAGAGTAAGGTTCTATAAGCAATTTACTCTGCCTCAGTCCGGGAAAGTCGTCCCAGTACACAAGGCGAAGGAGATTTTATTTCTATCTGATCTTTTCTTTAATACCCGCCCAGTTCAACCCACAAAAAATCCTGAGGACCGAAAAAAGGGGTGTTTGATGCCTTTCTTGCTAGACTATCAGCTAGCTCATTACCATCAATCCCCGTGTGACCAGGGGCCCAAAATAAATCAACTTTATTGCGTGTCGCTAGTTTCTGAAGTAGTCCAAAGCATTCTAGGACTTGCTTTGACTTAAAAGCCCACGATTTTGGCCCGCGGGGTTTTTGCTGATTACACGGTGCGACACTGAAAATACACCCGGAAAGTAACATAGTGTAGGCTGTTTATATGGTCGAATTATGCATAAAAATATTTTTGTTGTTGTTGTTGTACCCTCCAAATTTTTTTTATTTACAAAAAACCGTTTTTACAATCTTTCCGCGGTAATCTTTGAATATCTCAGTCACCGTTTTAACGATGTTCAATATGTTATATGTTTTGGAAAGAGAATTGTCAGACCTTTCGAATGATGTATAACAATTTATTGTTTAAACAAATGAAGTGTATGTTTTTATCGCATAAACCTAGAAAAAGTGATTTTTTTTCTCAATTTCTTAACTTTAACCATTTTTTGTTACATAATAGTGGTATTCAAGCAACAGTGCAAACGCAGTGTGCAATATTTGCACTTGTCAAATTGCGTACAAAAAAAGCAGTGCAAATATTGCACACTGCGATTTGCACTGTTGCTTGAATGCCACTAATGTTACAAGAAAAGGCAATAAAGATAGGTAATATTCTAAAAGAACATTTTTTTACGAACAAATTGGTGTATTGATTTATTGAATTGGAACAAAACTGCGGAAGCTACGTTACTCCTTTGCATTCTATAGAGGTGTGAATAGGCTAACGTAATTTGTGGCATACAGTCAAATACGAAAAAATGAAACACGGATAAATAGCGACAAGCGACAATACCGAGAAGCGGCAAGCGACAATACCGCATGAAGCGAATAACGGAACAAAAGATAACTTAAAACTAACTGCACTCTCCAACTCTGATATGTAGAACTTATTCAGTCACTTAATATTGTCAGTTGAGGATTTGTGACAAACGCAATCGTTTCTGCTACGTTTGTGGTTTATTTGTGGATAAGCAACATCGCCGTAAGTTAAATGCAAATAGTGCCGCAGTTGAAGCGTATAATCTTCACTTTGAGCGCAATTATAGTGAAAGTCATTGGTATGAACCGGAATATATATGTTCAACGTGCTCTTTAACACTAAAGAAGTGGAAATCTAGCCAAAGTTATCAAGATCGTTTGCCATTTTTGAGTCCAATGGTTTGGCATCATCAAGTCATCCACAGACCAGAAGACTGCTACTTTTGCGAAACAGACCTCCAAGGTCAGCGCTTCCAAACGCGTAACAGCATACAATATCCCGATGTGCCTACTGTTACAAAACCACGTTCCGAAAAAAATGAAAAGAAGACAAATGAATTTAAAAAATTAGAAGCTGATGTTCACGGTGCGCTGGAATCGGTTTAAATAAAATTTTGATGTAACTAAAATTTTGAACTTGATTCTGTATCTAGGATGTAATATTAAGAGAAAAATCGTAAAAATAAAAAAATCCGTTAGGCGCTTTTTTTTTTAGAGCCAAATTAACGGTTTTTCTGAAATTTGGATCAGAGACGATGGTGATCTAAGAGTTGTATATTACTTTCTGCTTGTCCGATTTCAACGATACATATATCAAATGAAAGAGGAGAAAATTTCCATAAGTTCTTCTCCAGACGTCGAGTAAATTAGATAAACCATTCCGGCGCCATAACTCAAAAACTCTGAACTTCGTTTTTTAACGCATTGCTCTAAAGAAAAAACACAACAAATTCCAAAGAAATTTGCCAAAAAAAATCAACTGCCAGGAATTCTCAGAAATAGTAAAAAATTTATATTTTATTTTTTATTTTGTGTTTTTTTGGTGAAATGAGAACATATGTTTTTTCAGAAAGCCAATAAAAAATGATTAAATTACATGGATATTATTTCTATAAGTTTAAACTGTTAAATTCACAAACTGCTCGTAATTAGTTTCTCTCCGAATAATTAGGGTGACTTTGCAAGACTTTGTATCTTTCCCATGTCTCTTGTCCAAACTCGGCGTGTACAGACTAGAGATGGGCACGGGCCTCAATTTTGAGGCCCGGCCCGGCCCGCGAAGCCCGAAGAGTTTTTTCCGGGCCTGTCCCGGCCCGGCCCGGAAATTTTCAAAGAGGCCCGGCCCGGCCCGAAAAAAATGATCAAAAAAAATTAGTTTGTAGTTGCAGTAGTGAGAAGTTCTTCGACTATATTACAGAGTGTATGTTTATTACATATAAACATATTTTTTATTTTTTCTTCGACTACATAACTGTAGTTTTTTTTAACATTTATTTTAGAAATATTAAAAATAGTGAGGATATAATCTATCTGAAAATATTTTGAGAAAATTAGTGATTTATATATAAGTACCTACTTTTATAGCTACAAAATAAAGCAAAAGTCATTCAAATAGAAAAAAAAAATAACTCAAAATTAAATTTAAGCTTAAAAAAAGGAGTCTCTTAAAAAAAAATCATGATATTAGAAATCTCTCCAAGAATGAGAGATATAGATACAGATTACGACATCAGAAATTTTTGTTGTAAATGACGTTATTGTTCCATTTTTCCCATGTTTGGGCTGCGACATCTTTGTTCTCCTGAGCCATTTTCAAAGCTGAGTTCTAATCAAAAACTTTTCACTTGCCGAAATAACGCAATGAAAGAAAACGGCCTTAAAAATGGCATAGGAACACAGAGATGTCGTAGCCCAAACATAGGAAAAAATTGAACAAATAACGTCATTCACAACTAAAACATTCTAATTTCGTGATCTGTATATCTATCATTCTTGAAATCTCCCTACATATTTTTATGTAAAAAAATCAACTTGTCACTCTTCTCAAATCGAAAATCGGCCAATAATCGATATATGTAAAAGGCCGCAGATGAAATAAGTGCCTTTCCCATAAAAACATTGTTCAGTGCTTAATATGTAGCGGGCCTCTTTTCGGGCCTACGGGCCTGCGGGATTTCAACCTGAGGCCCGGGCCCGCCCGGAAAAAGCCCGTTTTTGATTTTTTGGCCCGAAGCCCGTATTTTTTGACCTAGGCCCGGCGGGCCCCAGGCCCGGCCCGTGCCCATCTCTAGTACAGACTCGCATGATTGCTCACTAAAATAACCTAAGCCCTTGTTACTATTTGCGCAGAATTCGGACACATGATAAAATATTGCGTGGATTTTTGGTGTAACTGGAATTCCAAGAGCTTGGTAGCTTTTTTTAATAATATGAATTATGTTTTGAAAATCAGAATTCAATTCAAACGAGAAGCATCCATCAACCACTCCTTTCAATTTTCGAAAAGTGTCGACGTATTTTGCCCAGTTCAAGCTCTTCATTCCATCTAGGATGTCGGTTTTATTGAGCAGAGTTTTACAAGCATTCCCAGCAAAAGATGGAGATCCATATATATCCATATATATATAAGACTAAGACTGAACACTGATCAACTTATAGCGCTCTCCCTGAGAGCTTATGTGTTTGCAAATTATATTTTTTTACTATTTCTGAGAATTCCTGGCAGTTGATTTTTTTTGGCAAATTTCTTTGGAATTTGTTGTGTTTTTTCTTTAGAGCAATGCGTTAAAAAACGAAGTTCAGAGTTTTTGAGTTATGGCGCCGGAATGGTTTATCTAATTTACTCGACGTCTGGAGAAGAACTTATGGAAATTTTCTCCTCTTTCATTTGATATATGTATCGTTGAAATCGGACAAGCAGAAAGTAATATACAACTCTTAGATCACCATCGTCTCTGATCCAAATTTCAGAAAACCGTTAATTGGCTCTAAAAAAAAAGCGCCTAACGGATTTTTTTATTTTTACGATTTTTCTCTTAATATTACATCCTAGATACAGAATCAAGTTCAAAATTTTAGTTACATCAAAATTTTATTTAACCGATTCCAGCGCACCGTGTGTTGCATGTTTTGATGACAGATCATCTCTTAGTTCACATGATGATGAACTTTTTATCGCAGCTGGATTAGAACCAAAGGAGCCGAATTTTGTTTTGAATTCTGATATGAAAGATGTAGTGCGCGATCTTCAACTCTCATGGAGACAAACAGAAATTTTGGGATGACGATTAAAACAGTGGAATCTTGTGGAAAAAGATTTTTAAATAACATTCCCAAGAAAAACCCCTGAGCGGGCCAGTTTCAACAAAAATTTTGAAATTGATGTCGATGATGAAAACCTGGTTTATTGTAAAGATGTGGAAAAATTGTTTCAATGCTTTGGAACAGAACATCAATCGACAAATTGGCGGTTGTTCATCGATGGATCGTGTAAAAGTAACTATTTCATCGATTTTACGGTTGAAATAAGAGAGAATTCTCTGTAAATTTATAATATTTATTATATTATATTATATTATATTATAATTTTTCGTTAATTTGAGATATGCTATTTGTCAGGTTTGAAAGCTGTGTTATTACACAACGAAAATCAGTTGCCATCCGTACCTTTGGCATATGCTACCAATATGAAAGAGACATACGAAACTTTGGCGAAGATCCTTAGAGTGATAAATTACTCAAATCATGAATGGGAAATTGTCTCTGACCTCAAGGTTTTAACGCTTCTTTTTGGAATGCAAGGAGGTTATACTAAATATCCTTGTTATTTTTGTGAATGGGATAGTCGGGCAAGCAAACACTACGATCGACGAGAGTGGCCATTGCGACAATTTTTCAAAATCGGGAAAAGCAATGTTGTACGAATTCCATTAGTAGAAGCTGAAAAAATCATATTACCGCCATTGCACCTGAAACTAGGCTACATGAAGCAGTTCGTGAAAAGACTGGATAAAGAAAGTGAATTTTCCATTATTGTGCAGGGATATTTGTTGGACCGCAAATTCGCAAAATTATGAATGATGCAAATTTCACTGAGAAACTGAATCAGGTAGAAAGAAGAGCATGGATGAGTTTCATTTCTCTTTGCAATAACTTTTTGGGCAAATCAAGAAGTGACGACTACGTTGCCATCGTAAATGAATTTTTACAAGCCTACGGAGATATGGGATGCAGAATGTCCATCAAAATTCACTTCTTGCATTCCCATTTGGACTTCTTTCCGGAGAACCTCGGTAAATTCAGTGATGAACAAGGCGAAAGGTTTCATCAAGAAATGGCGTCAATTGAACAGCGTTTTCACGGAAAAAACAAAATTCATATGTTAGCAGATTACTGCTGGTCGCTCAAACGCGAGACAAGCGATTCTTCTCTGAAACGACGAAGGTCGGCTAAACATTTTTAATAAATCTTAAATGTGAGAAGAAGAAAAATCATATACAAAAATTTTATTTTCTTTTTACGAAAAAGTAGCGTAGCTTCCGCAGTTTTGTTCCAATTCAAAAAATCAATACACCAATTTGTTCGTAAAAAAATGTTCTTTTAGAATATTACCTATCTTTATTGCCTTTTCTTGTAACATTATGTAACAAAAAATGGTTAAAGTTAAGAAATTGAGAAAAAAAATCACTTTTTCTAGGTTTATGCGATAAAAACATACACTTTCACTATAATTGCGCTCAAAGTGAAGATTATACGCTTCAACTGCGGCACTATTTGCATTTAACTTACGGCGATGTTGCTTATCCACAAATAAACCACAAACGTAGCAGAAACGATTGCGTTTGTCACAAATCCTCAACTGACAATATTAAGTGACTGAATAAGTTCTACATATCAGAGTTGGAGAGTGCAGTTAGTTTTAAGTTATCTTTTGTTCCGTTATTCGCTTCATGCGGTATTGTCGCTTGCCGCTTCTCGGTATTGTCGCTTGTCGCTATTTATCCGTGTTTCATTTTTTCGTATTTGACTGTATGCCACAAATTACGTTAGCCTATTCACACCTCTATAGAATGCAAAGGAGTAACGTAGCTTCCGCAGTTTTGTTCCAATTCAATAAATCAATACACCAATTTGTTCGTAAAAAAATGTTCTTTTAGAATATTACCTATCTTTATTGCCTTTTCTTGTAACATTAGTGGCATTCAAGCAACAGTGCAAATCGCAGTGTGCAATATTTGCACTGCTTTTTTTGTACGCAATTTGACAAGTGCAAATATTGCACACTGCGTTTGCACTGTTGCTTGAATACCACTATTATGTAACAAAAAATGGTTAAAGTTAAGAAATTGAGAAAAAAAATCACTTTTTCTAGGTTTATGCGATAAAAACATACACTTCATTTGTTTAAACAATAAATTGTTATACATCATTCGAAAGGTCTGACAATTCTCTTTCCAAAACATATAACATATTGAACATCGTTAAAACGGTGACTGAGATATTCAAAGATTACCGCGGAAAGATTGTAAAAACTGTTTTTTGTAAATAAAAAAAATTTGGAGGGTACAACAACAACAACAAAAATATTTTTATGCATAATACGACCATATAAACAGCCTACACTATGTTACTCTTCGGGTGTATTTAATTTTTTTTTTTTTTTGTAGCACCGTGTTATGGATCTTACGCATATATTTATTGCGTGGATTTCGGCTTGGAAGACACTAGGCCATATGCCCATAGGTTCCGATATACTTGTGCCTGGTCCATATATGTATATATACTTATTTTTTAGTTTTCGCTAACGCTGATTCCTTTTTGTCAAGCACAGCAAACAAGTATGAGCTACAACCGTAAATACAACATAAAATATAACAACAAATGCATGTACAAATATGTATATATACGAAGCATACATACCAACTTTCGTTCATTTCCCCATGAGCACGCATACCAAATTTCGTCAAAATAGCTCAACTCCATCTATAAAAAAAAACTGTACATGGACAAACGGACGGACGGACAGGGCTTAATCGAACCTCCTAGTGACGCTGATCATTTCTATATTCATTTTGTAGGGTCTATATTATATATAGACTATATACACAGAGTGCGTCGGTTATAAAAAGTTTTGCTCACTTCGCGAGTTTTGGACATGGTCATGTGTTAAATGTATGAGGCCACTATATTTGGCAGCTATACAGCAAATAAGAAGAAGTGATAATTGAATTGTTTATTTCTTTTTCTTTTTTGTTTTTTTGTTTTGTTTTTGCAATGCTAAGAAATTCCAAAAAACCCACAAATTGTGCAGAGTACCTATAAATATTTTTTTATTTTGTTTGTTCTTCATAACAAATAATGTCCAATGAGGCGTGTTCGGCACAAATGGTTTTCTTAGTATAACCTTTGGTGGTGTGAAACTCCTTTCGAAATTTGTTTATAATTTTGCATTGGAGCCATACAAAATCGCGAGAAATATCTGGAAAGCACGAACACCAATTGGATCCCCACCCCTCATATCAGTTAAGCTGAAAACAAACACACATATTCCTAAAATAGCATAAAAATCGGTTCTGTGGTCTCGTAAATTAGCCTGTACAGAATTTGTGACACTTAAATTTTATATATAAGATAATCAAACTAACGCTACTAAGGACTTCTATGGCAGCTTTTGTAATATTATTTGATTATTATTGTGTAAACACTAACATTTACTGTTCTTATATTTTGTAGAATAAAGATGTTCTGGAAAATATAACCATCCCTAACGTTATGATGAATTTGGATGACGGGACGAATATTATCCCTACGCGGACCAAATTTTTCTCAGGAGATTGGAGCACATATACAGAAGCAACAAGTACGGGACCCCGGTTCGACACGATTCTCACTTCTGAGACCATATATAATCCAGAAAACTATAAAAAGCTTTTAACAACGTTCTCAAAAAAATTGAAACGCAATGGAATTATACTAGTTGCAGCTAAGTCTCATTATTTTGGAGTGGGAGGTAACTTAAGACAGTTTGAAGATATTATAAGGATGGATAAGCAGTTCAGTATAAACACGGTTTGGACATCTCAAGACGGTATTAATCGATCAATAATTGAGTTGCGGTTAAACTAATTAAAACTCAAGAGGAATGATTAAAATACAGTAGAAAGAAAACAACATTCGACTCCATGAATTTCATACAAAATTAATATTCTCGTCAAGAGTGACAAGCGCGTAGTTAAGTGTGGTCCATCGTTGTATAGGAAGATTTGTTTTGTGTGGGACTCTGCGCGCCACCCCCTGAAAATGTGATAGTGGTCAAAAACGAAGAAATAAAAAGTTCTATTCGGGTCGGAAATTATTTATATAGAGGGTGCTCAAAAGGCTCCAAGTTCCAAAAATTTTATTTTTTGCATTATCTAACCATGAAACCACTTTAAAAACTGATAAATATTATCCCATTTTGCATTCTAATACAGTAGAAGTCCATTAGTCTGGCATCCAACAGTCCGGAATGCCCGATATTCCGACATCGCTCCGCAAAATTAAAAATTTTTCAAATAACATTCTCGAGCTTTTTGTCCATAACTCTCCATATTAATTTTTATCACTATAATCAGTAATTCTTAGACAATCAGAAAAAACATTTTCTGATTGCCGAATGTGGAAAGCCGATGCGAT
This sequence comes from Chlorops oryzae, assembly GCA_020466095.1. Taxonomy (NCBI): domain Eukaryota; kingdom Metazoa; phylum Arthropoda; class Insecta; order Diptera; family Chloropidae; genus Chlorops; species Chlorops oryzae. The sequence goes on along the minus strand of CM035807.1, from coordinate 40,094,464 downwards.
CGATTTCGAACCCAGCTTACGGCGTTCTTCGTCAGGCATCTTAACCACTTCGACCACGTCAGGTTTGTGACGCTGGTCGACTTACTTCAGTTTTGTGAAGTCTCATACGTATTCGTTCGGTCAGGCCGTACCGCGTAAATTGTTGTTTTTTATTTCTTTTTAAGTGAAAATTTTAATTTTTTAAATCAAAGCTCGAGAATGTTGATATTTGAACAATTAAAATTGTCACTTAAAAAGAAATAAAAAACAACTACAATTTTTTAGTTTTCTCCCAAAGTGTCTTTAAAGCAAATAAAAACGCTCGAGAGCTATTCGAAAATTTTCGGGGTAGATCAGGATTATCCGGAAGCGCTCGGTATTGTTCGAAACAGTGTTGGCACAATCGATTAGATTTTTTAATCAATTGATTAATTTGATTAATTTATTCTGATTAAAATTAATCATGATTAATTAATAAGTCGACTAAAAAAGTAGTCGTAATCGTGATTATTAATATTAATCGTCAATCGTTAATCGTTAATTTGATTAAGTATGTTAGGCTAAAAATCTTTTCGAATAAGAAAAAAGTTAAATTACTTAAATTTTCATTTTTTTCCACAAAAGTGTTTTGTGCTCGGTCGGAAGAGCTATTATAGACATTAATTCGGATGATATAAGTATCTCCGTAAAAGTTTGCGCATCTAGCAACTCGAAGGACAGAGCTTCATTTTCGGCCAAGGAATTCGAATCAAGGTCACCTTTATTTGACGGCAAATTTTTCCGTATTTTGAGCGAGAAATGTTCGGACAAAAACATTGTTGCTCTTTGTACGAAATGTCCAGCGGACAAAAAAAAAATTAGGTTAAGGGGTACAATAATACTACATCAAACTTTATAAAACGAGAGCATGGTTCAAATATTTTAGAAGAATATCGAAAGCATATGAAGAAAAATAAGTGCAAGCAAAATAAAAGAAATGTTCAAGCTTCAAGCACATTAGCGCATAGTCTTAAAAAACGAACGCCTATAACACACGAAGCGTTTGAGGAAAACTTGGTAAATTTTTTCATTCATTCCATGATATCTTTACGAACCGTAGATGATGTATATTTAAAAAAAATTATGGATGATTTGACCATAAACAATAATGGACTTAAAGTTCCTGGAAGACGGTCTCTTTGCAATAAAATAATAAAACAATCAGCAGATCAGATGACTGAGATTAAAAATGAGTTATCGTTGGCGAAACATGTGTGTACTTCATGCGATATCTGGTCAGGAAAAAAAGGACTTTCTTAGGATAGATTCAAAATTACAAAGGAGGTCATCAGCTATTGCTTGTCGCCGGTTTAAGGGAATTCACAGTTTTGAACGTATAATGGACATGCTTGTGGAAATATTTGCAGATATCGATCTCGACTCTAGAAAAGTAATGTGTTCGGTTACAGATAATGGTTCTAATTTTGTGAAGGCTTTTAAAATATTTGGAATAAAAAAAACTTCGTTAACGGAATTACCCATAGAAACTGAAGAGGAATCTACATCGAGCGACAGCGAAAGCGAGAGCCAAATTGGGCGATTGCCACGACATCTGGAAGCATTTAATATAAATAAAATGAAAGACCTTACAGACCAATTGGTTAACGAAGACATTGAAACGCTTTCACCAAACTACACTTAACCATTTCATATAAGATGTAATGCACACACTTTAAATTTAATTTGAAGTGCTGATGTGAAATCCGTTTTCACTGACAAACATTCTTCGCTTGGCAGAATATATTTGGCAGTTATAGAAAAATGTAACGAGTTATGGAGTGCTGCTGCAAGGCCCAAATCAGCGGAGGTTATGCAAAACGTTTTTGGACACACTTTGACACGACCCGGCGTCACTAGGTGGAATAGCTTCTACGATGCTTTAAAAGGATCTACGATGCTTTAAAAGCAATTTTTAAAATAAAGGGTTATAAATACTCACAATTAGCTAAAGCATTGGAAATCAAAAGCCCACTGAGAGATGGAGAGTTTCAATACATTGAGGAATATTTGCTATGTGCTGGACCACTCTCTGAAGCTCTTGATATTTTACAAGGTGATTTTTATGGAATCCTATTACCAAGCCTATGGGCACACAAAAAAAAAAATTGCAAAAGATTTCACGGCAAAATTTAAGGTATTGTGAAGAGCTTGCTAAGATATAGTTGCAACGCGTCGAAACTAGATATGCAGATTTCCTTACAATTTCGAGTGAGACAAGCAAACATGCGGTCGTTGCAGCACTGTCCTACCCCAGAATTAAGAATAAGTGGATGGTTTGCCTTACTCCTGATGATCAGACAAAATGTATGAACTTGTTCAAATCAGTTGTTAGGGTGACATTATTGGAAATTTCAGGACAAATTGTTGAAAACCAAACAGCTGCCAACAAAAATCGGCAAAAAAAATGACGATTTTTTTGATTTCAACTCCGATTCCGAATGTGAAGCCGAAATAATGACTGACTCGAGAAAAAAGCGGAATTAAAAGTTTCCAACTTTTTCGCTGAAGGGAGCCGTGAAAGTGATCTCTTGGAGCGCTACCCAGTTTTAAAAGAAAAATTTATAAATTACAACACACCCATGCCTTCCTCTGGCTCTGTCGAAAAGATGGTTTCCTTTGCAACCATGCTAAATTTGCCCAGGTCGCACAAAATGTCGGACGACTTGTTTGAAAAAAGAGTAGTTATGAAATGTAATTTAAATAATTTTAAAACTTAAATTGAAGTTAATTAATAATGATAATTAGCTGAAATAAAAGCAGGTTATAAAACAAAATTAAAACTTTACTTTTTCTAGAAAAAATGAATAAAATGCGGAGCAGTCTGTAAGATATGTCAGCTGAGCGATTTAAATGTGCCATATAACAGGCGAATGTAACGCTATCTTACACACATTTACGGGGAGGAAAACATACATGCAGGGGCCACATTATCACCTTTTCCTCAATATTTAAACTTTTTTAAATTCCTTTTAACAGTTTGCGACCAAAATAAAAATACCCAATAAACACAAATATGATAAGGAATTCGAATCGAACTCGAATCGATATCGCAGAGCGCGAATCGCATTAAATCAGTGGTGCTCAGCAGTAGCCATTTGGCATACCACCACGACGTACCACCTAGAAATTAGTATTGCCAATTCGCGGGAAATTCCCCTTGCTCACGGAGGGATTTTATATTTAACATATGTTATTTAAGTACCACCGAGTGCTCCCTTTTGTAATAGGTAAATCTGCAAAACCCAGGGCTTTTAAGAATAATAAACACTTGCCTATCCAATACGATGCTCAATCAAATGCATGGAAGTTATCCTTTTCCTACAGGAAAAGGATAAAAAAATACAAAGAAGTGAGCCAACTTGCTCGCTTCTTTTCCCTTTTTAAAAAGACGAAGGTTTAAAGTTTAAACAATTTAATGTGCACTCGCTCGTGCTTCGATTCGAATTGAATTTACATTGCAATAAAGTTTCAAGCTAACTTATTCCTAAAAAGCTGACAATACATTTTTGTTATCTTAAACCTAAAGTGCTGACAGTGGTTGGTTCTCAAAGTGGATCGTTGCTATCTGCATACGCTTATGCAATCGGACACGTTGGCTGCCGGTAAGAATGTGCTGACTATTTATGCGATCGGGCACGTTGGGTGCCGCGTGAGCGTTTGTTTATGCCTATGCCCCTATAGGAATGTGATAACTCCTCCCCCTTCAAGTGTCTGCGTCCTCGCAGGCCGGTATCCTTACGGGAGGCAGGTTGGCGTTACCATGTATTTTACGCCAAATGATGCAGATAGCCGATGCTATGCAGGACAAGATAAGTATCTCCGTGAGTAGGGACACGTTAATCCTCTGGTCGAACTTTATGAGCTGATGAGTGTTCTTCAGAGTCACATCGTGAACATATTCCAAGTCAATTCCCAACTTGGCTTCCGTGATACTCGCGAACGCGGAGGGAAGAGCCTGGGCTCTCATTGTGACGCTTCTGCTGGTATACGTGACGTTCTTAAGGGTGACCGTTTCGTTCTTCAGTTGGATGACGTAAGTGCCGCTTAGATGAACTGAAAAATTTCCGGATGATAGTTCGCCATTGAAGTTCGTCGCGAACAGCGTGTCTTGGTGCAGAAACTCGATGACCTCTCTATTGCTTCTTACAAAGGTGCAGTTGGCGTGTCCTCCTTTTAGCAGACGGGAGATACAAGCGTCCTCGGGTATCTCTTCCAATTCTCTGTCTTCACAAACAGTCAAGTTGCTGATCGTTTGGCAGTTTCCCACCATTCCAAAAGTGTGAAGCTCATTCACCATCACCTGTTGGTATGGTAGTTCAATTTGCTTGCCGTTCAGTGTTGTTGTTCTTACACTAAGTACGTTGAAGGACTCGTCTCGCATTTTCGGAACAGCTAATACGTAAAGAAGCAGAGAACTATTAGTATAAATAGAGGGCATACTATACTCGATCGCTTCGACGTCGTTTGCATAAGGGAGAGTAGGGATCTCGGAGATGATTTTGCCAATTTCCTCCTTGTTAAGTAGATTAGTGTTGACGATCTCCTTCTTTGCCAGTTGGCATGCTCGAATCAGTTCTGCCACTTCGCTCTTTAACGCCACTACCCGGTTCATCAGATTCTGTTCGTCTCGTTCGGCTGCAACGACGGCTGAATCTTCTGCGAGGCGATCGATTATTTGATTGGTGCGACCTGTAATGTCATTTGCAATATCGAAAATTTGTTTTTTGATATGGAATTGCTGGTTATTGTTCTAAATCAGTTCGTTCTGACTATGCAGGATTTCGTCCCAATCAGTGGCGTCCGGGTTACCGGCTACCCATTTCCAAGCTCACCCGATCCAATTGATTGCACGGCGATTTCGAGTCGCCTTGCCTTTAAGTTCGTCTATTTGCATTTTGAGCTGTGCCAAGTGGTGGGAAGCGAGAGGCCGTTTTTGGGAGTCCTGCATGTTCACTACTGCCTCTGATGCCTCTTTGATAACACAGTGCGACAATTTTCAGGTCATCGGCTCGGGCCCAAACCAAACCAATTGCAAATGAAAGTACACATGTGGAATAGTAAAACCTCAACTGGTTTTTGGTCTGGCAGGCTACAATTTTTTTTTACAGTGTATTAAAATTTCGCAATATTGGTCATATACCATACTAAAAAATATGGTAAATCTAGTATAAATATTGATTTTTCTTAAAATTCGTCTGAGAAGACTTTTAGTAAAATTCAATGACAAATTTTTTTGTAGAACATTTTAACCCGTTAAACCCCACCGTTATGTGACTATTTAACCCAGTTTTCCAAAAACTGTTCAAAAGCCTTCTTAAACTGGGTATTAAAGGGTTAATATGTTCCACAAAAATATTCCTTGGAAAATTTCACTGGGGGTAGTCAAAGACATTGAGCACCTATGGGTTAAACCTACTTGAGAAAAGTGTAACCAAATTTAACTGATGTATTTCATGTATTCTATTATATTTATATCAAATAAAACTCGGAGTTGTTTTTGGTGGAAAAAGAGCTGGGCTCTAAAAAAAAAGCACCCGTTTCATTTGGTTACACTTTTCTCAAGTAGGTTTAACCCATAGGTGCTCAATGTCTTTGACAACCCCCAGTGAAATTTTCCAAGGAATATTTTTGTGGAACATATTAACCCTTTAATACCCAGTTTAAGAAGGCTTTTGAACAGTTTTTGGAAAACTGGGTTAAATAGTCACATAACGGTGGGGTTTAACGGGTTAAAATGTTCTACAAAAAAATTTGTCATTGAATTTTACTAAAAGTCTTCTCAGACGAATTTTAAGAAAAATCAATATTTATACTAGATTTACCATATTTTTTAGTATGGTATATGACCAATATTGCGAAATTTTAATACACTGTAAAAAAAAATTGTAGCCTGCCAGACCAAAAACCAGTTGAGGTTTTACTATTCCACATGTGTACTTTCATTTGCAATTGGTTTGGTTTGGGCCCGAAAATTGCTGTCGCACAGTGTAATCTGATCGTACCCCTCGAGATCGATTACATGCACGAATTTGAACATTCCGCTTACTATGGAGCCTCTACCATCTCTTATGGTGACCAGTGGGGTCTCGTATTTGACGATGCTGTAGCAGTTTGCCGTAGTGGCAAGGATTAATCTACAAATTGAACTCAGAAAAATTATTAATTCTATTGCTTGCTATGAAGTTAAGCCAGACAAAAAAAATTTTGTTTATTCGTAGTTATTGTAGCTTTATTATCGCTTTTGACAATTTCCTTTTTATATAAAGGCTTGTGTTTGCCCTTGATTTGCTTACATCTAACGTAAATTATGTCGCCACGATTATACTTTTTGGGTGGTGACCTTCTCCTATTGTGCCTTTCAGCTTGCAACTTCTGAGCCCTTTTTATTTCATTTCTGCTATCTTTGTTAATTTTTTCTTTGAAGTTAATCAATTTCTGAAAATTTATGCTTTGGAAACGGTTAAAAAATATGTCGCATGGCTTCTTTTTTGTGACTGAGTGGATTGTATTGTTATATCGATCGACTGAAATGTTGAGCAATTCTTTCGTTTTAAGATTCTTGTATTCGGCTTTTAAACATCGGAAAATTTCCAAAATTGTTGAGTGGAATCTTTCCACCTGGCCATTGACTTCACTTTTTTGCGTGGGCGTTCGGTAAACACGAATGCCCAGGCCGGTTATGAAATTTTGTATTAAGGGACTCAGAAAAGCAGACTCATTGTCGGCAACCAGCATCCTTGGAATCTTAAAATAGTGTAACATTTTTATAATTTTCTCTCTTAGGTGCAAAGTGGACCGGTTTTTGATGTGAAAAAGCTTTGCGAATTTTGAGAATTTGTCGAGACATGAAATGTATTTTTCACCCTAAATTTCGAGAATGTCCATATGAAGAATTTCGCAAGAATAGGAGGGAATAGGAGTTGGCTGCAATTCTGGGCGTATGGGGTGCCTGTCGTATTTATTAAATTGGCATATAGCGCAGTTATCCGTATATTCTTTAATGAGCCTAGCCATACTCGGGAAATAAAATTTTTCTAGCAATTGTTCTTTGTTTTCTTGCCGGTGTCGGTGCGCTCTTTTATGCTCCTCCATTATGACCTGGTATATTCGGTCAGGATTTTTAAGGTCCTCAACTACTCTCTGGGTAACTCGGATCTTATAAGATGAGAAATTCTGTATGTAGACTTTATTTAGCAAAGACAAAAAATTTTCTGGGATTTTAATACCGTTAATAATGTTGGGTAGCAGTTTGCATTTAAGGATTTCAGTTAGCTTTTCCTCATCTAAGCCTGTCAGGCCTATGTAATAGCGCGTGTAGTCAGGGTAAGGTTCTTCAAACATTTCTAAACCCGGCCTGAAAATAAGTTGTCTCCTGAAGACGTTAATGGGAACCTCAACATGTGGTATAAGGTCAGATCCGTCTTGTTCAGCACTGTGTACCGTCTCCAAAATGGAGCTCTCCCTCCCTTCTTCTGCAGATAAAGTTTACTCGGCGTAGTTTCTACCTTCGTCCGCTGATAGGGTCGATTCAGTATAAATTCTGCCTTCTTCTGCTGAGATGGTCGATTCAGTTCCACTTACAGCGTTGCAAGTGAAATGGTCGACTTGTGTGGGGAGCCTTGAGAGGGCATCTGCTACCAGGTTTGATTTTCCCGGCTTATATATTAGTTCATAATTATATTCTTCGATGCGCCGCCTTCCACCTTTTCAATTTTGCGTTAAAATTACGATTGCCTAATGAGAACGTAAGAAGCTGATGGTCTGTGTATATTCGCACTTTTTTTGCCCCGTAAAGGTATGATCTCAAATTGTCCAAAGCCCATACTATGGCCAACATTTCTTTCTCGTTGGCCGCATAATTTTCTTTAGATTTTTTCAGGGATCTTGAAATGAAGGCAATCGGTCTATCATTCCCTACGACGCCTTGGGACAACACCGCTCCTATAGCGAGATTGGAGGCGTCCGTCGTCAGGTTGAATGGCTGCTCGAAGTCGGGGAAGACTAACATTTCAGAGGAGACTAACAGTTGTTTGAGCTCAATAAAAGCTCTCATTGCGCCTTCATCTAAAGAAATTGAGACTTTTTTCGATTGGTTTGCCTTAATTTGCGCCTCTCGTGAGATTTGTAAGTGGCTTAGCCACCTTGGCATAATCCCTTATGAATTTCCTATAATAGGACGTCAGGCCAAGGAAGCTTTTAAGTTCTTTCAAGTTACAAGGAGGAAGGATATTTTGAATAGATTCGACCTTTTTCGGGTCCGGTGTTATACCCCCTGAGCTTATGATATAGCCCAAAAATTCGACGCGTGTGTCCATAAAGTGAGTTTTTTCTAAATTTATCTTGAGGCCGGCCTTCTCTAAACAACAAAAGACTTTTTCGAGGTTTGCAAGGTGAGTGTCTACGTTCTTTCCGAATACAATGATATCATCGATGTACACGTAGCATATTTTGCCTATATGCTCCTTGAGTACATCGTCAATCATGCGTTGAAAAATTGCTGGGGCATTTTTCAGCCCAAATGGGAGTCTTAGGAACTCGTATTTCCCGTTCATCGTACTAAAAGCTGTTTTAGGTATATCGGCAGGCTTCATTAAAATTTGGTGGAACCCTGATGTGAGGTCGAGTGTGGTGAAATATTTCGCATTTCCCAAGCTAGCTAATGTCGAATTTATATCCGGAATCGGGTAAGTATCGGAAATAGTAACCGCGTTTAATCTTTTGAAGTCTACCACCATGCGATACTGTTTCTCGCCGTTAGGCTTTGGTTTTTTTGGAACGACCCAAATCGGCGAATTGTAGGGGCTCCTTGATGGTCTGATGACGCCTTCAACTTCAACAGCTGTATCAACAGTCCTTCTCGCTTCAATAGGTTCAAAAAGTTAATCGTATTTCGAAATGAGTTTTGGCAAATTTTCTTTAGCGTTTCCTAATAAGGTGTAATTTATTGAATCGGATGTTTGGAGTTTCAAGTGAAGTTTTACATTATTTTTGAGCTCTAACATGTTTTTTCTTCGGTCGACTACTGCCCCCCAGGGTATCATCGCCAAGTATTCCGTCGAAATTTTCTAACCCAGGGAGAATGAAAAAGGTAACCTTTTTTTTATTCCAATGTTTTCAAAAAAATTTCCTCTTATTTTCCTGTCTATTGTAATGCTACCACCCACGGACGTGGCCGGAAAGGATGTTTCTAACTTAACTGTATGATTTGATAGTGAACGTCTAATATAATTTTTGTTCGAGCCTGTGTCGATCAAAAATTTTAGCTTTTCGCCGTCTGCTTTAATGTATTCTAAGTAAGGTACGCCGGATAGGCGTCTGTCATAAAATTTTCGCCATCCTCGGTGATTTCTCCCTTTTCCTCCTCTTCCTGCCCCTCCTCCTCCGCCGGAGGGGTTTCCTCTACTGAAGGCATGGGAGGGGCTTCGATGTTAAAAAGCTTTTGTTGCTTTTGAGGAAAGTTCAAGGTCGAGGGCTTTCTTTTAAACGGGTTCTGGGCCTGCGGCTTATTTTCACGCGTTGTAGTACGCGACTGCATTGAAACATCTTGTGCGCTCACCGCTCGCGATTGCGTCGACTGATCTACGTCCATTTTCTCTGGTCGATTGTATTGAGGCCGCGGATAACCCTGATTCCGCGGATGGATTTCTTGGTACCTTGGGGATTTTGGCGGTCATCGTTCGGGAAGAACTGTTGTGGTCTTGGTCTAAAGTTAGGATGCGGCAAGCTATTTAAAGGTACCATAACGCGATTAGGAGCTGGGAAAGGTTGTATGGGGTATCTGCGGAAGTTCAAGTTTTGTATATCCAGGCAAGCCGTGTAGGCCTCCGGCAACGTTCTAGGCTTTTGGACAATGATCATTCTAGCGAGATCCCCATCTAGTCCTCTAATGAAGACGTCAAGCGCTCGATTCCTATAGGTTTCAATTAATGCGCTAACAGTCTCCTCGGAGTAGGATTCGGTTTTGAGCTTGTTCACTCATAAAGAAAGCTGATGATTAACATCGGCGTAGAAGGAGTCAACTTTGGTTCCTCTCTGTGAGAGTTGGCAAAAATGGTGTTCCAGTGTGCGAATGTCTCGCTTATCTGCAAAATGGAGGGACAAACAGGACTTAATGGATGACCAGTCATCATCGAATATGTTGTAGGAGACACTCGTCTCCGCAGCGTTGGCGTTACCCCTAATTTTCCCTCTAACACTCTGTAATATTGCTCTATACAGGGGTTTCGATTTCACTATCTCATAATCCTTTAAAATGATTTCGACGCGATGTACCCATGAAACGTATTGCGCAGGGTCACCCTCAAATGACTGGAGTTCTTTGACAGAGTCCGGGAGTCTACTGATGGAGGCCAAGTCATCCTCGGTTCGAGGGGGACAGAGCGGGAGGTTTTCAATAGCCTGAACGACATTGCTCTCTGTCCTAGTAGTATTGGGCGCACATTCAACAGCTTCTACTCTCCATTCTAATTTTTTAATTTGCCCTAAAACCAAGTTTACGGCACCCGTTAACTCAGTGACCGTTTTCTTTAATTCTTCCATATTTCTTTGACTCGATTGGGTTATTCATTTAAATTTAAAAAAGGAAATTGAGATTTCAAGGTAGCTAATACAGGATCTACTCACATATAGAAGCAGCTTAACATCACGGTCAGGTTCACTTTTGCGATATATTTGGTCCAAGGATGCTCGTTACTCAATTTCAAACGTGAGTCCTTCTGGCACGAATATAGGCCTTTTGTCTTTTTTTTTGTGGGGCAACTTTAATTTAACTTATTTTTATCAGCTTGCTTGATTTTACTTATTTTCTCTTTTATTTTTCCTTATTATTATTATTTTTTTTTTTTTGAAAATTTGCAATTAATTATTAAAAATTTCGTAAAATTACTTAACAATTTGTATTTAAAAATATCGAATCTTTTTCGATTAATTGACTTTTTCTTTCTCTTTTATATATATTTTTTACTTTATTTTTTTGTTATTATTACTTTTTCTTTTTTATTTTTCTTTAAATCTTAAACACTTTAGCAAATATTCTTAAAAAATTTTAAACTCTTTTGATTAATTGGTATTTTCCATTTTTTTTTTTTCAAACAAATTCTCTTTAAATTTTCTTTGGCACTTTGGCAAATATAACTTCACGTTTTTATCAATTTCGATTTTCTAAAGACAATTGTCTTTCTTCTTTTTTTTTCTTTTTTTTCGAAGAGAGAAAATAAAAATTTTCTAGCCGACTCAAGGCGGCAAGGCGACCGTGCTTTTTGGGAGTGTCCCAAAGTCCTTTTTGGAGATAATATAAAAAGCGGTATAGCTTTTATTATCACCTACTAGGGCAGGATCAGCTCCACGCACTGCATGTATTCCACTCGAATTTTTCCGTAGGATGCAGCTAGGCAGGTGAGCCAGCTTGCTCGCTTCTTTTCCCTTTTTAAAAAGACGAAGGTTTAAAGTTTAAACAATTTAATGTGCACTCGCTCGTGCTTCGATTCGAATTGAATTTACATTGCAATAAAGTTTTAAGCTAACTTATTCCTAAAAAGCTGACAATACATTTTTGTTATCTTAAACCTAAAGTGCTGACAGTGGTTGGTTCTCACGGTGGATCGTTGCTACCTGCATACGCTTATGCAATCGGACACGTTGGCTGCCGGTAAGAATGTGCTGACTTTATGCGATCGGGCACGTTGGGTGCCGGGTGATCGTTTGTTTATGCCTGTGCCCCTATAGGAATGTGATAACTTGGATGACTGCTGCCCTCTTTGACTACTCGGTTTGCCTGAGGTCAAGGAATCCTTCAAAAGCCTTGGTCTACCAGAAAACACACCCACTAAAGCCATCCTTCTTTTGGACAATTACAAAGCTCACCCACGAGTAGATGAGTTGGTGTCTGGAAATATTCCTGCTATTCTGTTCCCACCTAACGTAACATCTTTCATTCAACCCATGCATTAAGGGGTTTTTACAAATATTAAATGCTTTTATAGAAGGTCTTTTATTCAAGGCCTGTTAAATGCCGACTAAGGCGTGACTTATTTAAAAAAAGTTTACTGTAAAAGATACCGTCAATGCTATTGCACTGCTTTGGGAGCAAGTAAAAGAACAACACTCCAAAAATGCTGGAGAAAAATTTGGCCAACTGCAAACCCTGAATACGATCTAACTTTACAGACAAATGAAGAATCAATATGCTCTTACCAAAGTTTTTGATTGTGCTAGAAGTGCTGGCAATTCCTTGAAAAACTTGCCTGAAGATGAGGAAGAGGAGTGGCTTCTAATCGAAGAGAATGAGCCTGTTGAACAAAAACTAACCGATGACGACATTATCAACATTGTATTAAGCCCCTCCCAGATAGCCATCGTGATTATCACGCACATAGCACAGCGTGATTTTCACGAGTGAGCGCAAAAATTCAGATTAAATCTATCCCTTAAAACGCAGCGAAAAAGCTGTCACGTGACAATGTCACGCGTGCTTTTGAAAATGCAGCGATAAAGCTGGTACGTCACCAGCTGTCAGCACTCAGCAGCATGATCAGCTGATTAACACGATCAGTGCTGATCAGTGCATGATAGAGCTGGCAAACTATCGATAGCCGGCCCCATCGATATTTTCGATAGTGATAGTCCAAACCATAGATATGTGGCAACACTGTAAAAAAGAGAAAAAAAAAGACACACACAAAAGAAAATGTAAAATAGAGAGAGAAAGAGACTCATTCGATGTCAGACAAGCGAAGCGTACGCACGCAGCATTAAATCGCGCATTGTCTACTTTTGTTTAAAGTATTTTTATATCTATATCTATATTTAAGAAAAAGGAGCGAATAATAATAAAAAGCGTTTTATTATTTTTTCTGAGTACGATCGTTTACAACATCAGAAGCAGGATATCCCAGCGCGTACGACTATTCGGACCATCGCAAAAGATTGTGTATAGGAAAACACAAAATGTCTACCACTGAGAAATTTAACGTCTACACAGTAGCCGAACTAAAATCATGGTTGGAGCAACTTGGAGGTAAGACAACGGGAAGCAAGACCGAATTAATACTTCGGTTAAGCCAAATCCCTGAAGAACGCCGTGGCGCTTTCCCGAAAAAAACGGCCAAAAAATCCACGAATACGATGCTAACGGGACGTATTGGAGCTGACGCCGACGCTGACGCCGACGACAATGCAGACGCTAGCAGCCGCCATGATGATTTCATATTTTTCGAAGAAGCCCAAATGCAAAAGGGAGAACAACATACAAAAGAGAGCCAAATGAGTGGAATTACAAACGAAAGCCAAATGTCAACAGGAGATATAAATACAAAAGAGAGCCAACTGAGTGAAGTTCTGAGCCAAATCGAAATGATAAACGGAGAAATAAACGCAAAAAAGAGCCAAGTGAGCGAAATCCTGAGCCAAATCGAAGTAACAGCAGAGGGAATGAATACGAAGGAGAGTCAAATGAGTGAAATTTCAAATCAAAGCCAAATGACAGCAGAACGAATGATCGCAAACATGAACCAAATGAGTGTAATCAACGAAGAACAAATAGAGAACAATGTGGCAACCGCTAATGCAAGTTGTTTAAAAGGGGATGAACTTTTAAAATGGGAGTTGAAACTTGTGAAACGTGAGCTGAGTATAGAAAAGAGAGAAAACGATATCATAAAGAGAGAAAATGAATTACTGAAAATGGAACGTGAACAAAACGAAAAGAAGAATTGTGAAATGGGACAGAAAATGAGTTTTTCAAACATAAAAGACTTGTTGTCTGAATTTTCTGGAAACGGTGACAACTTCGAACTCTGGGAAACTCAATTGCAAAGTGTCCGAAGTGCTTATAAGCTCGACGATAATAATACTCGAGCACTTATTTCACACAAACTCAACGGGAAAGCGTTAAAGTGGTTACAGACAAAGAACGATTTAATGATTGTACCAATCGAAAGTCTATTGAACGATATGAAAAAACTCTTTGAAGATCGTTCATCTAAATTGCAGCTAAAACGAGCATTTGAAGCTAGAAAGTGGCAAACAAATGAAACTTTCGAAGAATATTTCTACGACAAAATTATACTGGCAAGCAAACTGTGCATTGATGAAATCGAGCTACTTGAATATATCGTCGAAGGAATTCCGGATTATGGACTACGTTCTCAGGCAAAACTGCATTGTTTTCGTGACAAGTATCATCTGTTGGAAGCTTTCCACAAAATAAGACTTCAAAAGCCATCAACTTCAAAATCAACAAGCAATGATCGTCATAGTACTCCGAATGGAAAGTCAACCGAGGCTGATTCTAAAGTGAACGCACCAACTCGCTGCTTCAATTGTAACTCCATCGGACACGTCGCAGCTGAATGTCGGAAGCCGAAACGCGAGCTGGGGGCGTGCTATGTGTGTGGTCAAATGGGACACCGAGCAGCAGATTGTTCGCTGAGGAAGACGCAAATCCACTACGCTGACGTTATTGAGAGTGATGATGGATATGTAAGAAAACTAAATTTTAGTTTTAATTATTTAAATATAAATCATTCATTTTTATTAGAATCATTGATCGATACGGGCAGCCCAATCAGTATCATACGCCAACAGTTCGTGCCTTTTGTTAAGTTTATTAGACAAGAAGAATGTCAAATTTTAAGTTTTTGCGGCATAAATAAAAGCCTTTTAAATATTGTCGGACAAATAGAGTGTACAGTTTTGTATGAAAACAAGAAAATAAATTTGAAATTGTTTATAGTAACAAACGATACAATGACTTACCCAGTACTCCTTGGGAGAGATTTTTTGAAAAAAGCTAACTTGAAATTAATGACACAACATGATAAAAAAGAATATACAGTTAATCCAAATTATAACGATAGGAGTTGTGAAGAAAACGCTATTAATGATTTAATGAATATCGAATTTTGCGAACCGACTTTTGAAATATGTGTTAACAATAGTGACATTGATTATAATACCAAACAGAAATTTTTTCAAATGTATGGAAATTTTGTAAACTGCAATCGACCCGTTGAACCCGAGATAAAGTGTGAGATGAAACTTATTTTAAAAGATGACAAGCCCTTCCAATATCACCCTCGCAGGTTGTCGTATTATGAAAAACAGCAAGTACAATCAATAATCGATGAGTTAGTGAAACAAAAAGTGGTGAGACCGAGTAATTCAGAGTACGCATCCCCAATTGTTTTGATAAAAAAAAACAGGTGATATCCGATTATGCGTAGATTTCAGAACTCTTAACAAAGCCACGCTGAAAGATAACTATCCATTGCCATTGATTGACGATTTACTCGATCGATTAGCAAATAAAGTTTTATTTTCATTATTAAACTTGAAGAGCGCCTTTTATCACGTCCACATGAGTGAGGATTCTATAAAATATACTGCTTTCGTAACTCCATTAGGACAATATGAATTTTTAAAGATGCCTTTTGGACTAAGAAATGCGCCGTCAGTATTTCAGCGTTATGTAAACCAAGTTTTTGATGACCTAATTCGAGCAGAAAAAATATCAATTTATTTAGATGACATAATGATAGCTACGAATTCCGCTGACGAACATTTATCAATTCTAAGTGAAGTGTTTGATAGAATTGTGAGGAATAAATTACAACTTCGTTTGGATAAGTGCAAATTAATTAAAAAATTAATTACTTAGGATATGTCATTTCTAAGGAAGGCATTCAACCAGATGGTAAAAATATTGAATCGGTGGTTAGTTTTCCTGTGCCAAATAATGCCAAGTCAGTACACAGCTTTCTAGGATTATGTTCGTTTTTTAGAAGATTCATACGAGACTTTTTATAAATATCACAACCATTATACAATTTAATTCGAAAAAACTCTGTTTTTCAGTTTGGTCCAAAAGAATTGGAATGTTTCGAGACGCTAAAACAAAAATTGATAGAAAATCCCATTCTTGCTTTATATAATCCAGGAGATCAAACGGAATTACACTGTGATGCTAGTTCACAAGGTTTTGGGGCAATTTTATTACAAAAGAAAGCAGACGGGAAGTTTCATCCAATTTCCTATTTCTCAAAACGAACGACGGATCACGAATCAAAATATCACAGTTTTGAGCTAGAAACTTTGGCTATTATATATGCTCTTCGTAGATTCAGAATATACTTACATGGATTGCGGTTTAAAAGTGTAACAGATTGTAATTCGTTAACATTAACTTTAAACAAAAAGGATATAAATCCAAGAATAGCCAGGTGGGCATTAGAGCTTGAAAACTTTGATTATTGTTTGGAACACCGAAAAGGTGAAAAAATGCAACATGTAGATGCCCTTAGTAGGAATACGAATATATAAGTATTGGAAGAAAATACACTTGAGCAAAATTTGTCTATATGCCAATATAAAGATGAAGTCATTAATAAAATAAGGAAAGAATTAGAACAGAATGAAAGCAGTGATTTTGAAATGAGAAATGGATTAGTTTATAAAAAGAAAGGAGGCACTATACTATTTTATGCACCTAGTAATATGGAAAGGAACATACTATATCTTTATCACGATGATATGGGACATTTAGGGTGCGATAAGGTTTCGGATGCTATCCTTAAGTCGTATTGGTTTCCCAAACTCAGAGAAAAGGTGAAAATTCATATTTCAAATTGTTTGAAATGCATAACTTTTTCCTCGAAGTTTGGACGACATGAGGGATATTTACACAATATCCCGAAGGGCGAAGTCCCTTTCGAGACAATACATATTGACCACTTTGGTCCTGTCAAAATCAAAAATTCTAAAAAAAAGTATGTGTTCTTGATAGTGGATGCATTCTCGAAATTTGTAAAATTGTATGCCACCTTAACAACTAGTACAAGGGAGGTTTTGGGGTGCCTAAAGTCATATTTTAATTCGTATAGTAGACCAAATGTTATTATATCTGATCGAGGCAGTGCGTTTACCTCGAAAGACTTTGAATCTTTTCTTAGACAGTTTAATGTTCGGCACATAAAAATCGCAACAGGTTCGCCACAAGCCAATGGGCAAGTGGAGCGGATAAACCGGAGTTTAGCGCCAATGATTGCTAAATTGACTAGTGCAGGACGTGAATTCTCGTTGGACAAAATTATGCCTGAAATAGAGTTTGCCTTGAATAATACGATTCATCGAAGCATTGGTACAACACCTAGTGAGCTGTTATTAGGAGTGAAGCAAAAGGGGATAGTAGTAGATTATCTAAAAGAGAGATTGGAAGAGATAAATCCATTGGAAATTCGAAGGGATCTCCATCAAATGAGAAAGGATGCCTCTGATCAAATTATCAAACATCAAAATTACAATAAATTACTGAAAGATCGTAATAGTATCCAGAAAACATATAGTATAGGTGATTACGTGGTTGTGAAAAACTTTGTAAGTGAAGCAGGTGTGAGTAGAAAAATCCTACCCAAATATAAAGGTCCTTATAGAGTTATCAAAGTGTTACCTAATGATCGGTATGTACTAAAGGATGTAGAAGGATTTCAAGTTAGTCAGATACCTTATGAGGGGGTATGGGAAGCGGCTAATATTAAGTCATGGATTGGTAATCCTCTCACACAGGCATCAATCGGGACGATTGCGGGTCAGGATGGCCGAACTGTGGCAACACTGTAAAAAAGAGAAAGAAAAAAAAGACACACACAAAAGAAAATGTAAAATAGAGAGAGAAAGAGACTCATTCGATGTCAGACAAGCGAAGCGTACGCACGCAGCATTAAATCGCGCATTGTCTACTTTTGTTTAAAGTATTTTTATATCTATATTTAAGAAAAAAGAGCGAATAATAATAAAAAGCGTTTTATTATATTTTCTGAAGACGATCGTTTACAGATATATCGTCAATACTATCGAACCTATAAAAAGAACAATCAATGGCAATGTTGCTCATTTCAAAACTTTTAGTTTTTTGTGTAATTTTTTACCCTAACAAGAAAAACATCAGTAAAAATAAGCAATTTAAACAATTTTGCCATGTTATATGAACGAATTTGATTCAAATGAAATTTAAAAATTCTTAATGTGGATTCACTATCAATCGATAGTGAAAAAATTTTCAAACCATCGATACTATCGATAGTGCCATCGATAGTTTGCCAGCTCTAGTGCACGATCAGATGTGTCGAGCAAGTATTACAGTATGAGAAACGAGCTAATAGGCAATTCAACAAAGCTAATAGGCAATTCACCAAAGGCAACAACAACCACACGGCATACCAGGCACTCCACCACGATGCCTCTTTGGGCATTGTTGTCGTCTCTAGAAATTGGGCAAGTACAAAGAGTATAGAACAACAAGAGATGTCATTTTATATATTTTGATATTCACCCAGCCCAGCAGCGAGAGGAAGCTAACTCAAACCTTCTTCAAACACGCTTTTTTGTGTTCGTTCCGGTCGAGCACACGAAAATCGCGTTTGACGCAACCTTTGGTACGTTTTGGCTTTGTCAATAAACGGGAATTATAAATCGGTATGCATGCATATATATGTAGGAGGTTGTGTGTATGTCTAGCGTTTTCAAACCAGTAAAGTCAAGAAAATTTCTATTTTCTGATTCTCTGGTTCGGTTTCGTATATGCGTGATGAGCAGCTATGGGCACGGAAGCTGTTTCGGAGCCGCGCTCTCTCACTCATGTATACGTACCAGTGTGGCCACTTCTACCGCATATGCGGTAGATCTACCGCATATTTTGTAAAATTTGACATTCTACCTTTTCTACCGCACGAGGCCCAAAATCTACCTACATCTCGGCAGCACAAATCAAATAATTGTGCAAGGAAATATTAAAATTTTACGTCAACATTATTAAGGAACTTTACTTCAACAAATATTTTTCAACGAATTGAAAATTAGAGGACTTACTTGGCGTCAATTTTAGTTGCAATATCAAGATGAAATGAGTGATATACGAATAGTCAAGTCTGGCAGCGCTCTTATCTGCCATCAATTTGAGTTAAAAAAATAACAGCGGCAGCGTAACGTTCTTTAATTTCTTTGAATTGAAACTTTTGAAGCAAGTTCTCTTCGGCGGCAAAACTATTTTAAAATGGACAAGTTCATAAAAAGGTAAATTAATATCAACATTGGTTTATAAGTGTGCGTCAGTTTTATAATTAATTTACCAGAACCTCAACCTTGAGCGCCGTTAATGCTTCGGATAGAAGAGATTTTAGTTTTGTTTGATTTTTTAAAAACAAGAAAATGTTTGTATTGCTTTTTTGTTTTTAATATATTATTGTTATATAGTATTAAATTAAATAATTTCTTTGGATAAAAAATCTACCGCATTTTGCTTAAGTCTACCTACATTTTTTGAGAATTCTACCGCATTAAAAAAAAAAATAAGTGGCCACACTGATACGTACACAAAAACGAAAAAGCAAGCAGAGTAATTAAAATTGATTCAGTCTGACTTAAAACTCGAAGCAAGTCAGACGTGTGCCGCATTGCGCGAATAGAGAATATAAATAGACGAAAAAGTACATTGTAGAAAAGCGAATTGAAAATTTTTTGACTGCGTTTGTTGCTCATACCGCTTCATTTATGCGCGTTAATTTAAAGAAATATTGTAATATTATACGTTTTTTAACACGTTTTTTTTTCTCAATATTTAATTGTTTTAAGCAAAATTGAAATATATAATAAAAGCAAACATGTTTGATATAAAATATGAAAATTAATTTTTTGTTTGTTTAAATTCTCAGAATCAGGCAGAGTGCATTATTTGTTTTAAGGTTTTTACATGCATTAAACAAAGCAATTTTCAAAATCTGTTTTATAAATTTTTATTTTACGCAAAATATTTTTTCCAGTGCCACGCATACAAATATGCACGCAAAACAACAATGTAGTGGTGCCCATACCTGGTGATGAGTGTAGCAAACGAGCCAAAGTGCTTTATACGATGTCGTGCTTCTCTTCGAGTAGCGCACATTTTTTACATTTTTTTATATGGGTAAAACGAGAAATTTGTTTAGGTCTATCCGAACTCTATGCGCCTTAAGCATGAAACGATATATCGGTCATGAGTTTTGTTCTTTAAAGATATAATTTTATGTTTTTATAATAAAATATATATAGTTTAATTTTGCGAATATTTTAATAAAATTGAATGTATTTTTTGTGTAAAAACCGTTTAGCGTAAAATATTTAATTACGTTCAATTTGGTTTTAATCGTCATGAAAATATACAATATATGTCTCTTAAAACCACTTCTTTAAAGTGGTTGAAATGAACTCACGTCGTTGTCATGCATATCATGCACACACTCTTCGCACAAACATGCGTCGGTTTGTTTTTAAAAATTAGTGTGCGTAGCTTAACTTGTAAATTGGTAGTAAGTGCCACCTCACCTGTTATTTTGATTTTATAAAAAATAAATTATGCGTAAAAGTCAATTTTTTAACTTTCAGGATACTTAGACTTGTTTTCTAAGCACAATTGCGTCCATTGGGCTATTCAATGCAGATTAAGTAATGTCCTCCAGATCCATAGCAAGAATTAAAATTTTAAAATTTTACGATTAAAACCGAAGTCGATTATGGTATTTAGAGTTCAGGATGTAGGCTTATAACAAAAGTAGCTGAGTGTTGATTTTGTTGGCTTAAGCAGTATGTGGTAGAATATTTAAAAGGTCCTTACACGGTTCTTTTTTTCTGCTGGTCTGGGTGAATTTCAAAATATATAAAATGACATCTCTTGTTGTTCTATGCTCTTTGGCAAGTACAAGCAGCTAGTTTTTTTTGGGATTTTTTTTCATTTATAACCGGAGAAAATCAGATATTATATAGTTTTTTTAAGAATGATTATACCATTTTAAACTGTAGAATTTTTTTTAAAATTTATTTTTTCTTTTTTGTATTAGAAAAATTCACGTACTACAAAAAACTGATTGCCGAGTTTTTGGTCTTTTTTAATTAAGACGTGAGTGTGGCATCCATGGAGAACAGATGCTGCCAAATGGAACGAGTCAATAGTGCAAATCGATGGTGAAAATAGTAACCGACTACAATTTGAACGTTTAGCTTTTAGAAATGAGACTTTCTGTCTGTCTGATTCTCAAAGGTATCCCTTCGTTCTAGGGTTTGTTATAAAATTCATAAATGCTGCTCTAAAACCAACATTTTGGTATATACTTAGTGGAATTATTTATTTGGACTTATTTAAAGGCATAAATTGTAGATTCCAAATCTTAGAAAAGTGGCCGCGCCAAAAGGCGTTATTCGGAAATTGAATTTTACACCCAAAATTTAGATGGAGCTTGCACCAAAGACAGCATACATACTTCTTATATAATTGTTGAGATCCTCTACAAAAATGGACTTAATCGGACGATTTTTAAGGGTTCCTCCAGCACTATGGTGTGCCCCAAAAATCATCTGAATTGTGTAAAGCAACAATCTTTCGATATATTTTTGTGGAATGAGGAAGTTGAGCTTTGGTTTAGCCTCCGATTAAAAAATATATAGCTGTTTATCTGTGTAGGGTATTCTGTGGTCAGGTTCGCTTTACTATAACACCCTTACTTTTCTTCATTTTGAAACGTGCATTTTAAAAATATATAAAATCCTTTAATGTTGAATTATCTTGCTTAAAACAATTACAATTGCTTTTGATTTGCTTTTATTTTGCTTTAAGAATTATTTTGAGTACCCGGTTCAGTATCGATAAAAGCTTTGCGCTTAGAGTATTTGTGCATCGCTGACGAAATCGTTGAATTTAAATGCAATATTGAATACTGATTTGCGAGGGTCGCAGATGCTCAAATGTACTCTAAAATGAAGGAGCATCTCCACTTTGTTGTTTGCAACTTCAATTTTACCTAAGAAGGGTCGTACTATAGTGTTATGGCATGTTTAAAAATCGGAAATTATTCGACTTATTTTTGACAGTCAGCTGATTTTTACTCAACTTAGCCACACCATTCGGAGCCATATAGCATTTTGACAGGCTTTCCCATACTGTAATACTTGGTGTCGAGACTGGTCGAAACATACGTGTGTGTAGCGCGATTAAACCAAAATTATATCGTTCTGATCATTAAATAATAGGGTACTTGACTAATTTGTAAAAACCATTCTATGTTATTGAATTTCATTTACTTACTCAAGAAAAAGTGAAAATTTTAAATTCTGGTAGGTATTCGAAAAGAAAACTGAAAATAAAATTTCGATTTTTAAATTTGCCGCGAAAACAACTTTTTGATAGGCATGACGTTACATGTGCCTAAACAAATCAATGGCAATAAGAAATAACTGCTTATTTGGTGTTTAGAGAAAAAGCGGCTTGAAGAAACTCAATTCGTATGCTTTCCTATGTCAAATGGAATCTCATTTTTTGAATCAAATTGTTGCTAATAACAGTAGACAGTAGATATTTTACTGAAATTTATGTATTGATCAATGGTTTCAATAAATCATTTTGAGCTTAAGTCGACTTAAGCAGTTATTCTATATTGCCACAGAAATAGTGAAGCAGATGACTGCGTGCAAAAACATATGTTTTATAACCCCACAAACATAAATCAAAGGTTTGAGAATTTTTTCCCTATAAAATGTTGAATATTAAATATAACTTTTAAAAAAAATTTTATATCAAAGCCTTATCAAATCATTCGCGAACCTCAATGTTTTCTGGGTTAATGTTGATGTTAATGTTGAAATTTTTATTTTTCGAAAAAAAAACTCTTCCACCATATGGCATCTATAAAAAGTAAATTTCTGCTGTTTGCTTTTTCGTGTCTTCAGTCTTTGGATGCATACAGAGCAAGAGAGACACAGGAAGGACTCAAGAAACGAACGCGAAAACAGTGAATAATGCGTTTCAAAAAATATTTGTTTTGAATTATTTGTATGAATAGAAACCACTAACTGATTTTAATGGTTATAGTCTCAAAAAATTTGTCATAGATTGGGGTTTGCGGCATTTGAGTCGAAAATTTAATTTTTTTATGCTAGGATTATTATTTGGCCAGTTAGGAGAAGGAACCCAAAATGCAGTTTTAAAAAAAGGTAATAATTATAACATATTATTAAAACATAAAAAAAAATTAATCCAATATTCTTCATATTAGGCTCGTTTAAAAGGTAATTTTGTGAGTTTTTCTAATATACATATCGAACATGCTCGTTCTTGTTCCTACGGCATCTATATCATAGATTGAAGTTCGTGAGGCATTTTTCTTTAATTTAATCCTATTTTTGTAGGGGGACCCCCCTAAGGAGGGGAGATAGAGGGTAGGTATGTTGGAAGAAAATGTTTAGGGTAAAAAAATAATAGGGGTCGGTCATACATATCATCTCTCTAGGAGGGATTTGACTGTAGTGACGGCCATTTTTAATGAAAATTTGATAAAATGAAGGTAAGTATATTTGGGTGAAATGTGTAAAATAAAATAATAGTTGAGATTAGTCATACATTTTAACCCATTAATGCCATTGGTGCGTGGTTGGCACCAATTTTATAAAAAGGGTACTTTTATATGGGAGCCCCCTTAAGGAGGGGAGATAGGGGGAAAGTTTGTTGAGATAAAATGTTACGGGGGAAAATTAATGGGGGTCGCTCTCCCATTTTACCCACTTTCTGACCTCCCTTACAGAGTTATGGCGACATTAGTAGGATTTGGCGGGGTTTTTGTGAACTTTGACCCCCGTGGGGCACGTCTAAGCGTCGTCCTACAGAAAAAAAATTTTTGCCCATAAAGTTTTTTCGAGGAACCCTACAAAATGAAACCACCCCACCTAAGAAATTCCAAAAAGTCGTTTTTAACGTCATGTCTACCCTACACATTTCATTCGCCTTGGTGAACCTATGTTGCGATTTTCAAGCTTCTACGCCTTTTACTTCGGAAGTTACGAAAAATTTTCATTTGGGGGCGTGGCAGTGGGCGGGCTACATAACATTTTTTCCTACACCTTTCATTCGCCTCAGTCAACCTATGTTGCGAATTGGAAGCTTCTACGCCTTTTACTTCGGAAGTTAAGAAAATTCTCCATTTGTGGGCGTGGCAGTGGGCGGGCTACATAAATTTTTGTTATTACACCTTTCATTTGCCTTGGTCAACCTATGTTGCGAATTTGAAGCTTCTACGCCTTTTACTTCGGAAGTTACGAAAAATCTTCATTTGTGGGCGTGGCAGTGGGCGGGTCACATAAAATTTTTTCCTACAACTTTCATTCACCTTGGTCAACCTATGTTGCGAATTTGAAGCTTCTACGCCTTTTAGTTCACAAGTTACGATAAGCCCGATATACCCGCTTACGCTGGGTATAACAAGTAAATTATTATAAATTAACCTGCTTATTCATAAACACTGTCCGTTTATCGCCGTAGCTGCTTTGGAGGCAAGCCTTTAGCCGAATCAACTTAACGAAACTTTAGGCTCTCACGCTCAACAGCTCGACCTCCAGCGACGACGGCTCAGTTTTCGCTCGATGAAAAAGGAGCGCGCGTTGTCGTCCGCAACATTAAAAAACTTTAAATCATGAGTTCGTAATTAAAATAAAAAAAAAACCTCTTGAAGTATATAAAGAGTCGCAAAGTAAAACAAAAGAAAAAAAAAACAAAAATCGCCACGAAGGCCAAATATAATTTTTACAATTTCAATCGCCACGAAGGCCAATATCATTTTTACATTTTTCAATTGCCACGAAGGCCAAATATAATCATTTTTTTTAAAACAAAAAAAATTGTGCATTTTAAATATCATTCGCGCCGTGCAAACGCCAGCCAATCAACGCAACCGCTACGAGAAACTTCCTCGTATCATCGTCATCACAAACAGGTACGTTGGCATTTATTGTCCCTGACATTAACATTTGGCGATCCCGTGCCAGGAGCCTGGAATCACGTTCACGTGCATCACGCCCTGACCTTCATTCGCCCTGGTGCAATTTCAAGGGAACTGACTAACGGTCAAAGCATTTTACATGGCTAGCGTACCCGTTTGCCATTTAGCGTGAACGACGGTTTGTACAAGGCAAATAGAGCAACAACAACAACATAGCGGTCGGACGACTCGTTGTCTGTTTGTCGGTTTCTCGTTTTCTTCAGTGGAGAGAGAGTAGGCCGACGAGCGAAATATGTTTTCCTCATTTTTTGGCTCTCTGAAAGGCTTTACGAAACCGCTTTCTTGCTTCGATTGTTCTTTCTTCGTGCAAATTTCGTTCTCATTTCAAACAAAGACCACACATACACATCTCCAATATCCCTTAGTGTTCACGCGGGTGGATATATGTATGTGCAATTGCATAGAGACAGACACACAACACATTTAGTGCGTAGGTCAGTTACGCCATAGTGTGACGAAATTTCCTGGCAATCTTGTTCAACCAGCGTGCGAACATCGAACATCGAGCACACAAGAATCGAGCATTCTCGAGACAAGAGCAAAGCACTTGTATGTCAGCTCCGTCGCTTGTTGTTTTTTCTGACATATGCCAGCGCTCTGTTAATAGTTGTGTTTAAAATTGAGGATCTTATGCGAAAAATTGGCGAAGAAATAAAAGTATTGAATTTTGGATCTTGTTGTGATTTTATTTACTATATTGAAACGATTTGATTTTCTCTTATTGAAATTGGGGTTGCAGGAAATTTGTGGAGTCTTGCGAAGGTGAAGGTAAAAAATTTTAGTTACGCTACGGTCGGCATTAGTCGCACACACATTGCTACGGCTATCATCTTAACAATTTGTATTGTAACGCTGAAGTGGTTATTCCTTTTTGGCCACGGTTTTTTCCTCTTTTTTGGACAGCAGGCATCTAGCTCCTATTAATTAAAGCCAGCGGCAATTTAGTTTTTGCGCTCCTTTGACCGATGAACTTAGTCGAGTTTGCGTTGAATTTTTCGGAAAGTTATATCGTCAGAATCGGCTTTCGTGATCAATATCCGTACACAATATGGATCCCTTACGGCATTTTAATTCCGCGGTATCTGAACTTAGAGATTAAAATCGAACAACTGATGTCTGATTGGAGTGAAGTGCGTCAGGCGTATCGATCAGCGGTCGATAAAGGAGCTTGGAGTCCAGAGGCAGCCGATTCTGCTTTAATTAGTTATCACGAGTGTCGCAATCTTCAGATGATAGCTAGAGCTAGGCTTCAAGGGATGTTACTAGAAATCACCCCCCATGATCCACCGCTGACGAGCACTCGGGCGAGCCTCCACCTAACGACTTCCATGGAGAAGACAATTTCATCAGGGTACCGTGTGATACTGAAGTTTTTTCTGGTGGCTATAGCGAACGGCCAGCATTTCGAGACATGTTCACTGCTGTTTATGTCAATCACCCTCGGCTGCCGCCGGTGCAAAAGCTGTATCATCTTCGCAGCAAAACGACAGAAGTAGCGGGCACTATAGTCAAAGGCTATCCGCTGTGCGGCGACAATTTTACGCATGCGTGGGAGGCTCTCAAGGCGCGATATGAGAACAAACGCATCCTCGTAGATCATCAATTGAAAAATTTATTCGACCTGCCTGCCATCAAAGATGAAACGCCGGTAGGAATCCTGAGCATACAAACAACCGTCAACGATTGCCTCAAGATGCTGAAAGGTCATGGAGTCGTGGACATTTTGGACGCCCTGCTCGTTCATTTCTGTTCCAGGCGTCTTCCGGCACAAACGATCGCACATTAGGAACAGTCACTGACGTCACATCGAGAGGTTCCAACGTGGCCACAAATGAATGCTTTTCTGACTTAGCGCTATGAGGTTGTTGAACGTCTTTCCAGCTTTAATGTATTGGAGGCTTCCAGTCCCGCTGTAAAACCCGAAGTACCTTCGACGAACGTGTTCCTTGCACAAGAGCGGACTACCGGAGTCTGCGTCGTCTGTAAAGGCAACCATCCTCTACGTCAATGTGATACATTTCTCAAGATGTCGGTCGACAAACGTGTCCAAGCTGTTTCGCAGCACCATCGATGTGTCAACTATCTCTCGACTGGTCATCAAAAGTGCAAAAAATCGCATCATATGCTTCTTCATTTTCCGAATCCAACGGCTACACAAAAGGGTCAAGGATCTTCAACCACACCGACGCCTCTTCAGGCTGACGGCCCGTCTACGACGAGCCAACCGGCGCAGGCTTCCGCGCCACCGAAGACTTCGAATTTTGTAACCGTCGATGGATCCTCTACTTCGCAAGCACATGCGCACGTATCGATTAGCCAGACGCAAATACTCTTGCCTACCGCGCTCACACACGTCTTGCATCAAGGAGAGCGCTTGTTAGTGCGAGCCCTTCTCGACCAAGGATCTCAAAGGGCATTTATCACCGAGCGGATGCAGCTGCAATTGAATCTTCCAACTACGCCCAAAGTGTGCAGCGTATCCGGTATGGGCGGGCAATGCACCCAAGTTGCAAAAAAAGAGTGTTCCATCAGGCTCGCATCACCTCGTTCTACGTTCGAGGATCAGATCGACGCCGTGGTGTTGCCAAAATTGACAAATTGGCTTCCATCCAAACGGGTCTCCAACATGGATCCCCAAGAGCTTTCATCGCTTGAGCTTGCCGACCCCCATTTCATGGATCCAGGCCGCATCGATATGGTCATCGGCCCCGATATTATGCGAAAATTAATACGACCTGGAGTCAGAATGAACGTCGGAGGGAGTCTCGTAGCACAAAATTCAGTGTTCGGATGGTATTTGAGGTGGCCCATCGCCAGCGAATCCACCGAAGCGTTTACGACGCAGGTCTCCTTCGGAGACACCCATGAGTCGCTCTCCGAGCGCCTCAAGTCGTTTTGGGAACAAGAAGTTCCAAATTCTCCTCCGCTTCTTCCAAAGGACGCTTATTGTGAAGAGCTTTATGCTCAAACCACCGTTAGAAATTCCGACGGTAGATACGTCGTACGTCTACCATTTAAGGTCGAATTTTCTAAATCCGCCCTACGCTTAGGTTCATCGCAGTTCGGGGCGCTGACGCAATACAAGAGCCTGGAGCGAAGGCTTGCGAAACAGCCTCTTATGCGTGACACCTATAATTCAGTGTTAGCTGAATATCTTAAATATCACATGGAGCCATGCTCCAACTTTGAACTTATACAGGAATATAATTTTCTTTTCTTTTTATCTTCCCCATCATGCAGTGATGAAGCCAGAGGGTACATCCACCAAAGTACGGGTGTTCTTCAATGCGTCACAGAAGACCTCATCCTCCTTATAGCTGAATGCTGTGCTTCATGTCCGACCGGTGTTATAAGCGGATCTGGTCATCCTTCTCCTCAACTGGCGCCTATACCGTTTCGCGTTCAATGGGGACATCGAAAAGGTGTATCGACAGATCCTGGTACACGAGGATGATCGAGCATTTCAACGCATCCTGTTTCGCGAGGAAGAGACTGGACCGGTCAAGGACTATGAATTGAAAACCGTGACGTTTGGAGTCAACCGTGCTCCATATTTGGCCATTCGAACGCTTCATCAATTGGCAAACGACTCTGCACATGACGCTCCCCAAGCGGCATTTATTTTGAAAAATGAAACATACGTCGACGACGTTCTATCAGGCGGCCATACACGCGAAGCGGCCTGTGCAGAAAAAGCGCAACTCATTCGCACGCTCGGCTCCGCGGGATTTCCGTTGAAGAAGATGACCGCGAATCATGCCGGGCTACTGAAGGATGTCGCATCTTCCCATCTTCTTGATACTGAATTCTTGATGTTTAAATCTGCCAGCGACACAAAAATGTTGGGAGTCCGCTGGAACGCCATTGCTGATCGTTTTTCATACAAGTTAAGTGCTCATTCTGCCGCTTCATCGACGACCAAGCGACAAATTTTGTCTGACATTGCGAAACTTTTCGACCCCAGGCTGACGCCGATCATCATCCGAGCCAAGGTTCCCATGCAACAGCTGTGGCTCGAGGGCACTGAATTTGATCAGAGGGTGTCGAATGAGGCTTTAGAACGCTGTAACGTTTTCATCATTGACTTGCCGTTCAGCGAGCAGATTGAAACTCCGAGATGGGTGCACTACGATCCTAATGTCACAGTTCAACTCCACGGATTCTGTGATGCATCGGAGCAAGCATATTGTGCAGCACTCTACCTCTGCATCGAGAGCCTCAATCAAGTTCATGCGCACTTGCTTACTGCAACATCTAAGGTGGCTCCGTAAGATGACTTATGA
This sequence comes from Chlorops oryzae, assembly GCA_020466095.1. Taxonomy (NCBI): domain Eukaryota; kingdom Metazoa; phylum Arthropoda; class Insecta; order Diptera; family Chloropidae; genus Chlorops; species Chlorops oryzae. The sequence goes on along the minus strand of CM035807.1, from coordinate 40,065,315 downwards.
TCAGTCATAATAAGAGTCTTTTTAATTATATAGTTCATCTGTTTTTTGTTTTTTGGTTTTTGTTGACTTAAATATTGCTGTTTAATTTATTTTTCATGTAAACTTAAATGTATTCTTTAGTTATTCGTTCGGTTTAATTATTTTTTATTTTTGGATCTGTTCCTAAAGATGCTGTTCGAGGAAGAGCGAAATATCGAACAAAGAAAATAAATAACAATTTTATATTGACCTTAAGCTCGATTGAACAATATTAATTAACAACAAACCCAAAGGTCGAATAAATATATCAAATATAATTAGTATTTCATCATTGTTTTCAACATATAACAAAATAAGACTTATTTTCTAATACTTATATAAAAATTTAAAAATATCTCTTAAATCGTAATATTCATTTTTAAATCATAGAATAAATCTTATACCCGTATCGGGTATGTGATTATTTTCCCTTTCCCGGGGAATTCAATTCCCCAACTGATGTGATTTAACTTCTTCTAGATTAAGGAGGAATTAGAATTACCTCATGATGTAACTGGCGATATGCATTCTCTATTAAAGTAATTCAATTTCCATCTCAATCTAGGAAAAAGGGGAATTAATCACTTCAATTTCGATATTGAATTACCTTTCCCGCGAAAGGGAAACCAATCACATACCCGATATTTTGATTTTTATTTCAAAGTCAGAAAATAAGTCTTATTTTACGATACTTATTTTGAAATCGAAAAATAATAATTACTTCTGATAATTATTTTAAAAATCAAAAATTATAATTGATTTTACATATTTTTCGAACGAAACGGCATATGGGAAAAAATTTTAATGTATGCGTACTATGAGCGTTTATACCCAGTGGCGTTTTCAGGCCTAAGTCATTGCAAGGATGTTGGCCTGGCAGGTAATAGCTCAGACATTACCCTTACAATACCGGTCCACTTCTTTTTGCCCATGAAATTGCCTACTTACGTATTGCATGAATAGTAGCTGAAATTTCCCAAGTAATTATCAGATATAATTATTATTTTTCGATTTCAAAATAAGTATCGTAAAATAAGACTTATTTTCTGACTTTGAAATAAAAATCAAAATATAAGACTTATTCTATGATTTAAAAATGAATATTACGATTTAAGAGATATTTTTCAATTTATTTATAAGTATTACAACACAAGTCTTATTTTGTAATATGTTTAAAAAAAATTAGAAATTAATAATTAAATCTCAATTTTTAAATAAAAATTGCAAATTAAGGATTTTCTTAAAGGTATTTCATAAAAAACCAATAACTTTGGTGTATCTCAAGTTTCCATAGAACAAATAATGCCCAATGATGTTTTCGGTAAAAAATCAATGTCATAGTTATTATTTTTGATCCCTGCAAAAAAGTCTTAAATAAATGTAATGAGCACGAAAAAAAATTATTCTTGTGAATAACTCTTATCTAAAAACGTAAAAATTATTCTTCGATATGGGCAAATCCTGTGTGACGTACGTTACATTTCTACGCATATTTTATTGTTGATGTCAATCCCGTTGGAGTCCTGAATGATATATTTGCTCATAAGCTTCTGTTAAAATTGTCCTTTGAGAGTACTTTCAAAAGCTATTTTATTTGTGTTTCAATGTTTTTAGGAAATCAAAAAATTCGTGTCGAATGTGCTGTGACGTTCGTTAAAGCTAGTACACAAAGGCAGCGGAATTTGACATTCCATATAAAAATGTATGGGACAATTCCGTCGCGGAATGCAAAGAAATTGAAACTCCAATTAATTCCTTCGGCTAGTACACAAGAGTGAAAAAAGAGCGGAGGAATTTGACATAGCTTTTTTTTGTTTTAATTGTCAACAGATGGCGCTGAAGCGAATTTCTTCGCCATTTATTGGCCGAGTTGAATTAATTGCGAAGGAATTTTGACATTAGCAGCTGAATCCATCGGAAAATTATGGTGAACGGTTATACTGAGTTCGAATATTAAAATTATTACGCTTCAAACAGCTCATGTATTTGTATTCAAATTTACCGCCCTATGGTATCTGTCAATCTGACATTCCTTCGCGGAAATAAAATTTATTCAGCCTCAATTCCGCCAATGAATTCCGCTGCCTTTGTGTACTAGCTTTTACAAAAAACAGAAGTCAGTTTGGAGTCAAAATGAATTTCAATTTTTTTTAGCAAATTTTGCATAGTAACCATGAAAATTCCCAAAACGAAAAAGTAAGGTGAATATTCAAGGGTACTAAAATAGCTTCGAAAAGGATGATAAGTTTTAAGCTTCATCTAAAAATTTGAATTTTGTGTGTGTCGCTCGTTACGTGACGGACGTTACATTTTGTATTGCTGTCTAATATACAGGGTGATTCACGAGAGCTAGTACATCCGGAGCAGGGTGATAGAGGATGTAAAGACGAACAAAAAATCGTATGGGACGGGGAGCAGGAAGTTGAGAAAAAAAAATCTACCACAATAACGGCTTATGGTAGAAAATAAACTGTAATGAGGTTTGGAAGCCAATTGTACGGGCTTTTAGGAAAAATTAATTTGTTGGTTAAAATTTGAGCCGTTGAAGGAAAAATAAACGGTCAAAATCAAAACTTCTGAAAAAACTTTCAATTTTTTACTTTTGGTGCCATTTTGATATGAAAAAAGTCCTATTAGCACATGCTTTTCTAATTATTTTTCCGAATCTGCAGTCGATTTCCTTTAAAACTGTAGTACATATGCAATACCTTATTTGCAGTTTAACCATTGAAAACATGGGATTTAAAAAGGAATTTGAAATCCTAAGGATATATTTATTTTTAAATTGACTGCCACAGCCGTCGGAAAAGACTTTTTTCTATTAATAGAATAACCCTTTTTAATTTTTTGCATTATTATTGTAATAAAGCAATAAACAGACTTCTTATCATGAGAAAGTTCATCACTAACAATACAGAATGACGTGGTGCAATTACCGAACCGTGCTACGCAAGTAAACAAAGTAAGTTGTGAATAACTAAAATGAGCTGATTGAACCTTATTCTGATAGTTTGAATATTCTGACTACAATTTTAGGCAATTGGCAATTAAAATGCTATTTCTGCAAACGAAGGGTGTATTTAAAGAAAATCATTTGCTATTTTATTGATAAGATTTGTGTCTATTATGACACTAGACAAAATATTTTCCTTGTCTTTTTATAGATGCATAGCGACGGGAAATAGCTAAAATGGGGCATGGCTGACACTCCCAATCACTTGCCCCACCTACCCGTTTCACGCACCCGTCTTTAACAATTCTCGAAAAAGTTTTTTCAATAAATATACTTTTTATAGCATTGATGACATATATGAGTAAAGTCATAATAGACTTCTAGTACAATGAAGAAGTCTATGTGGGGTCATCACTACAATGATTGTGTGCATTTACGTATAGTGGCTTCTACGCAATTAAAACAGCAGATAATTTGAATAACTAAAATAACATATTGAACCTATACGAATCACTTTGGTATTTGACTACATTTTAGCAATGGCCGATTTATCCAATGTAATTGAACGCAGGTGATTTAAGAATACTTTGCTATTGTTATGATAAGATCATTCGATGATATATTATCACTGAAATTTCCATAATTCTTTTTTGATAATAGACGAATGAAAGCATCTGGTACTTCCGATCTAATCATATTTACTTAACTGCGTTGACGCACCTCTTACATTCTAATTCTAGATCACATAATATCACTCTTTCAAGTAGTCCATGAGCGTATAACAAAGTCTATGATACATATCCGATAGACTTTTGATAATATACTGGGTGTCTACGCTGCTAAAGTCAGCATAATTTCCTTACCATCATGTGTAGAAATAACAAAGCTACAGTCTTTGAGCTTACTTTCGCTACTTGAGAGCATACGCTATTACAAGTTAATCGGACTCACAGGGTGCATTTAAGTCATTAACATTTTCTATAAGTTTCTGCGACCTGTCATCGAAAGGTTTCAGACTACCGATTATCCTTTACTTCAAAAGAATGAGCTCGTTACTTCCTTTCAAATACTTTAACAGCGTTGAGCCTTATGCATTACTTTCTATTAAGGTATCACGCATTAGCACATGTTTGCAAAGCTGATTCAGGGTTGCAAAATTATTAAATCCATTAACATTTATCCTTTTTATGTTTTGCTGACGCTCGTTACACATTTTGTGATCCATACTTTGCTTAAACATTATATAGCATCTTTTGAACTTCCTTTCCAAGGCCTTTTTTACACGTTGAGACTTCGTATACTATTAAATTGTATTTTAGTTTCTTACAGGTATGGAACATGGTTTCTGTTCGATTTTTATGACTACCTAAAGTAGCAATTATTTAGAAAACTAAATTAAAGTACTAGGTATGTGACGATATAGCAACTGCCGCTGTCGAATGGATCACCGCAAAACATAATCCTTCATATATTTTTTGATATGCTGAATCATATAGTCCTATTTACTGCCATTAACATATATTACCTACTCGTTTTGAAATTCTTTCAAATTTCGCGTTTGGTATACATATTTTCGATTTGTCCCATACTATTAAAACAAATATGGGCTTTTCACCCAGTATTTTTTACGTACGATTCGCGAACTTGTAATTCTGATAGATCTTGGTAGCTTCACATGTGGTGCAGAAGATGGGTTTCAATTGAGTTTTAGTATCTCATAAGATAGCAATAAAAATGCGGTCGCGAGACGATACGAAAATAAGCTCCTGCCGCGCGAAATGCCCATATATCAAAACCGCAAAAATAAATAACATTTATTATTGGTCTTTGATATCGAATCATTGTTTTTCAAATTTATGCCTAAGTGATTTATATTCTTAAAAATAATCTGCTGACAATCAACAATTGGTTCCACCTCGAAAAAAATTATACAATTGCCGAACGCAAATAATAAATATCAGTCCTGCTATTAGAATGGCATACATAGCAATTTACGAACGCAATGCTCAACCTATAAAATAGCTAGTTAGTGACATGTGAGAAATATATTTCCACAGTTGATTTTTACTTCGTAATCGTCATAGACTCCGGTACAGTCCTCCAGCAACATAATTGGAGCTCCGCCAAAGTCGCACAACCATGAAAGAGCTGACAACATCGCCGTGCAGAGTAAGATAAATTCCTACTAGCAATGATAATTCAGTAAGAATGAGTCCCAATAGATAATGTTTATAATTCCATTCTCCTATGCAACAATCCAGCCAGTAACTATGATGGCGACGCTTTAGAACGCAGGAAGAACATATGAAGCAATGCTCCGTAAAATTATTCTGCTTGCAATACTTGCACTGGGGGTGGAATGTTTTAGATGTTTCTACAGCCTGATTTTCCTCACTCCCATTACTGGACATTGAAATGTTATATGAAGAGTCCAAAGTCCCAACATTATTAAGAGCTGCAAGGCTATTAGTACGCCAAAGACAGGCAAAATGCTCCCAAGGCCAATAACACCAAGACTAGGTTTTCCTCCGGCAAGAGTTCCAGAAGTGGTACCGTTAATTCAAAAAACAAAGTTATATAAACAATTGACCAGAATATCCACACGCAAAAGAAACGGGATCGTGTTCGCCGCTTTGTATTATAATAATATGAGCACCCAATAAAGGTTATTACGGTTGCGAATATAAGTATCGTAACATATTCATTAATAGCGGCTAGTGCAAGAGCCAAAGGAATAACAAGTACTGGAGCTGCTGCAAATGAAAACTGCTTCAGAGAGAGCCAGGGAATCCGAACTTGATCAATAGCAAACATCTTTGGTCGTCAATCTCCCAACAGGTTACCCGGCTGAAAAAACAATATAATTCAGTAAATATTTAATAATCCTGTTAATGAATATATTCTTGTTTTTTCCCCACAATTTTTTGCAACTTATGTATCTTTCTACAATCCCTTCTTCTTCAAAAATTTAAGTTATAACTGTTATTCTCATTTCTGGATTTCTCTTTATTCGACTGAGTGTGTTTGAAAAATCAGCAATATTTAATTAATAGTACATTTCGATTAGGTGTTTAAATTTTGAACTTTTTAAAATTTTTAAACAAAAATTTACATTTTCCATCCATTATAAAGACTGATTGGTAAGTAGCATTTTAACGCTTTTTTGCAATTTTGGTTTTATATAAGGTTTGAATTCCTTATCGAACTGAAAATGAATTATAGTTGTTCAAACCTAAAATTCGTGAAAAATTCGTCCAGAGCGCACGTACGAACTTTATACTCCTACGTGAACATCAGGTTTTTGAAACAATTTTTGATAATGTGAAAATAATATTCTTGCATGATTTGCTCACACATATTTCAAAATTACTTAAAAACTTCCCCCAAAGTACTAATAGTATACGATAGACCAAAATCAGACACCGATAAACAGTCCAGCTGCGATTGACAGGGCTGCCATACTACCGAAATTCGAAAAACGTCACCGAAAAGTTTGCTTTGACACGCGGATTTGGGCCTGATTATACTCGCCGTTTTTCTTTCATTACAAACTTAAGAGCTCAACGCTGTTAAAGTAAATTGAAAGGAATTAACGAGCACATTCTTTTGAAGAAAGGAAATCAGATTTTAAATTTCGATGACATGTCGAAAAAAATAAAGAAAATGTATGACTTAAATGCAACCCTGTGAGTCCGATTACTTGTAATTAGCGTATGCGTTTAAGTAGCGAAAGTAAGCCAAAGTACTTCTTTGTTTTTTCTACATGTGTTTGGTATTGGAAATTTACTTGCTGCTTTAGAGCGTATAGCCCTTTATACATATGAGAACATGCTTTTCGAATTTTTTTCCGAAAGTCCAATCGATTTCCTTTAAAACCGTAGTACATTTGCTATACCTTCTATAAGGTTTAACCATCGAAAACATGGAATTTTAAAACGCATTTGGACTTTTTAATTAAATTTAATTAAGCTCTGCAAAAACAAAACACATTTTTCCAGTTGAAGTTCGCATAAACTTAAAACAAAATTAGTTTTATTTGAACTAAAATTACTGGCCGCGCATTGCAAGCTACAGATTGCTTTTAGAACTTTATCACATAAAAAAAGCATTGTACATTCATGATTTGTGTTACAAACAGGGTCCGTTCTCCGCAGTAGGTATGCAATTTTGTATTTTTCAGGGGTTGAAATTTTCTTCTCAATCTTGAAGAGTTTGCTGTGCATTGGTCGCTGAACAGAAGTTAATTTAAAAAAATACAACGCACAGGAAAGAATTGTGCTCGTGCGCTAAAACCTGAACTGAATTTTTCCGTTCTCTAAAAAACTCTTTCCGTTCGGCAGCCAGCGAATTTTAAAAAATTCAGTTCACAGATAAAAAGTGTGCTCGCGAATTAAAAACGAACAGTTCGCATTGCGAGCATTTTTCAGTTCGCGAACGAAATTATTCCATTCTCTAACAAACTCGTTTCCGTTCGTTGGCGAACGAATTGAAAAAATTCTGACCGCAGTTATGGATTGTGCTCGCGAATAGAAAAACGAATGGATCGCGAGTTTCGAGTCTTTAAATGAAGAAGAACTGAATTTTTCGATTTGCGAACGGATTTTTTCCGTTCCCTGGTTACAAATGCTTGGAAAATGAAAATATGTCATTTGTTTTCCACATAAATAAATATTTCACTCAGCTTAAGGCTCAGTTACTCTTGACTGAACGTAACTTAACATTACTTATACAATCAGCTGACTTGATATGTTCAGTATATTTTGTATGGGAGCAGATATACTAATAGTGGTATTCAAGCAGGTGGGCATCTTGGGCATTGGGGCATATTGGGCATTTGGGCAAATTGGTTTGTATGTCTACAGTGTCAAATGAGTATGAATGTATGAAGAAATACAAAAACCATGATTTATAAAGTTCAATAAGTGAAAAACAAGTGAAATTGAATTAATGCCATGCATCTATTTAATAATACGACTACCGTTTTTACAAATAAATATTTTTTTCCAAAAAATTTTTGCATCTTAATTGTTTGATATCAATTATATCTGCGTAATATAAATGTGAAAGACCACACATGTTTGACTGTCCGTATGGGTCTTAAAAGCAAACAGCTGTTATCGTTGAATTTTTTCACTCGTTCTTCAGAGGGTTGTTCATGCAAAAGTGCAAAATTTGCTAGTGCAAAATTTGCCCACTCCAATTGCCCCATCTGCTTGAATACCACTATTAATGTTAGTGTGGCAAACACTAGTGTGAAAAGCATCATTTTAAATTTTGGAATAGGGGTGTGAGGTAATGGCGTGGTGAATTCAAGAGGAATTTTGGAGCTTTTGTGTCCCGTTCTTCTTCCCATAGCAGCTGGTGAATAAAACCAATTGAAGCTACATATTTGATTTGTTTCACATATTCTCCGCATAGCTCTCTGCAGTAGGTACGATTGATTAATAAGGAAAGTGTTTGTGTACATGCAC